>JARBXR010000020.1:0-343094 GCA_029100535.1 Stemphylium beticola | reverse complement strand
TTGAGCGAGCGGAGAAAGCAGCTGAACGCGCGCGCAAAGTTGAAGCTCAACACCAGAAAAAAGCTATCCAACAAGCTCAACAACGCAAGCGTAAAGCCTCACGAGCGCCCTCTCTTAATAACAAACGTCAAAAACGAGCGATAGAGGATAGAGATCACGATGAAGTTGCATCTCCTTCATCGCCTCCACCGCCAAAGACCACATCACGTGGCCGCAACGTCAAACTCCCACAAAAGTTTAGATAGCACAAGTTAATCGCAAGCATCTAATTACTACATTACTACGTTTTCCTTAATATTAGGCTATTGTGTGGCGTTATACAGCTTCAAATTTGAGTATCGCTGAGGTGGTGTTCGGCGTGCACGAGATGAATCCGTGCACGAGGTGCACGGGCACAGTATATCCCCGCGAAACTTTCCTACAAGGCGCAGCGCTGCCCAGCAACAAACCTTACCAACGGCTCGTGCGCAGCGCATCACGAACAAAGCTTCGGCCCGAAGTCTGCCACTGCATGCCAACGGCCGCCAGAAAGCTGTCAGCAAAGCCGGAATGAGCAAGGGAAAAAATGTGTCAGCTGTGGTTGCCCAAACGGCCTAGAACAAAGTTTCTCTGAACTTTGGTTGAATATGTGGGTTACTTTTCGTACTCACTGCTCTCCCAAGGCCTAGGCACAGTCCGTATTGCTTACCCTGAGAGTCTTGGGAGTGGTGAAATGCTACGCTGCAAATTACCGACAAGAGGAGAAATCAAACGTTGGGTCGAGGTAGTTGTGTCTTGGAAGTTGTGTTTCTATTTCTGGGTGAATAGTAATTCAATTTCTGCTTGCATAATTTCTGGCCTTGGATAGTTTCGAATCTACTTTGCCTTTGCTGTTCTAATTTGTGGAGTCTTCTTCATCTGTCTTAGCGACGAGAAAAACAGCAACCACGACGACAAGAACGAACACTTGTGAGGCAAGAACCGCAGCCACAAGTCGGCGATCCACTGCTTGCGTATTCGGCGTACCCGCAAAGAAAAGAAGGGGTGTGCATGTTCCTGAATGTTCCCCCCGCACGCTAGCTACGAATCGCAGCGTCGGACGATCGCAGACGATCAAAGAAGATCAGAGAAGATCACAGCTTCAAACCCCCGTCGTAGATTGTAGATCGCAGCCGCAGATTGCAGATCAACCCTCCTACAAGCCCTACCTAGGAACAAATGACATATGTAGGTTCCTCCTGTTATCATGTTTGCACACCCGTCGTTTCAAGGGAAGAAGTGACGGCAGCGGGAGGCTTGCAGCAAGCCACCAAAAAGCAAAACAACTGACAGCGAAAATGCCGAGGCTGGAGGGCGCGCGGTCGACCATGGGAGTGGATCGGAGAGCAAGGAAGTTGGAAAGAATGGAAAGTTTGTTTGCGGCTGATTACTGACTACATCGTTAGAATGAATCGAGGGATCGTGCCTGTGGGTGGAGTGGCTATTTTTGCCTGATGTCGCCACTGAGAATTGGCGATTATGAGGAGAGGAGCTTGTCTTGGACATGTGACGAGTCTGCCCTACTGCCGATTCCTTGGGCTACATATGTAGTTAGGTACGTACGTAAAGCCTTCATCAGTCGTTGTGCCGCCGACAAGGAAAGAGAACGTCACAGTTTGAACGCGAATTGTGTGATGGTGGATTTGGTCTGCCTATTTTTCTCCCTCTTTGACTTTCTGGAAGAAGGCATGCGTACGACCAGCATACACACACAGCCTCATCCTCCTCTCGTTCTATCCTCTCTATCTCTTCCTGTCCCGCCCCTACGTCATTACCATCCTCATTCTCTCTTCTTCTCGTCTGCTCTTGCTTCGTTCTTTCGTCAACTCGTTAAAAAAGCGGGGTAAGGGTAAATGGCAAAAAAGCAACATGGTGTGGTGGTGCAAAACATTCCAAGGGTATCAGGCGCCCAAAATATCCCGCAGTCCGTAAATCAATCTCCCAAGCAAAAGCGCCGAGTCCCACTCTCACACTCCTTCTCTTAGGCAAATGCTTTGCCTCATTGTTTGTTTTCGTTTTTCTTTGTTTATTGGGGCTGCAGTGTCGACAACTATATCTCATCCCAAGGGAAATCTTGTGGATCGATCCTCGTACATGTAAGGTACGGCAGACCGCCTTCTCGCAAGTCGAGCTCGAGAAAGTTGCGCATTAGCGGCTTCACGGCATCCTTGGCCTTGTTCTTGATCTCGTCAATTCTTCGTTCGAAGCGCTTGAGGTTGTCACGGTTGTAGTGCTCTGGATTGAGGCGGAGGAAGCGTTTGCATTCGTCGTGGTTCAGGTAGCTCGAGCCAGCTTGGCCTAGTAGGCGGAAGATACGACCGGTGTTGAAGACAGGGGGAGGTGGTAGTGGTGAAACGTCACCCCGCGGACCTTGAGGTCGTGGTGACTTGAGAATTGGTGCTGGAGGTGGTGTTGTATTTTCAGCAAGCCATTGTCGGAAGAGGGAGACTGCTATCCAGTCTAGCCAGTTACTCGAAGGGCTTACGCGCTCGCCGCGACTCGTTGTGAGAGAAAGGCGGAAGAGTTTGACTTCGATTTTCGCCTTCAACTCATCCATCTCATCGACCTTGTCCTCTATCAATTCGATGACAGGCTCGGCAATCTGGCCGCGCAACTGATTGATGCCCTGGGGCCATTGGCCAACTACATGTACCATGGCCTCTGCGAAGATGGCCTTGCTACGGGCCATGTAGCCGAGCTTGAGGTAGCTGGGTGGGTACTTTGCTATCTGTTTCCACAGCCGCCCCTGAAAGCGGAGCAGGTGATGGTCTACGCGCGGTCCAATCACGCCAAGTGCATCATACATGTCGGCGAGCTGCAGGAGCGATTTGCACTCGACGTAGGCAGTCGCGATATTAACCGTGTCGAGCGAGGGAGGGTAGTTGTAGAAGATGCGAAACAGGTTGTCGTAGTCACGGAAGATGTCGTCGTCGGGATCGATGTCGGGGGCTGCTGCTGCGGGTACGTGGAGGGAGGAGAAGTTGGTCACGCTGCGAAAGAAGCCTGACTGCGGCGGTGCAGGCTTGTTATTTCTCGCCGGAGGAGGCTGCGCAGAGGGACTTGGGTCACCGCCGAACATGGTGGGCGTGTTCTTCTGGGAAGGTGTAAGCATGTGCATGTACTTGAGGGCGCGTTTCTGGGTAGGAGGCACCTTCTGCACCAACATGGGCAGGTCTTCATCGCTGTTGCCCCAATCCATCTCATACCTCCACTTCCTCTTCTGCTCCGGCCGCGAGCCCGATGGTATCCTCGACAGGGCGGTCCCGTTGTGCGGGCCTGGGCTAGTCACGTCGCCGGCACTGGCCCACTCGTCGCTCGTCCCAGCCTCAAAGAAGCCAGAACATTGGGTGAGAATCAGCTTGTGCAGCAGATAGCGCTGCTCCTTGCGACCATTGCTGATTACGATTTCGACGTCGCCCGTGTGCGTGAAGACGGGAAACTCATTTTGCGAGACCAGCGACGAGCCCCCGAAATTGGATCGGTGCTGGCGGTGTCTACGGACGGTCGACGCGCGCGAGGAATGCGATGCGACAGACGACGGGCGCCGGATGGGCAATGAGCGCTCAGCACTCGCGGAATCGGGATAGGAAACCATGCGCCGCGACTTGTGCTGTTGCTGCGGTCCAGGGAGTCTTGCGTGGGCACGTCGTTCGGAATGGCCAAAGGGGGTGGTTTGCCGCTATATTGCGCTCGAGGGGGTTTGCGACAACCTTGGAAGACGGAGATGGCTGGACGCACGTCACACTGGCAGTGCGGAGGCGGGTATGGCGGCAGCAGCAGCAGCAACAACAACAACAACAACAACAACAACAACAACGGTGCTGCGAGTTGCGTTGCTCACACGCAACGGTGCTGCGAGTTGCGTTGCTCACACGCAGCGGTGCAGCTCGAAGTGCAGGCGTGCAGGCGGGCAGACGGGCAGGCTGGGGGATTGTTGATGTGAGGCTGGAGGCTGCGCAGAGCGAAAGGCCCGCTAAAGCCACCCCACCTCCAAAAGCGACGGCGCCCACGGTGGACCACGGCTACGAACTGCTTCAGCTCGACAAGGTCTGCTCGGCGGGTCCGCGACACGGGCGACGACTGTTTCAGGGCCAGTGCAGCACCAGACAACAGTGGTTGTGGCCGCTGTTCACATGCTCGTTTTGCCTGTGCGAGTGGTCCCATGCCCTGCCGATATGCACCTCGAACAGGTTGGGGACGCTGTGCGCCAATCGCCGCCCACAGCCAGGCCAAGCCTAGAATCAGCCTCGACGGCCGCCAGCTGGGATATCGCGGCAAAACACAGGGAATAGACAGGATTTGTACTCTGAGACGCAGGGCATCGTGGTCATGCAAAGCAGACGTCTTTGAACCACTCCAGCATATCTGGTTGTGATACCCAATCGACAGGGCTGATAGTATACATACATACAGTGATACAGCGTTGTACAAGAACATTACGTCCTATGACACGCACATGCTAGCCCCAAAGTTGCCGGTGCCTGAGCTATGCTTGAATCTTTTCTTGTCCGCCCATAAATGGTCGCAGGACCTGTGGTATCGTCACGGTGCGCTCTTCTTCGTTCCAGTGATTCTCTAGAATAGCTGCGAGCACTCGAGGCACAGCAAGCGCAGTCCCGTTGAGAGTGTAAGGAAACTCCAGCTTGCCTCCCTTGACGCGCATGCGCGTTTGCAGCCTTCGACTCTGGTAGTCGGTACACATTGAAGTTGACGTCACTTCTCCCCAACCTTCGTCTATCTCGTGTCGGGACGGGAAAAACGCTTCAATATCAAGCTTCCTGGTAGCGCTGGCGCCGAGATCTGTCGTGGGCATCTCCAAGATGCGGCATTGCAATCCGAGTGCTTCCAAGATCTCTTTCTGCATTGACAGCATCTCACCGAAGATTGCTTCTGAGTTTGACGCTGTTGGAGTGGTGAAGTGCTCTTCTCCAATGTTATCGGGTGACGTCCAGGCAAACATCTCCACTTTGGTGAACTCATGGACTCGGTACAGACCTTTGGTGTCAGCACCTCTGGCACCGGCTTCAGCGCGATAGCACCTGCTGACTCCGACCGTCTTGAGTGGTAGTTCTGTTTCTTCAAATGTCTGATTCGCCTTCATGCCAGCGAGTGGTATCTCAGCTGTACCAGCCAGAGCTAGTTGAGGTTTCGACTTGTCCTTTTCCGACTGCTCAATGGCATAAACCTGTTGTTCTCCATTCTGGTCTCTCGGCTGGAACCCACATGCTGCTGCAATGTGCAAATACACGAGGGAAGGAGGTGCAACCACTTTCCACCCTTTCTTCCTGGCAATGCTCAGGGCATACTGCACTAGAGCTTGTTCCAGCATTGCGCCATCGCCAACGAGGAAATACCAGCCCCATCCTGATGTTTGCGCTGAGCCTGAAAAGTCCAATATGCCTAATTCTTGTCCAATTTCCACGTGGGACTTCCGAGAATCGGATTGCGACAGCTCGCTCTCGGATGGCACATTGATATAGCCAACCACGTCGAATTCGTTGCCAATGGGGGTGTACGTACTGCTCAGGTTGGGCAGATCCTGCGCCAGACCTTCTATCTCTTCTTGTATCTGGGTTTCTTGAGCCTCGATTGCGCTAAGCTCTGCTTTCAAAGCCTTCGCATCGCTGATAAGCCCTTCCCTTATGGCAACTGGCTGCCCCTCAGCACCCTTGGCTCGCGATGCTGTCCTTGCAAGGCTGGCGCGGAGTCTATTGTTGCGTTCCCGTAGGTTGCGACTGCTTTGTTGCAGCGCCAGCCATTGCTCATGGAGCTCTAGTATACGCCATGATGATTTGCTGTGTGCGGCATAGTTTCGGTCTATGCAATTTTGCTCGTACAGGCCTGGGTTCTGTCGGATGTGTTTGATATCGATCGTGGGCTTCGGGGCGAATGCGGGTCGAGTGTAAGTACGCCGCGGGCATAGGATGGGTCGACACGACGCCAGAGCTGGTCGCAGCGTTAGTTTTCGGTGTGCTGTACAGTCTCCTAAAGACTGCCGGAAAGCTTGCATCATTTCGACATTGGTAGAATATGTGGCTCTGTTCGTCCCACCTCTGCCGTGTCCGAACTTTTGGTGTACCTTGATCCCTGCACGCTGCCGTCGCGTAAGTCGCGTTCCCCGCATCTATCCATCGTTCCACGTTCACACCGACAGACACACACTCGAATTGACTTGCACAGGGAAGAGATCTAGACACGTGTTTCAATTTAGTGGTAAAAACTGACGAAGACCTCAACATAATTCAGAATAGCAGGGTTTGATATAAGCTGAGCATTACGGCCTGTCTTATCTAGAACATAAAATACGCTCCTTGCGGGAGGTATGGCCTGATCAGCAGTTCCTATATTTACTTGGATGAGAACGAGACGGTTAGCCTTCGATATTGTCCTCTTAGGCAGGATAACTGGATCTGAACGATGTGAATCGGCACGTAGTTGGATATTAAAAAGCACAATGTATTCAAGGTAGTCGATGTTATCCCTATCGTTTTCGTTTGTCAATGACAGAGCAGTTTTCTAGTTGAGTCAATATCTACCCAGGTATATGTAGAGTCCCAGAAGTCACGATGTCACCTGACTGCGCGTCTGGCAGCCCTGGTGGTACCTTCAATGGGATTTAGTCACGCTCGGAACGTCCCGAAGTCGACCTCGCTCTTGGGAGACAGCGTTCCGAGCGGAAAGCATGCACTATGTGCTTCCAAGCACCGTGATTGACAAGAGTTTTATTACGAAGTCACTGCATCACCTGTATGATAGTTCTAACGTTCTAGCAAATGTATCATCAAGTTCGAGAACTTGGAAGATTTTGAAATGCTCCTTGAAGACTTTGAGCGCACCTCACACATCGGGACGCTCTTCCTCGAGATATACTTAGATGGACCGAAGTTCTGATGAACGACATGTGTAAAGAACGATCGTTCCGTTATAGCATCGGGCTTCTTATCTCTAAGCGGACATCTACGGCAACTAGCAAAGCTTTCTGAGTAAAGGCACCAGGAGCGTTCAACCATTGCGTTCGAAGAGTGCTGCCGGTGGGCCTCGGATAGTTGCCCTTGCATCTTACCAGCAACCAAGTCTAGAGGCGATGCACAAGGGTGGAGTTCATCCACCAACAACCACGGCATGACGCCTCATGTGGCGGTGCATCATGTATCCTGACGTGAAACCTGGTACGGGATGACGTGGTCCCGTGGATGTAGTTCCTTCTCGTACAAACATGTCAGCACCTCCGTCGTATGTGTCGTGTGCTTCCGGCGCAGCGTGAGCAGGCTGCGGCTCGCTAATCGCAGCTCGGCCTAGAGCCGCGCATTGTTCCAAGCTTCGTCGTCATCCGCACCTTTTGTCAGGCATCCTCGACGGGGTGTAGATGGTTGTGCCGCCTCGGCCTTGATATCTCTACCTGGTGGTATAAAGACGTGGTTGTACCCCATCCTTGGTCGCTGTTTCTTGGAACCTCCTCGGCTCAATCGCACCTACTCGCGTGCGGCCTCTCTCGCCCTGACATTACACCTCCACGCCCAGCACACTTCACGTTTCACCACCACCACGATGCACGATCCATTCCCCATTCCGCGACCCGAGAGTTTAGTCAAATATGTCGAGCCTGTCGCCGAATTCCTCTCGCTCAAGACGCTACCGCTGCACTTTCACGAAGTCGCGGCTGCCTTCACGCTGTACCACGTAACTTACCGCTACATCTCCCCCGCCTTCTCGCGTTTCTTCTTCCCGCGGATATACTTGTCCTTCAACGCGCGCACCAAGCTGAACTGGGATGTGCATATCGTGTCATTCGTGCAAAGCACGCTTATCTGCGGCCTGGCCCTCTGGGTCATGTGGACAGATAGCGAGCTAAATCAGATGGATAGAACAGAGCGCGTGCACGGGTATACGGGTGCGTCGGGTCTGATCCAGGCATTCGCGGGAGGCTATTTTCTGTGGGATCTGGCCATTACAGTGCAAAATGTGAAGATATTTGGAATAGGCATGTTGTTCCATGCCATCTCAGCGCTGTGCGTCTTCTCGCTGGGCTTCGTAAGTACACCACGATGCATTGGACGTAGATGGAAATGGAATACTGATTGTATCCTAGCGACCATTCGTAAACTACTACGCGTGCACTTTTATCCTCTACGAACTCTCTTCGCCCTTCCTCAACATCCACTGGTTCTGCGATAAGCTCAACATGACTGGAACCACGGTCCAGCTCGTCAACGGCATAATTCTACTCTTCACATTTTTCTCCTGCCGTATTGTTTGGGGATCATATCAGTCAATCCGCGTCTTCACCGACGTCTACCACGCCTATACGGCCGGCGCAGTCCCGCGGTCCGATCCGGAAGTGGGAAGGCTCTCCAACGACACTATCGTCGGCAATGCAGGTTTCAAAAACAACATCCTCCAATTCTCCGAAGGCCAGACTGTCCCTCTCTGGCTCATATCCGCTTACCTGGCCTCCAACGTCATCCTCAACGGCCTAAACTGGTTTTGGTTCAGCAAGATGATCGAGACACTACGCAAGCGCTTCGACCCACCTTTTGGCACGAAGAAGCAGCAGCCCGAGATCAAGGAAACTTCTCTTGAGATACCGGAAGACGAGAAGGTCTTGATCGAGGGTATACATGTCTCTACCCCTGGTGTCACTGAAAGAGACGTCGAAGATTACATCAATGCAGCATCTTCCGAGTCTATCCAACTTCAGAAGAACAAGAGCGGAACACATCTTGAGGTTAAGCAGAGTGAGGTCCGCAATCGGAATACCGCACAGCGAGGGAGCCTGAGAACTGCTCATGCCGCTTAGGGGGAGGTAGATTTTTAGAAATGAATTAGGACAAGTATAGGGCGGCGACTCACTTATAGACTTGATGCATACACAAGTAGCAATATTTCCTAAGTCATTAGCATTTCATACTGATACCTTTATCTTGTTACTATTCGCGTCACAATTTCCAAAGTGCCAAGAAGTGTTTCGGGAATCATTCTTTTAACATTCGAAAAAGGACTGGAAAATGGGTATCTGACCTGTCTGATGTTACCACCAGCTCCTTGATGTCCTCAACCTCTTTCACGCATAGTCCACACATCCGATTTTTAGCCTGAAAGCAAATCGCCCCTCCAACTCCCATGGTCCTACCTGTCATACCATCAAGCCCCCATACCCGCAGCCTTCTTCTTCTCCTTCCTCCTCTCCCTAAGCCTACTACTCTTGCCTTTGGTCAACTTGGCCGGAATCACGCCGGCACGCTCATACACCATCTTGACCGCATTCACCACATCATCAGTCCTGACAACGGGATCCTTATCATCGCCCTGATCTTCCTCTGTCCGCAGCGCAACAGCCTCCTCGAGAACCTCCCGCGCAAGCCGCGCCTGGCCGTGCGTAAAAGAAGAATATATAGCCAGCGCCGCGAGCGTAGACGCCGACAGCGACTTCAGCGACGTCGTGTGCTTTGCGGTAGGCGGCTTCATGTGAGCGGGGAGAAAGGTCTCGAGGGGAATGGCCCAGCGGGTTTCAATTGCGGACTCCATGTCACTGGAGTCAGAGGCGCTAGGTTGCGGCTGCGTGAGTGCGGTGTCGTTTAGCGTGTTGATGTCTGCTTGGACGGACTTGTAGGGGCGGGTAATACGCATTTTGTTCCTTGTGGTGGGCTTTTGCGTCGTGAGGCTGGTGATGTGGAGGCACTTCTCATGGTCGGATAGATCCTGCGGGTTGCTTTGTTAGTACGTTTGTTATCCGGGGATGGATGGGTTGGGTTTAGTATGCATACCTCCCAGTCTTGACCGTGGCCTTCGATATCGGGATTAACGTCTTCGCTCTCCTCGCCGTCGTACAAGATGTATGCGCCTGGCGCGTCAGGTAGCATGGTCTCGTCTTTGCTCGCTGCTACGAGCACCCGATCGTCTTCCTGTAGCGTCTGCGGGTCGGTGACGTGCTTGGCCTCAATGGTATAGAGGGCTGCGTATTTGATGTCGAGCGCTAGTCGCACGCCTTGTAATACTTGCTTGGGCTTTTGGTACGCGCCAATGACAAAGCCATCGACGCTCTTTTTGTTGGACGGACAGTAGAGCCGTACGCGGCCCATGGTTGCAGGTTCAGGGTGGTGTTGCAGTGCGAGCGGAAATTGATGTGGTTAATGGTTGCGGTTGGGTGCAGAGGCGAAGCGGACAACTGCAGGTGAACTGGTTAAGCGGAAGTGAGTGAGGAGTGATTGCATGTGCCAGGGATATGTTGGGGCTGTGGGAGGTAGTGAAGGGGAGCTGGCCGCTTACATTCGGCTCGCTGGGAAGTAAGGCCAGTGACGCATGGAGAAACTCCTAAGTTGAGATGCGAGCTGTTGCCTACAGACTAGGTATATGTACTCCCAGGGGGGGTTTTCAAATACACCCTTTCATTGCCTTCATATGGTATACAAGCCATGTCGATCGCGTTGCAGGTAATACTACTACCTACATCAGACCGATACTTCACCCAGACTTCATAACCTCAACCTCTACACCTTCCTTGAACTCTGCCTCAAGCATCTCCTCACCACCCTCTGTAGTCGGCCTGCAAACATACCCGGCGATGCTCACATCCCAGCCGTCCTCTTCCGCGAAGAACCAAGTGACCTCCCTGATGGGAAGTTTTTCGATCTCCTTCCCAGACTCATCCCTCATGACCCAGTAGATCCAAAGACTCTTACCAAGCGCATCTCTTTCCCTTCTTGCTTCGATGGTAGCACCGGGCTGGGTGCCATTCTTGAAGCCTGGCATGGGCACAAGCGACCAGTCGGCCCAGGCATCACAGCCCACGGTGGCTACATAAGGCTTTCCGTAGTAGAACTCGATACCAGTCTTGACCCATTTCGTTTCGTTGGCAGGGACCCCAGGCTTGGTAAGGTGCAGCAAGAGGCCAGCTTGGTCGTATTGGCGGAGTTGGCCCGACGGCGGGAGGGCAAAGGTAAGCTGTGCCCGCTGAAAGCTCTCGAGACCATAGGTAGGAAGCTCAGATGGATATGTCGAGGCATTGAATGCGTTGTGGGATGGGGGCTTGCGCCAGATGTCGGTCCCTGCTGGGGCAGAAAGATTGAAAGGCGGAATTGTTGTGGTTGTGTTGCCAGACATGGTCGCTGTGGTAGTAAGCGTGAAGAAGAGCGGTAAGAAGGATTGGAGCTTCATGATTGCAGATGATGGAAGGGATGATGACCGGCTTTTGTACTACATACGACTGCGTGTGGGACCGAAGTAAGTGATGTACAGCCGTATGTTTACTACACATGATTGGTAGGAAGTCGGAAGTTCAACTAGCCCACGTATATCCTGGTTCATGCCACGAGCGGTCTATGAAAATGGAGACACTTACCAGACTTTTAACCGGTGCTCCGATGCTTTTGCTTGACCAAGACTATAGTAGTGAAGATCTAGCGAAGAAAGCGGGGTATCTTCGGGCTACAAGATGCAAGGCCGGGGATGACGCTGATGATTAAACATTGATTAATGCCCGATACAAGCGTTGCCCTGGTGCCAGTGAAGCTGATGCAAGAACAGCATTCCTGTTGTATTTGCCCAACATTGGTTCGACGGATGAAGGTGCATTGCACCGCGCTAACCCTAACGGGCGCTCGATTGCGAGATTTGCTTGGCGCGTGGTCATGATGGCTAATGATGCAGATATAAGGGTGGAGGTAAGAAGGCCCACCTACAAAGTGCCGCTCGCAAGTGCCGCTGCATAGTCAATTGGAAAGCCACTGCTGGTCTCTATACAGTTTGTAAGAGTCTCTTGGCAGATGGTTAGCGACATGTGATGAAAAGCCAATGTTTGAGCACCAGATGTTGGAAGGTGTACATGCGCGTTCATTCGCAGGTATATACATTTCAAATGCTCCAGAACTTCTATTTCTTTTCCTCCTCCTTCGGTGGCTCCGGCTTTGGTGTCGGCAGCTTGAACTATGCTCTTGTCAGATATTAGGACCGAGGCACAGACTGGGGTACAACTCACGTTCTCTGGCTTGAGATCGTCACCTGGACCAACCTGCTCCCATGCTGATGAGCCACCGCGGAAGTTCCTGAAGGCTTGCGTCATCTCGAGTGGCTCCACGACGATCCTCTTCTTCTCCTCGTCGTATCGGATCTCAGTGTATCCGGTCATGGGGAAATCCTTTCGCAGTGGGTGTCCGTCGAAACCGTAGTCTGTCATAATTCGTCTCAGATCAGGGTGTCCAACGAAGAAGACACCGAAAAGATCGTAGACCTCGCGCTCATACCAGTTGGCGCCGTCGTAGAGATCGCACAGACTGGGCACCGGGGTGGCCTCGTCGGCATATGTCTTGACTCTGATGCGCGAGTTGTGGCGGATGCTGAGCATGTTGTAGACGACTTCGAAGCGCTGGTCCTTGGTGGGGTAGTCAACGGCCGTGATGTCGGAGATTTGGGTGTACTCGGCAGCAGTGTGATACTTGAGGAAGGTGAAGGTGGGGATGATGCCTGATGGAGCGACGTAGATGGTCAATTCATCTTTCCATACTGAGAATCTAGACGAGTGTCAGACGCTATAGATACTCCAGGATAGAGTCAAGTGACGCACTGCTGGACGAATTTGGGCAGACACGACATAATGTACTGTCCGTACTTGTGCAGCGACTCGCCCTTTTCTTTGAAGTGGTCGGCCGGGTTGACGACGGCGGCCTTGAGCTTGACGGCCTCGTCGCGCGGGGCAAACTGCCGGCTTTGTTAGAAACGACACGGAATCCCCACGACTCTCTGGTGCTGCATACCCGCATGTTTGGTGTCTCGGAGGCGGGGCCCGCGACTTCCTTGGGGCGGAGGGCCGTCGAGGCAAAGGTGCGTACTGCATTGCGCGAGCAGCTCGTGGCGCGGACGGCGGCGCCCAATGGCCGGCCTACAGCTAGCCGCATGGCCATGATGTGCGAGGAGGGTGTTGGGGGGCTGCGCGATATAGCAGCTGACAGCAACTCGGGGTGGTGATATCGTCGACGTCGTGAAGTTCGCAGCTCAACCCGCGAGATGCACGATTATGTAAGTAGCGTGCAGCGGAACCTTGTGTCCCATGGCGCAGGTGCAGCCTCTTAAACCCCCATCACCTTCCGTGGATCCCTTACAGCGACAGCGAAAGTCCGGCCGGCGTTTTATTTGTGCTTCAGCGCTTTCTTTCTCGATCTTGGCTGCAACCCTCGACAGCTCCCATCGATTCCACCCCACATTCATACCCCAACTGCCTTCGCTCGGGCGCCACCTTTACGCTTAACACGACACACCTCTCATAGACGCACCCACGCATCCCCGCCATGTCTCGCATGCAGCAGGATCAGTTCGTTGACGATGACGAGGAGGAGTGCTGCCCCCTCTGTGTCGAGGAGTTCGACCTGTCCGATCGGAACTTCCGCCCATGTCCCTGTGGCTACCAAGTGCGCTCTCCTCGCCAAAACTCGCTGAAGCCGTCTCGAGTCGCTTTGCTAACACAGGCCCCAGATATGCCAGTTCTGCTACAACAACATCAAGACGACCATGAACGGACTGTGCCCCGCCTGTCGCCGGCCCTACGACGATTCCACCATCGAGTGGAAGACCATCTCTCCCGAAGAGTGGGTCCCCTGCTCCTTCCCTCTTGCAACCCCCCGCTGACATCGGACAGGATGGCACAGCACAAGCAGCTGATCGCGCAAAAGGCCAAGAAGAATGCACAGATACGGCAGAAAGAAGCACAAAAGGCCGAAGCCGACTCCCTCAGCCGGAAGCACCTTTCCGGCCTCCGTGTTGTCCAGAAGAACCTCGTATATGTCACGGGTCTTACGCCGACGATACGCGAAGACGAATTACTCAAGACGCTCCGCGGCGACGATTACTTCGGCCAGTACGGCAAGATACTGAAGATTGTTGTGAGCAAAGCCAAGGAGAACGCGCAACATCAGCAGTCGGTGGGCGTCTATGTTACTTTCGCCCGCAAGGAAGACGCAGAGAGGTGTATCAACGCCGTCGATGGCTCGCAAAATGGCGACCGAGTGTTGAGGTATGTGACCAGCCCATGATGCCATGTGTCATCTAACTAATCCCCGTCTTACAGAGCGCAATTTGGTACCACCAAATACTGCTCGGCCTATCTCCGCGGCGAGACGTGCAACAATCGCAATTGCATGTTCCTACACGAACCTGGCGAGGACAACGACAGCTTCACCCGCCAGGACCTTTCCATGATGAACTCGATTCAAACCCAACAGCCGTCCCAATCTTCCACCTCTCGCGCCGCGCCTCCTGCTCACCAAGGACCTGCCGTTGCTGCTGCAACACCCATGAACCGGCAGGATAGTACCGATACGTCTAGCTCGATACACGACGCACCTGGCCTACCCGCCACTGCAAGCTGGGGAAGTAAAGCGGTGCTGGAACGTCGTGCAAGTCGCTCAACAACCGCTTCGAACAACGCCAGCCCCATGGTCACCAACGCAGTACCTGCCCAAGCGTCGAAAGCACCAAAGCCAGCAGAAGCACCCAAAAAGAAAGGCAAGGAAAAGGAGAAGGACAAGGAAAAAGAAAAGGAGAAGGACAAGGACAAGGACAAGGACAAGGAGAAGGACAAAGACAAGTCCCCACAGCCATCCAAGTCTGCGACCCCACCGTCTACATCCGCTCCTGCGCCTACCGCACGCCCCTCGAAGCCCCACAACAAGGATTTGCCAGACCTGTTGAAGATCATCTGCTCACCGGACTTCAAGTTTTTCTTTGCAAAGGGTGTCCTTTCCGAGGACGAGTTCAAGGCCGTCGCCGAGTTCCCTCAGCTAATCGATCCAAATGGAGGCGCAAAACGTCGCGCCATGAAAGAAAAGGAGAAAGAACTTGCCGCACTGAGGGAGGCCGAGGCTGAAGCAAAGGCAGCCTCCCAGCAACAAGCACCGACTGCTGAACGCGAGGACGATGGTGCGACTGCTGGTGGTAGCCTGCAATTGGGCGGAGAACCTGAGGATGGGCCTGAGACAACTACCAATCACCTGAATCAGCACGCAATCGCGCCACCCGGCCAACAGGACTTCGGTGGCAACCTCTTTGGGCAAAATACCCCTATGGCGGAAGACTTCAGCACTCTTGGACTGAGTAACAGAGGCCTGACCGCACACCAGCAACAGCAGCTCCTGCTTTCAAACTTGAAGTCTGGAACTCCGTCTACAGGTCTCATGAGCAACATACAAAATGCGCAGCCTCAACAGCATGGGATGACTGGAAATGCTTCAGGCCATACGAGGCATACTTCTCGCTTCAGCTTCGCCAACGACAGCGCTTCGGCTTCCGCAAACGTGCAACCTGTTGCGAACCAGAAACTGATGAGCCAGCAAAACTCCATGATGCCAAAGAACGCCGGTCAGTTCAATCCCATGTCACAGCATCAACCTTTGGGCGGACAGTTCTTCACCAACGTGCAAGGACCGCCCCCAGGACTGAAGCCTACTGGTACGCCTCCTGTTAGCGGGACTGGAATGTTCGGTCAAGGTCACGGTTTTGCTACTGGCGGCCTGCCCTACGGAACAGGCGCCACTGCACGAAACAACAGCGAAGCCATGTATCAGGATCTGCTTCGCAGCCGCAATATGGACGGTGGTGCCAGACTAGCTGATGCTGGAAAGCGTGAGTCAATGTTTCCTTCTTTCCTTAATCAACACCCCACGACCTCTACACCTGCCCCTGCCCCTGGCCTTCTTAGCTTTCCTTATGGGCCTTCGCCTGGCGCTTACCAGGAATCTGGTTCGCAGAAATCTAAGAAAAAGGGAAAGAAGCATAGGCATGCCAACACTTCCTCTTCTGGAGGAGGTGGACTTGCCGATGTCCAAGACCCGAGTATCTTGCAGGCAAGGCTGCATCAAGGCGGCATGACCGGCCAGGGCTTGTACGGCCAAGGTCAAGGCGGCTTTTCTTCGCTCTATTCCAATAACAACTACGGCGGCGCTGGACGATGGTAGTAGTTATCTTCTTCTACATATTGGTCGGCCTGTTGGCCAGACATATTGTCTTAGTACTTTATTGGAACGATGGCTGCATGGCGTTTCGGTTTACACGGGGACTGCATCGGCACACCTTCGGTGCTTCGACACCGGGGTGCCTGGCGTTATGATCGGACTACACGGCCACAGTCAAATCTTTTGACACTGCCATATTTTCACGGCACTACTATACCTTTACGTTCCTTTCCTATTTGTCATTTTTGGGTGGTTTGCGTTGTCCTGCCGATGCAAAGGTCAGCTTCTCTCGTCGTCTTCGTCATGGTCATCGCATGTACGTAACTACCCCTTCTGCCGCATTCAAGTCGGCATGCTTACTTTCTAATAGAGAGATGGCTGCACAATTTTCTTGCCTTTTAAGTGACGGAGATGCTCGAGAGACAACCTTTGCAACCTGATGTATATTAATGCGTTGTCAGCACTACCACCCTGGCCATCGTCTGGCGGCCGCTGTCGTCACCAAGCCCATTCTCGTCGTTGGAACCAATTGACTAATGTGGAAGATTCGTACTAACGCCTCCGTCTAGATGATATACCTCTAAGTGCAGAAGAGCAAGCATCTATCAACGTCGACGCACTCGTTAACGACAGCGATAATGAGCCCATACGAGGCACACCAAGCACTCCAATGAGCAGCCAGTTTTTCGAGCACCCACGTCGATCCACTCCCACCGTCCCACCTGGCTTCACGGTCCCGGCTATCCCAAAGTCCGTCATTGAGGAGTCGCGTGCTCGATCGGGATCCAGGCCAATGTCTAGGACTACATCATCAACCATCATACCAGCTGTCCCTGTTGTACCTGTTACTCCAACCCGGACTGCCACACCTAACAAGGCTGTCAAAAGTAAACAAAAGGGAGATGCTACCGAATCTGCGACACCTATGGCTGTTCCTGCCGCAGCTGCTGCGACCAAATCGCAGCCTATGACGCCCGAGAAAGCTCCAGTATCCAAGGAAGCAGTCGTAGTCCCGCAAACCCCCAAGGAACCAACACCTAGAGAGGCTTCTAGGAGATCTAAGGAAGACATAGCCCCGACACCCAAGTCTACACCTGAAACGAAGAAGTCAATTTCGGAAGCTACTACCAAAGATGCATCAAAGTCGAAGAATGCTTCCAAGAAGAACCAGACTCAGGCACAGACCACTCCTAAGAGGGAGCTACTGAAAGAGCCGGTACATACTCCGATCGCTGTTGCAACTCCTATATCTTCCACCAAACGCCAGCCCCCAGGCAAGCTTGACATTCCAGCAGCGTCCAAGTTAACAGCGGAGGAAGACTCGCCGGCTCCAAGTTCGGGCAAAGTTGATATTCAGACAAAGAATGATCGCTCACTACCAGCGACAACAGCTAGTTCTGTACCTCCAAGCCCCGCTGCATTTGGGGCTGGGTCACCGATCAAGCGGGCGGGTCCACCCAGGACTTTACGTGTCGTTGCAACACCAAAGACTGAAGTGCCACCACCTTTGTCGGTGGCATCGGCGCC
This sequence comes from Stemphylium beticola, assembly GCA_029100535.1. Classification (NCBI taxonomy): domain Eukaryota; kingdom Fungi; phylum Ascomycota; class Dothideomycetes; order Pleosporales; family Pleosporaceae; genus Stemphylium; species Stemphylium beticola. The sequence goes on along the minus strand of JARBXR010000020.1, from coordinate 325,611 downwards.
GTCACTGCCCCAAATACCGACTGTTGACAAACTCAGGTCTAGGCAAGCTAGTATTGCCTCTGTGAATCAACCAGGCACCCCTGCAAGCGATTTGATATCGGACACAGCTTCAATTACTTCCACGACCTTTTCTAGAGCGAGCTCACCCCCTCCCATTGGTGGTAAGGTTGGAACCGCCCCTGTGAGAAAGAAGACCAAGTCACAAGCCAAGAAAGACAGGCAAGAACGCAAGAAGCAAATAGAAGAGGAGCAACTGGAAGACAACAAATCAGATGTCGAGGTTGTACAGGCTCCTATCATTGGTCGCAAGAAGAAGGCGAAGAAGCCGTCGTCCAACCCCAAGCCAATCGCGGCAGCTTTTAAGAGTCAGCCCGCTTCACCGAAGCCTGCGACCGTCGAGGAAGAACATTCTGATGCGACAGCCCCCGCTCCTCACACAGTCTCTTCTGCAAAAGTGTCAGCTGCAGTGACACCCGAGCCGGAGGTTGAGCGTGAAGATTCAAAGGAGAAGCGGGAGCACACTGCGCAGTCCATCATGGCTGAACTGCAGCGCACGGGAGAACTACTCACCTCGACCCTTGAATTCTTCAAGCCCCTGTCATCGTCGCTTACACATGCCTCTCGCAATACCCAGTCGGGTAATGCGACTGTGCCTCCAGACCTGAAACTCCACTTTTCAGAAGCCGATCTCGAGACATTGGCGAAGAAGAAACCGTTGCGTCTTAACAGTCAGGACGGTAGGTCCGATTCCAGGACGCTCATCACACCTGGTGGTAAATTCTTCTGGGGGCTTAGTGAAGAGCTAGAGGCAAAGGCACTTGAGCTTGAAAAGCATATTGAGGAATTCAAAGGCCATGCTCGTTATCATCCTCGAAAGCAGACTGCGCACGACCAGGGCGCGGGTGAGCAGTCCAAGGATGTTCTCCCCGCCATTACCACAGCGCTCAAGGAAGCAGAAAAGAAGTTGGACACGAACGGCGGCCGGCAAATGCCAAAGCTTGATGGGTCTTCTGTGCTTTTAGGCCCGAACAATCTTCCCTTGCCACCAGTACATTCGCAAGACGCGTCCACTCCTCAAGTCCTACCTCCACAGCAACAGCAAACACCAGCCGACGCAGGAGGTTACCTGAACCAATATGTCCTCCCTCGAACAGATAACCCACCACCCAATCACCCACGTCCCGAGATGGCTGCGGTAGGTGGTCCGCCTGGCGCAGGCACAGCAAACATCTCTGTAAACGCAAACAGATTTGCAAAGGCGGCCAAAGCGGTCGTGGAGGGCGGTGCGGTGGGAAGCACAGAGATTGACGGCGTTGGCTTAATGGCTGCCGATAAACTTGGCGGTGTCTTCGTCCAAGGTCTCGAGGCACTAGTCGGCGCCGGCCTTGGCTATCAGTCTACGCAAGAATTCGGCCTCGATAACAATGGCAATATCACGTTCGGACACAGTGAAGGCGGTCTGGACATGCAGGGCTTGATGAATGCAATCGAAAGTACTGCTGGTATGGGTGGCTATAGTGGCAATGCGAGAAGAGGAAGAGGCAGTGTGCTGACGATGGAAGAGGCGGAGCAGGCGATGCATGCGGCAAGGAAGGAGCACGATGTGCTGGAGAAGAAGCTGTCGGCCCTGATGAAGAAGAATAAGAAACTTGTGACTGGGGTGGGCAGATAAGGGTGGGCGAGTTTGTGTGTATCGTCGAGAGAGGACTGTAGAATAGCTGTAAACTACATAATTGGCAAGGCAGCCCATACTCCGCCGTAACGAAATCTATCGGGCGATTTTGTACTGATGAACGCATTTTGGCCCCCGGACTGGATGACTCAATTCCCACATGCGGTAAATGGGGAAGCAATTCCCGCCAGTCCCATTTCTCAAAGGGGTTGTTTTTACGCGCGTGAGGTGACTTCTTCACAAGCAGGGTTGATTGTAGCAGAAAGGTGTGGGTATCATTTGCTAATATTACAGTTCTTTCCTTTGCTATTATCCTACAACATCAAGCTTCTTAGCGGGATCGATATCTTTTACGGCCGCTTCGTGTCAACAAGATCATTGACTTGTTGAGGTTCGCTGTAGCCGCATTGGTGACTTGCTACAGCGATATACAGGGCCTGGCGGAGATTACAGCCCACGAAATCCTCGCTGAGGCCGAAGTGCTTGAGGAAGAGTTATAGTGACGTGAGTGGCTTATCAGTCGCGAGATGTGCCAGACGTGTTTCTCGGCGTTGAGAGTGCTGCTAGGGCCAAAAGGCGCATGTTCAAAGAGCGTCTTCTCATCATCCTGCAGCCTCCTTGACCTTGCCACCTGGTGTAGGTGCTTCGTCGATGAACTGTGGTGGTGCAGTATCATCCAGCATAAAGTTCGGTACGCCGGAGGATTCTCCGACGCCCTCAAAATCGACTTCGTCACCCAAGGCCTCCAATTCAGCATCTAGCTCCGACTCGTCTACGTCCTCTGGCACATCGTAGCTGCGACTTATAGCGTCCTGGATATCGTTGCCCATGTCCATGAGATCGGCCATCTCGTCCTGAATCTTGTCAATCTTATCGATGTTGATCTTGCCGTATTGCTTCCGCAGCTCTTTTGTCGTCGTCTTCATGGCGTCGATGGTGGTCATGTTGTTCTTGAGGTTGTCCTGCATCATGCCGGCTTGTTCCATATTCCACGATTGTGCTTGCAGCTGGTCGCGTTGCGCCTCGTACTGTTTCCGCTGTTGAAGGACTTTGAGGGCTTTCTGTTTAATGGCCGTCTTGCCGGGGCCGTCGCGCATCTTTGCGAGCTTTTGCTGGTAGGTACCCAGCTCGGCGTTGAGCTTGGCAAGCTTGACATCAATGCTTTCTATTCGCGTGTCGACCTGAAACTGTTAGTATGTGGTAAACATATGCCAGTGCGCATAGCTTACATTGGAGATGGCGCTGTTGAGCGTCGGCTTGGGCGCGTTGCTCTTCGCTCCGAACAGGCGGTTCATAATGGCGGAATTCCAAGGTGGATTTACGAAGAGGAGCTATAGAAAAACTATGCTGCATGTAGTCGCAAAGGTAATGTAGGAAGCGTACAAGCGGCGCTGGCAGGTGTGGGGTGAATGCCAGGCAGCGAATAATGGCCATAGCGCCAGCAGTTCCCGCTAACGTCATCGCATGTCACGTGCTTTGAGGCTGAGCCCGGGATACCAAATACACATGTAGGCACCCGGCCATGGAAACGACCACCTAGGACTTGGATATGTATGTAGTACCTGTTTGCAAGCAGGTGTCGGCGCAAGCTTTGATACTTCACTGCCAAGTACAGTCACATGATGTGCTTTCGTTGCTTCTTACATATGTATGTATGGCTCTCCCACACGCTATCTAGAGATGGCAACATGTATGCCCTGCAAGATGTCTTCGGACCATGCCCATGAACATCTGGTCAATCTTCAATATCGAGCCTAGCGTCGTTCGTATGATAGTGCTATCAAACTGCAGTTGCGTCATTCCCAATTCCACAGCCGTTCTACGAGTAGTTTGACTGCGTCCATGCCATAACTGCAGCTATCAAGGAGGTGCAAGTGATCTGCGGGCACGCTACCAGTACTACGCAGCTTCTAGCCTTGTGCTGTCACCACGAAACCCAACAAATACCCTCCCTCTTACATCTGCGCTACTCTGCCATACCTCCATCGGGCTTTCACGACTGTATTCGTCACGCTTTTATTTGTAACACCGGGTCACGGTGCATGGATTGATCGGTAGTCTCCATCGCGCGTTTCGCCAGCCATTGCCTTCCCCCGCCGTGTTCTTCGCTAGTAGGTACCTGTCCCACCTATGCACCCAGCCCAAGCCACGAACACGCGCCCTCTGCTGTCTCACCCAAGTCGCTCCTGCTAACAAAGGCCCTCCTCCACTGTGCAGGCCTTTTTTTTTCTTGCATCCGTGTTCGCCCTTCGCATGACGCATTAGTCGCTGCAGTAATCCTACGCATGTCCAGCCCCACCGGCCAACAGCTGCTCTCGAGTCCCTCGCCCGGCCCTTCCCCTGCCCCGCCCTTGTAGTAGCCAGGCTACCACATACGACCATGTTTTGGCGCTTCGGCGGGTACGCGCAGCTGTCATCGCTGGACAGCATCCTCGACAAGCCCGACGTCACCGTCGAGGAGCTGCTGGACGAGTCGGACCTGATACAGGAGCTCAAGCAGCAGAATTCGAAGCTTATAGAATACCTTCGCGACGAGAATGTCTTGGAGCGCCTGCTGCGTTATGTCATCGCCGCCAGGCCCAATTCCCCGCCCGAGGAAGAGACAGGAGGCTCGCCGGCGCATGAGGCGAGGAGTCCCAGCCGGGCTGGCTTCTTCGGCAAGGTCAGGGCACGCTCAACATCCACCACAAAATCGGATGCTGGAGAAGGCGAGGAAAGCAAGGAGGAGCGCCAGCGCATGAAGTACGCCTATGTCTCGTGCGAAATCCTATCGTCCGAAGTATGGTCCATATCGGAGGCCGTACTCGAGAACCAGGACACCTTGCGCCAGTTCTGGGCCTACATCAGGCAGCCTGCGCCCCTTGACCCCGTCCAGGCCGGCTACTTTACCAAGGTGAACGAGTCGCTCCTCGACCGCAAGATGGAAGAGATGCTCGACTTCTTTAAGTCTCTCGACAACGTTGTGCCGGATATGCTGCAGCATGTCGACTGTCCTGTTATCATGGACCTGCTCTTGAAGATCATCAGCCTCGAGAAGAGCGAGGGCGGACAGGGCATTGTTGATGTGAGTCGAATCATTCGCATCTACATTCAGAACTAACAAGAGTACAGTGGCTACAACAGCAGGATCTTGTCCCGCGACTAATCGCCTTCCTCGGCCCAGACCAGTCTACCTCCACCCAAACCTCGGCTGGCGATTTCCTCAAGGCCATCATCACCATATCCGCCAACGCCACAACACAAGATCAGTCTGTGATAGGGCCAAATGAGCTCACGCGCCAGCTTGTCTCGGAGTCATGTCTCAAGCAGCTGATTGACTTCATGCTGCACGGTGGTAACCCACTGACGGTCGGCGTGGGCATCATTATCGAGGTCATCAGGAAGAACAACTCCGACTACGACTTGGAGAATCAGATCGGACCTGTACCTAAGAATTCGGATCCCATTTACCTAGGAACACTACTCCGACAATTCGCAAATCACATTCCGCAATTCATGGAACTGGTCAACAGTTCCAGCCAGGTCGTAACGCAAACAGACGGAAGCGTCGTTAGGAAGAAGCGAGAGCTGAAGACGGCGTTCGGCGAGAAGATAGAGCCCCTCGGGTTCGACCGTTTTAAGACTTGTGAACTAATGGCTGAGCTGCTGCACTGCAGTAACATGGCGCTACTCAACGAGCGCGGAAGCGAGGCTGAGGTCAGGAGAAGGGATGCTGAGCGAGAGCGCTTAAAGGCAGACGGCAAGCTAACGTCAGCGAACTCTGGAAACCCAGGCGACTTCTCCACCAGCGTCGATAGCCAAGGCTTCCATCATGCGCGAGCCCCATCTATGGATTCCCCCGCTGAGATCAAACCTCTGCAAGTACAAAATAGCTCCGAAGACGATTTCGAGAAAGTCATCGCGCCAGAGGTCGCGCCAGAAGACTCAAAAGAAACTGCGAGCGAGAAAGAGCCGATTGGGGAGCCTTTGGAGCCATCACCAAAAATGGCACCAAGAGAAGCGCCAAAAGAAACCCCCACTGGCAAGACGGCGGGTGATGATGGGGAATTTGTCGATGAGCCTCTCACACCACCTAAAGATACTACAGCATCTGATGAGGCGGCTCCTTCTCCTGCCAAGCCTGCGGACGACGCAGAGTCCCCCACATCGGCAGGGTTGTCTGCCAAGGTTGACGGTCTCGGTTTGGACAAGGATACTGTCATGAACGATCGCCAGGAGCCCTCGGAGCCCGCGAAGACCGAGAAAACTGAGAACGAGGTCAAGACACCACCGTCTCTTTTGACACAGCAACTCAATCAAACCTCGGAGTCTGGCAATCTTGATCCACCCGAGCCTCTGTCACCTCATCCAGACGACAAGCCAGCACCGCTTTTCGCGGGTAAGAACCGCGAAAGCAGTGCGGAACCTGCCAAAATCGATACATCGCGGTTCACCGCACCAGTGCCCGAGTCGGATCTTTCCGAGATCACACCCATTGACGAAACTCAAAGCGTACGCTCTGTAGTTTTTGGTAGCACAGAAGAGACTGTAGGGTTCGAGGTTGACATTGACGGAACACCGGTTGTCGGCGATTTGCTGAAGCTTACATTCGTCGAGAACAAGGTCGTACCGACGATACTTGTAAGTCGCTCTTTCTTACCACTGGGTACTGTGGCTGATTTGCACAGAACTTCTTCTTCCGTTTCCCCTGGAACAATTTCTTGCACAATGTGGTATATGACGTTGTTCAGCAGGTATTTAATGGTCAGATGGATCGTGGATATAACCGACAACTAGCAATTGACCTCTTCGACAATGGGGGAATAACCGAACGCATTATCAAGGGACAAGAAGAGAGCGACAAATCGCACAAAGAGACGCATATGCGACTTGGATACATGGGCCATCTGACCCTGATCGCAGAAGAGGTATTGAAGTTCACGGAGCGACACACTGATGAAGTCCTCTCACAGATGGTCCTGGACAAGGTCCACGCTGAGGATTGGGTACACTATGTTGAACACATCCTCGCCGAGACTCGAGAACGCGATAATGCTATCCTCGGAGGCGTACGACCTGACATGAGTGTTGGCCCAAGACAGGCAGTGCTCAATGCTGTAAACGCAGCAAACAACTTTGGAGGCGACAGTGGGGGACTCTCCAACGCTAGCCTCGCCGGTAACGGCACCGTAGGCCTCGACAGCATGGAGCTCACCAATGCTGGTGACACTGGAGGTGGTGGGTACACCTTCAGCGGAGGCTCCTTGCTTAGTGGCTTTACTAACTCGAGTGACGAAGAAGACGAAGACATGGACGATGTCGACACCGAGAGAGAACGGGAACAACGACAGGGACCTGTCGACGACTCCGAACAAGTGGGTGAAATCTCATTTGACGATGCTGATATGGACTATCGATAATCACATCGCCCCGACCATACACACACTACTACCACGATCGTTTTCCGCCCTTGGTGCGTTTCCTTTTCTTATACCTGTTTGTATTATGAGCTGGGACAGACAGATGGCTTGCATGCTAGATCTTTGGACCAGACATCATCTCTTCTGTACATACGTTCCCCCGCCATCCGCCAGGGTGTATGGTACATGTAGTAATACACATCGTGAGATGTGATTTTCTCTCATCTCCTTTGTGTGACAAGATGGCTCCCATGATCTAGCATGCCCTCCTTGCTTGTATAGCTTGGGTTTCCGATGTACATGCTTTTTCGAGTTTTTTGTTTTGTCATTAGCGTTTGGTATCCGGTTTGCTAGCGTTCCATCTCCGTCCCGTTCAGCAGTATACAGACTAGCGTCCGTTCTGTTCTACTAACACGAGATCGTTTTTAGCCGAACATTCCACCTCTACAAATACCGCCTTCGCGTGCGCGTCGCCAGTTTGCGCTCCGGCTCGCTCAACGCAAAGCTCAACTCGAATCAACGCGCGAAGCTGAAGAGGACCCAGACGATCCTTCGGCACCCAAGACGCAGGAGCAAGAAGAGCGCGAAGGCCATCAACGTTTCGCCCGCATGTTCGAAGGCATCGAAGACTCCTCTGACGACGATAGTATGCATAGCATTGAAGGACCCGAGGATGAGGGCCAAGAGAGCGTTAATGGTCGCATAGAGGTGGAAGGCCAGGAAGTGGGGAGAGACAGCCCAGAGAAGTTTGCTAGTCCTGAAAAGGAGGATCTTGACATTGGCGTGGGCCAGAAAGAGGCGAGCGGTGAAGGAGAGCGCCAAGTCGTAATGTAGTGCTTGAAGAAATGCGTATCTGTTAGCGTGTTTGGCATGCTGTAAGATTTACTCGTGGAGTATACGTCACGGGTTGACCAACGGCGTTGTCGATAGGTGTGTAAGGTTTGTATTTGGTACACAGGATGAATGCAGGCGATGATGTATGTAGTAATGCATGGTTATGAGATACCCAGCCTTTTCTTTTCCCCAGATACTTTGATTTTACAATGAAAAGACCAGAGAAGCTTAGTCTAGTACGTTTAGTCTCCGTAGTTGAATGTGTTCGGATACATAGGCATGTTGTCCCTTCTGCATTTGGGTCCATGAATACAGATCATGTGATCCGGCGATACGCTAACGCCGTAGCGCGTTTCCGATGCGGTCACTTGTCGCAATCCCAACCGCCCTCTTCGAAGTTCAAATACACAAGGTATACGTAAAATGTCGGCACAGTCAGCTCCTGCCCGTCCGGCAGAGAACCGCCGCTCATCTACAGCCCCAAAACGCACCTCTCTCCTCCCGAAGCCCTCTTCAATCGTCCTCGACTCTTCGGTCCTCATCGCCCAACATGCCCAAATCACTGGCACCCACCCCATAACAATTGGCCCCAACACGGTACTGCATCCACACAGCAAGCTCAGCAGCGCATTGGCGCCCGTCGTATTGGACGAAGGATGTGTCGTCTTCGAACGAGCAAAAGTCGGCGTGGGCATGGGTGCTGAGCTTGATGCCGAAAGCCGGCGCACCACCATGGCTTCGGCACGTAGTAGTGCGCATGTGAGAGAATCCATGAGGAGCGAAGGGACGGTACTTGGAAGAAATGTCGTCGTCGAGTCCAATGCAGTGGTTGAGGCGGCCGAAGTGGGCGAGGGCACCGTCATTGAGGTCGGCGCAGTGATAGGGAGGGGCACCATTATTGGAAAGGTATGCATACTCACGCACCCTCTTCACGGCTTATTGATAACATTTTTTTTTCAGTATTGCACGATCACGGCCTCTTCCTTCATACCCCCACATACCCGCCTGCCCGACTACACGGTCGTCTATGGGGGCTCCCAACAACGCATTGATCGCACCCTGCAGTCACGTCCTGAGATACTCCATTCGAGGATGTCGGTTCATACGAAGCAATTGGATATGTTTAAGAAGTTGATTCCTAATAACATTGCGAAGTGGTCGTAATCTAGCATCAGGCAGGAGAAGACAAGGATCTAAAGACGATGCAGGCGAGAGAAACACATCGCACCGTGTTCCAACCGAAGACAGAACAATGCTGGAAGATGAGGGGACTGCTACCAGTCTATACTATTCGGCGCGTTCTAATCGCAGCGGCGATGAGTGGCACATTGGCGACCACCCTCACCCTCATCTTCACTTTCTCCAATCGGTCATTCACGAAACTCCGCTTTCACTCTTCAGAATGTTCCCTCACAACGAAGACCAACACCACAAAGTCACAACGCGATATGCGCTCCTTTATACCCTACACTACCTAAGTCACTACGTTTCCTTCCCACTGTACCCCATAACGCTCACATCGATCAACTTGGCCCATCACATCCACCTGCTTCTCAGCACATACCAACTCTCAACCACAGCACCAGAGACATGCTCTACCTTCCCACCAAAGCCGAATTCTGGACCAATGGCATCAAACTTTGTGCGCTGCCTGACGAAACCTCTGAGTGTCCCATTTGCCAGGAGGCATTTCAGTCCGAGGCGTTTGTCTCAAAAGAGCCTCCTCGATCCGAGCCTGTGCCCCAGAAAAATAATGCCATGAAGGAAATCGCCAACCAGTCTTCAAAGTCTGCCATCGAAAATCGCGCACCCATGAAGATCGAGACAGAGGAAGAAAAATACAAGAGCCTCTAGAGCAGGGGAAGTGATCGACATTTGGAGGTTTTGTATTTGGCTTGGACATTCAATTGCACCAAATAATACATAGAAGTTTGGAAATACCATATCCTCGTTTCTTATGCCTCTGATTATATCCGAATTACAAGCATCCATTACTGTGGCAAGCATCTCAACTCCAGCATTACACTCTTCTTTCCTTTCAAACTATGCTTGCTGCGATTCCAGGCCTGAATAAAAGGTAATATGTACGCCGCGCAGTCATGTCATCGTTGCAACGTTGATTATCGTTCATAGCAATGTCGCTTTACAATCGCGTATCAGGAGATCTCTCATCACCATGCTTTCTGGGTAAATTTTTGTCATCTCGCAAGTCGAAGCCTCGACTATCGAGTATGTGCCGCACAACTGGGTTTGGCAATCTACTGCCCGCTCATTATACATTTGTCAGACTACGCCAAATAGAGCGCAACTCGCTGATTGGAGAAGCACAGGTGACGCGATCTGACAACGCGACAATAGCCTAGACGCATGTAGCTCTACTACATGGCGTCTACTGCCACCGAAAAGCATCTCCAGGGAGGAAGAAATTCGCATCTTCAAACGTGATGACACGATCCATATCCAAGAAATGCGAGTCCATGAAGGCGTCGGAGAGGTTGAGCAAAGACTGGTCTTGAACACTCTGCTGATTTGTGGGTGTAGCAATGGCATTGTATGGGGCAAGATGCGGACCGGAGCTGGGGCCGTGGCTTGTGTTCATTTGGTAGAGCGGCGGAGTGTGGTTGGGGTAGCTAGGCGTCGTTGGTACCTGTGACGACTGATACAGGGGTGATGGTGCGGTCGGCGAGGGCGCTTGCACGTTTGACAGCCGGCCATTATGCTGTATGTAGCCGCTTGGCGATGCAATGGCTGCGCTGCGCGTCGTTTCTGGAGGCGGGATGTGTCTTGGGCTTAACGTTGCCTGAGAGCTGTTGAAGCTATTGTTGCGCTCGTGGCCCCTCATGAGCGACTTCTCTCGTGCAAAGCTTCTAGGTCGGGCCTGTGGCGTGGACGCAAAGCTAGGGCTTGAATAGTGTTGCGGATCCAATGATAGCCCATTATGGTCGTAAAAGTCGAATCGGAAATTCGGGTCGTTTTGGCAAGCTCCTCGTAGTCGCTCAAGGTGGTCTGCGTACATTCCGGCCTGATTGTTGGGTTTGGTCTGATCGTCCGGTCTCTTCCTCCACCGTGTCGCCATCTCCCACAGATCGCGGACTAGGCGCTGGAACTCGGAACGTAGCGGTCTGCGTGTGGCTTGGTGCTCGAATAGCAGAGCCTTGGCGGCAATGAATGCGCAAAATGAGAATTGCACGTTGACAAAGGGTATGGGAGTATGGGCGAGGAACTTGTCAACAATGTTTGAGGTTTCGACTGCAGCGAGCTCACACGTCTGAGCGCTGCACTCTTTGGGTAGTGCGACGAATTCGTTCCATCCTCTAGGTGGGTATCCAATGGGATGATGAAGTAGGATCATCGATGTGTTGTGGGTGATGTGGGCTAAAGTTAGATTTGGATCCATATCGACTACAGCCCTATCAGCAGAGATATTCGAATCCTTCCATCTGGGCGGTAGGAACATCTTCCATTGTACGAGTCGTAAATCTAGCTCTTTGAATCGGGTCAACCAGCTGACTGCATGCTCTTTGTCTTGCCAGTTGATCCGTTGCTGAAGAAAGAACGTCGTTACCTGGCTTAGACTCTCGGTTGCTTCGACGCAATATGCAAAAGCTCCAAGTTTAGATGCGTCGATATATCCATTAGCTGAGTTTGGACTAGCTCCCTGAGGTAGGTCGGACCCAGGGTCGTCCTCGTTGTATTGAGCAGGCACATTCGCAAGAGATCGGCCGATACGAGCTGCTGCTTTGTTCCAGATCCCGAAGAATGGGGTAGTAACAATCTCCTCCCTGGTAAAATACCCGCCATCTGCTGGCAACCGGCGATGCACGTCGTCTGCTGTCAAACTCGTGTTCCAGCCAGTAGATACTGAACAGAAGCGATCGAGCAAGAAGATGACCCAGAATAACCTTCTGCGCTCTTCTAATTCCGTCCAGTCGCTCGATGGTTTCACCAGGCGTATAGGCGCCATGAGCGACCCAGAATGAGACGAAGTCGGTTCGGTAGTAAGCTGAAGGTAGTCGATCGTCCTGGTGAGCGAGCCGATGAGCGGCCAGGCTCTCTGGGTTTCACCGTCGTTCAGCAGATCAAACACAAGGAATATGAGTGCCTGTAAGCTCTCAATGGTAACATTTCGCATCGCATGTGTTTCCACAATCATGCGCGAAACTCTAGTTTGCTGCTGGATCTGATCAGCGTCCAGAAAGAGTATTTTGGGGTCCATGTGCCGTAAAGCAACCGCGACCAGTGCATGAAGAACAAGCACAAGGCCAGGATCTTGTGATCCTTGGCGCACCCGCGTCTGAAGCCGCTTCTTGTGTATATAAGGAATCCAGTGATGGAACGATATACAGAAGAAATCTGCAACCTTTTCGAGAAGCGGCTGAGATGGGAGATGTTGGGCGATATCGACATCTTCGAATGGAAAAAGCCAACTATCGGCGATAGGCACTTCATGCCTTCTTTTCAAAGGATTGGGTGTTGCTTTGTCTTCGTCGCGTTGAATGGGCGTGCTTCCTTTCTGGCTATCTGTGTAGTAGTATTCAGGTGTAGGATCAGCGGGTGGTGGCCGCTCATCAACCCGAGGCGCGACTTCCTTTGCCATGTTGGGTGTCCGACGGTTGACAGCATGCCCATCGATAATCGTGTCATCGTCCCGATACCGCGCACGAATTTCACCATTGTCGTCTAGAAGTATCTTTTCTAGGAAGGCTGTTCTTTGTAAGATGCAGTCCATTGTAGCAGGGTGTTAGCGTACCAACGCGACGTGTCAAAGCTTCAACAGCTCCTGGCTTAAGGCCGGGCTTGTTCTTTGGCTGATACACGCATTCCGATGCTGCATCATATGTCAGCGAAATATCAAAGTGCCATCGCCCATAGCACATACAAAGCCTCATGCAATGAGTACATGACGGAAGCTCGCGCGAACATCGCAGCTTGCGTTGCTTGCAGCTGACGCACGCAGGGATGTCGCCTCCCACCGAGACAGGACCATCGTCCTCGCCCGCTTGGCTTCCATTGCCAGTCGAGTAATTGGTCCACCCAGCCGACATCAGCACGACATCTCAAAAGGTGTTGGCAAAAGGAAGGAATAGTGGAGGATGCAGAGAGCGGGCATCGGGATAAATCAGGCCTTCTCCACTTCCGAGCCCCGCGAGACTAACCCTCATCTCGGCAGATCACTCCACTCGGGTGTCTTTCCACCTCAGCAAATTGATGCCCTCTTCGGATTGTATACAACGAGATTTGCGCTACCAACCATGGCAACAGCTGCGCATCGGATGCGATGCTTCTTTGGACCACGCAGGGGCTGCATGCAGGACGACCACTACCCAAGCGAACCTGGAAAATGATGGTTCGGCCGCGAACTTGGCAAACTGAACTCAAGAACGATAAGATCGAGACTACGGCATTATCATTCAAGTGGCCCTAGAGTTCCAGGATCTCATTATATCGCACGGTATCCCTATCAGCAACAGGAGAACAACTATGCCGCCACTGAAAGACTTCTCCAACAACACCTTCAAAACCCATGCGGATTTCAAAGCTGCAGCCATAGCTTTACTGCGCGCATTAACGTCATATCAGTCTTCCAGCGGCGCCCGCATCAAGCTTCCACTATCAACAGGGACCCATTTTGACGATGTCGCAGCCCAGCTCGAGGGCTATGCTCGCCCTCTATGGGCCGTGGGGGCGTTCATGCATTCAAAGACACTTTCTCCGGACGAAGTGAAAGATCTCATCGAGCCCTATGCCAGAGGTTTAGCGAACGGTACGGATCCAACCCATCCGGAATACTGGGGGCCTGTCATAGTACGAGATCAAAGGATGGTAGAGATGGAGATCATTTCTTTCGCGCTGCTCTCAGCCCCCGACACCATGTTTCATTCCCAGACCCAGCAAGCTAGAACGAACATTACAGACTGGCTAAAAACTATCAACGGCAAAGACTTTCCTACTACAAACTGGCTCTGGTTTCGGGTGATGACGAATCTGGCTCTAATCAAAGTCTGTGGCGTGGCTAAAGAAGAGGTGTTGGATGCTATGAAGGCGGATCTCGACCTCATGGAGCAGTTCTGCCTTGCTGATGGTTGGGCGGCGGATGGCATATGGAGCGATCAAGGGCGTCAGGCTGACTACTACTCGGGCAGCTTCGCTATACAGTTTTCGCAGCTCATATATGCCAAAATGGCGCAGGATCTGGACCCTGAGCGATGCGAGAGGTTTCGCAGTAGAGCCAAAGAATTTGCACTGATGTTCTGGCGGTACTTTGACACCAACGGTATGTGCAATTGTATTCATATGCGAGACATCATCGCTAAACTCATGCTACTCAGGAGCTGCCATACCATTCGGTCGCAGTCTCACATACCGCTTCGCATTCGTCGGCTTCTGGTCGGCCATCGCCTTTGCAGAAATTCTACTTCCGGACCCTCTGAACGACTGGGGCGTGATCAAAGGTATTCTTTTGCGGCACTTCAGATGGTGGAGCACCAAACACGACATGTTTAGCATTGACGGCACCCTGACAATTGGCTTCACATACCCGAACATGTACATGAGTGAAGACTACAATAGCCCGCAGTCGCCTTACTGGGCTATGAAGTCTTTCCTCGCTTTGGGCTTACCATCAACACATCCTTTCTGGACAGCCGAGGAGAAGCCGCTGCCGAGCTGCAGGGGAGCTGCAGTGATGGAACTCAAGCCGCCTATGCATATACTATCCAACCAGCCCAACCATCATTTTCTGTTATCAATGGGCCAATTCTGCTCCTGGCCCCTCAAAGCTACAGAAGCAAAATACGGCAAATACGCTTACTCGTCGCACTTTGGCTTCAGCGTACCTATTGGTACTCTGATACAGCAAATCGCTCCTGACAGCACACTTGCACTGAGCAAAGACGGAGGCGAGACATGGCGGGTGCCTTGGAAAGTTACGAGCCCTCAGTTCGGCTCTGCGCGGCTCATACACAATGGGAAATCTGCAGAAAATGTACCATCGCTGACGAGTATATGGAAACCATGGGCTGATGCCGAAATCGTCGTTCAAACTCACGTTATCGCACCATGTTCGCGCTGGCCAGACTGGTATATCCGTTGGCATAGTATCGCAAATATGTCTTCACAGAACATCAACCTCCAAGCTGTTCAAGGAGGTTTTTCGATCCAGGGTCGTGGTAGCAAACTCGGTGAAGTGCTACCAAGCTTCACCGGGATTTCCGGTTTCGAAGTTGCATCGCACAATCGGCCTTTTCCAGAAGGCGCATACGTAGACCACAGTTCATCCATCATCTGCTCAGATGCCGGAGCCAGTGGTATCCGCTCCTTACATCTACCTGGCCGTGCGCATCAGCCAACTAAGGAGACCCCGGAAGTCGTCAAGCCGGATGCGAATACGAACCTGATGTGGCAGCGAACACTGATTCCGACAATCAAAATAGAGGATTCCATGGTGTCTTTTGGCAAACCGTTGCAGTTTTGTAGCGCAGTCTTCGCTCTAGCCAGGACAGCGGATAGAGAAGAGAGGTATGCAGGCTTGAACATGGCAGATCTCTGGATGGATACGCCAATGATAAGCTTCGGAGACAAGAAGATTGATGCGGAGTGGTATGTCAGGCTTACGTAGGAGCCTTGTCGAGCACCACGCACGCATTGCAGTCACATTACGACTTAAAGCCAATGTATACATCACTCATGTTTCCCTTGACTTGTCCACGACAATCCAATCACCCATTGCTTCCAACGTGATCAACACAAACTTTGCTCTCATCTTCCCTCTTCGCATATAATCCCACTTCCCCCGTCCCTTCTAGCCCCATCCTCCTACCTCCCTGCCTGTTCATCACCCAGACGCATACAGTCAATCTCTCTTTCTAAAAGGACAAAAATGTGCAAAACAACAACATACCATTGCATGCAGTGCCTCAACAATTTCACTCGTCCACCCACTCTATGCGCTGCCGCCGAAATCACGGGCCGCCGCTGCAAGCCGCACAGTGTAGATGAGCAGGGAAGACCAAGGAATACGTTCGACACGGTGCAGACGACGTGTTCGGAGAAATGCCGCGCACAAGTTGGTGGAGCCTGGGAGCTGCTAGGGGAAGAGCTCGTTGAGGAGAAATGAGAGTGGGAGTGGAGGTGGGAAGGAATGAGGGGAATTGGAGGGTTAGTGCTGTAGGCGGATACGATGGGTGTTTGGACTCTCAAGGCGAAGGCTAGCGAGGATAGGGCTGCTGCATTCACACATCACTACAAGCCAGGCTACTCGTGTCTTGTATCCAAGGTTCCTTTTCATGTGTGAACACGCGTAATGAATGGCACCTCACAAAGACAAAAAAACCATCTTACACATATTTTTGGTATTCAATCTAGAAAAATAAAACAAGCCCAAGACTCGCAAATCGTAAAAGCAAGCCAGCAAGCTTTCACCTGGCAGAAACATTGGAACATCGGTATATATATTTCCTCGCTCCCTTTTCTTTTCAGATGGAATCGAAAAAATAACATTCCAGGTTTGTGTAATGTTGAACAAGGAGTAATACAACCGGTCATGATCTTAAATCCGCATGCACACGTGCGGACGTAATGTTATTTTCGGTAATAAGCAAAAGCCGCAGCTCCGAGCTGCTGCTCGAGTCCAAGACACCAAGAAACGCCAATTACATCTGATTAGAGGGGAATCGAAGCAGGGCGTTGGAAGTGCAAACATGGCCGTTATTGTGGGAGTTTGGCCTTTTACCTCTTCCTGACGCAGAAGAAGAGACCAGTGCGACCAAGGAACCACAGACATCCCGCGAAACGGATGATGGCAAGTGCTGCAGTAGACCACAGAAGAGCCTGGAAGAAATGCGCGGTTCGGGTTGAGGCGGTCGACTGTGCTGAAGTTAGTAGAATTCTAATGAAAGCGAGATAAAGATTGGACTTACAGAGAAACCGAAGCGATCGAAGTTGTCTTGGGTAATGACGACCGCAAGAAGACCGTTGGAACCAATCCAAGCTGTGCAAAGATGGGTACGGAAAGACTTGTAGGAATCCTCAAGTGTCTTTTCGTCACCCTCGACAGGAGGGATGTAAGGCGCAAGAGCACGCTTGACAGTCGCCTCAAACTGGCTGTCAATGTCGGCCTGGGGTAGATCAGGTTCCTCAATGACATTGTGTTTTCCATCTGATCCCTTTTCGGTCTTGGCTGAAGGAAGCGCATCCACCTTGTCGGAACCCTTGGTACCCCAAGAAACATCGTGCCAGTTGGAGAAGGCGTAGACGTTGAGAATGTTGATGTAAGAAGACATGATCAACAGGTATTGCGGGAACGATGTGAACATGTGCCACGGGTCCATGTACAGGAAGGATGCGACGTAGTAGAGACCAAAAGTGGCGGCAAGGGCGATGATAATGATACCGACACCACTTGACGAGAAGAATGACGAGGCGAAGGCTTCCGGTGATGAGGTATCGAGCTTCTCTGAGGTAGGATTCGTGAAAGCCTGAACGACGAGGTAGATGGACAGGATGACGATGTACAGCTGGATGAGACCGAAAACGCAGAATGAGACCAGATAAGACCATTTGGAGCCCTTGGGACGGTTACCGAAGGCCAGAATGAACTGCAGGATCAGGAAAGCGAGGTAGATGTACGTGACGATGGTGTTGAAGATAGGAGTAACGTCGTTTCCGAATGGCCAGGCGTCTCTGTTGTCAGTCTTGGTACCGACAAGACTCATGATGATGATAGTTGTAAGCCAGAAGGAAGCCAGGGCAAACCAGGTGAGAATGGTTTGGAAGATGTTGTACAGCATTTGGATGTGCAAGAAGAACATGCGCACGATGTTGTGGCCACTCTTGTACATGCGGCCGAAATGCAGGAGAGAGTAGATACCGGCAGCGAAAGAACCGTTGAGCCAGCGACGACGCTGACCGATCAGCTCGGCGGCACCTTCGGGCACATCAGTCTCTCCCTTGGAGGCCTTGATGTAGGTGAGATGCCACTTGGATCCAGCCTTGGCAACGAGTTCGAAACACAGAATACGATCTTCGGCCAAGAACATGTTCTTCTTGAAAATGTTCATGCCCTCGATACCCTTCTTTCCAAGGATCTTGGCGAGAGTGTGATCACCGTGGAAGTACTGTTCGAGCGGTCGACCCATGATAGCGCGATATCGGTATGCTGAGAAAGCACCAGGCAACACGGAGACGTAGCCAAAGGACGACTCTAGCGGCTTGTCGAGAATGTTACTGATCTTGTACTCGAAGTTCTGTGCGGCCACAAGCGGGTTCATGAGATTCTTCCAGCCCTATAGGAGTGAAAGTGTCAGTGTATTTGTCCAGTATGTATTTCGTGAATTCGCAACTAACCTTGCCCAACATAGCGTGGATTTCACCACAGGCACCGCCCAGATCCTTGTCGTTGTAGAAACCTTCCCAGAGGGCGAGCAGCGACTTGGGGCCAGGCTTGGTACCAGCATCGAGCAGAATGCAGACTTCGGGGTTGAGAATGCGGCCAATGGCAGTGAAGAGCCATCTGTGCGAGTTGATCTTCTTGGTGTTCTTCTGCTTCAAGCAGAAAATCATCTGCACAGGGGGGAGGGTGCTGGCGCTGTCGTCGTGCGGGCGGATAAGTTGCTGGTTAGGCGTAACGGAAAGTTGTGTGGTGTACTCGAACTGCGCGTTGTTAGCCAAGATTGATACTTGGATTAATTTTGGTGCTACTGACGATGTGAGCAACAGTCTCGTTTCCGTCGATGTCCTTCTTCATGACACCGTCTTGGTAGATACCGACAGTGGCGAGCAGATCGAGAGTGCCCTTGTCGCAAGGGTCGATACCGTCGAAAACAAGGCACACGACAATCTTCTGCCAAGCTGGACCGCCCTTGTTCCAGAACTCGGACTTTTTGAGGTTGACAATGTCGCGGATGTTTTGCATGACACCGTGCAGGGTACGGGCAGTGAGAACCTTGTCTTCGTTGTAGTAAGTAATGGCGATGAGCAGCTCCGTGTGGCGGTTGTACATGGCCGGGCGCAGATTGTAACCGTTCTTGAGGGTGAAGTCGTTGGGGTCGCATGTCGCAGCGGTGTCTGGCAGCTGTCAGAAGGGATGATGCATTGGGGTGACAGGAAGTCCAAACTTACATCGCATGTGGGTGAATTCTTCGCTGCCGCTCTCGAGGTCATTGCGGTACTTGGCCTGGATGGCATTCTGGATGGCCGAAGGCACAGGGTAGTCGGCACTGAGGACTGAGCCCTGCACAAGCTTGACCTTACGGGTCATACCGCGCTTGAGGCCACCAGCGGCACCGCCACCGGGTTGCTGTCGCTGCCTCCATGCTTCTGTAGAGCTGGTCTCGCTCCGCTGGTAGGGTGAAGGCGCCCGTTGGCCGGCACCAAAGTCGCCGCCAGCGTCATAGCCGCCAGAGGCAGAGTAGACGGAGCCCTCGGGCTGGGCCTGGCCTGGGTATTGAGTTGGCCTGTCGTTGGCATACGACTCGGTCAAGCTGTAGGTCGAGTGTGGGCGGACTTCAGGGTTGCCGTAAAAAGGGTCCGGATTGGCGCCGGTGGGGTTCTCGTGCAGCAGCGAGCGGCCAACTTCATCTTCATCTTGGGTGCGATCGTACTGCGGGTCGTGTTAGCATACGGCTGCGTCTTCTCGCAGGCATCAAGGGGCTCCTACGCCGGTATTGGGGTCCCCAAGGTTGTAACCTTGGTTGTTGTTGTAGGCCATGACGTGCTGCAGTCCACGGGCAGGCCCTGCAGATGGCTAGGTTGAGTGGAATATGGGGTGGTGATGCAAAGAGAAGGAATAGAGAAAAAAAGAGCAGTGAGCGCACAACTGGCGGTGTCGCTTGATAAAGGCGGATGGATCTCTGGGGCGCTGGAGGGCTGAGAAAGGTGCTGAAGGGAGGCGCTATACCCCTTGAAGCGGGAGATGGGGGGAAGAATGCGCTAGGAAAACGGCCGCGCTGAAACACGCGTAGACCACAGCGAGGAAGGGTAATTGGTTGTTCTCGCGTTTCGGAATCCCGGCCGACGCTCCTTTCACAGCTGTGTATTCGTGCAACGGGCACCTTGAGGACTGGCGATGATTTGTAGTTGAACAACTTCAAGAGCAAAAAACCTGCTGGCGGGCGGCCACACGATCTTTTGCACATGGACATGTCTCAGTCGTCTCTCGACTAGTTGTCGGTGTGGCGCGTGCTGGCCACCGCGCAGCTAAAATTAGACACACGGCCTTAATCAGCTTCAAGCTTATACCTGCTCAGCCTCACACAAAACCTATAGACATCGCTGTCCCCGGGCGATTATCTGCCCTAAGCCAAGACAAGTACCTGGTATGCGCCCGTCTTACACATTGGCATGCTTGCGCTGAAGATGCTGCTGATGGCATTTTGCTGTCCGCTCGTGCTCGCGTAGGTGGAAGCTCTGCCGGGTCTACTTGCTGCGCGTCTGGTCTTCAAGCCAGGGGCCGCACGGTACGTCAGCCAGCTTTCAAGGTCGTCGCTCCGCAGGCCGACCCACTCTTGAGATCTTCACGAATTCTGGAAAAGGTTGCATGCATTGGCATGGTAGCCCACTGTAACCTAAACTATACGAGTTCCTAGCCGGAGCGGCCACTTTTCGTACATGGCTGCGGGAAACTTTTCCTGGACAAGCAGTGTCGCCACCGTGTCCCCCATGTCACATAGTCGCATTACTAGCGACGACCCATCATCTTAATCGACTACCAGGGACCGGCCGATTGCGACGCAGGAGCAGGGTCCAGGCTATGTACGCTCTCCTGTCTGTTGCCGTTGCGGCTGTGGGTCAAGAATGTGGGCTTGTTCCTGGACCCTTCACCACCGCTGGACCACTTCTTGCCCACGGCGTACTAGTACGTACAAAGGTGGACACCACCGAAGTTCAGCCATTTGCTCTCACCGACTTGCTGCTGTTCATCCCGTACAAAGCACATGGCCACGGGATCTTTAGCAGAATTGCATGTCCTGTCGGTATCCCGAATACGGAGAGTAGCCGGGCGCATATCCATAAGTAACCCTGCCATCATTCCAATGACGCCGTAGCGCAAAGACCGTGTGCTCTAGCAACAAGGTAAGAACCGTGGAAAAAGCCAGAGACTGACTGCGCATCCGGATTGCTTCTTTTTCTCTTCGACTCATGACATCAGACGACACGATTTGCGTCCCTTCCACCTCGCGTCAAGCGTGTCGGCGCGGGGAAGAGCGCGCTTCGCACCTTTCGTCATCAGCCTCTCAACAGAAGACGATTTGGGAACTGGCATCCTCACTTGCGTCCAAGCATGATCACCTGGACGCTTTTTCCGTCCTTGACTATTCGCTTACTTGGCTCGCGTCATCAACTATCCTTGCCCCGCATGCTGTTACTTGTCACACGATCCGACCCTGCAACAACTGAAAGACTACAGAGCTGACAATACGCCGGGTGGGCGCATACACAGACTTTCCTAACTACCCCACATCTGCTAAACCGGGACGAGCCGTCATGGCCTCAGCCTCAGCCCGACCACTGGTGGATCTCCCAAAGTCAAAATCCAGGCTGAAATCAAACGTCGCAGCATCAACGGATACCTTAAGGGGAACTTCCGATAAGGCTGCGACACAGGACAATGTCGACCAGAAGCGGACAACGCCCGAGAATCCCGACTTCGTCCATCCCGAACATGTAGTGCCACCACCAAGCTACCCAAGCGCAGATAGCCTCATCATTGTATGCTGTCACGCTATTTTCCTCCCTAATGCGAACATCCCCGACCTCCCACTTCGCAGTCCTTATTACGAGCCCAATTGGCTATTAGCACCCTTCCAGAAGTCAGACGCCGCTGCTGGCAAACCGGGGGAACACGGGACTTTTCTAGCACATATCAAAGCGGGCATCGATGCTTTGACTTTGGGCACAAACGCCGAACGTCCACCTTCGAGCATACTCGTATTCAGCGGCGGGGCTACCAAACGTGCAGAATCTCTTAAAACTGAAGCGCGTTCGTATTATCATGCAGCGTTGGCAGCAGAACTGGCCGAGGGACATATGGGAGGTGGTCGTGCCCTTAGGTACAGCCCCTAACTGAAGCCACATGCGCTCCAATATGCTCACACGTGTTAACAGATATTACAACCAAGGAAACATACTTTTAGAAGAGCAAGCCACGGACTCGTTTCAGAACTTGCTATTTAGTATTCTGCTCTTCAGAAAAGCCACGGGCAAATATCCAAAGCAAATCCGTGTCATTACCCACGCTTTCAAGGCGAAACGCTTCCTCGACTTGCATGCGCCGACAATACAATGGCCTCGGAACCGTATTCAAGTCCAAGGTATCGATCCGATCATGACAAAAGATGCGCTCAACAGCACGTTGAAGGGAGAGGAAAAGTCTGGATATGCAGCGTGGGAAGAGGACCCTATGGGTACCGGCGATCTCCTGGGTGGGAAGAGGAAACTACGTGGATGGGATGCTAGCAAAGGAGCTAAATACTTCAAAGGTCTGGAGCCTAGTGTGAAAGCGCTATTCCAAGGAATTGTCTCCGACGAGCTGCCATGGATAGAGTAGACGTTTGTCTGCCAGGCTAGGTAGGAATCACCTCAACACGGCATATGAATGACTATCGAATCACCCCCTGCGCATCTCCTCACCTAAGCGATCTGTTCGGTCGTCCACAGAGCACGACATCCTCCCCGAGTGGTATCCATCTGACATCTTTCAATCTAGTGACAGGTAATCGCTCAGAACCTCCATCAGGACAGACCTGCACACCACCTTTGCCAAGCCAGGTCGGAGCGATGGTAACAATGACTGAGTCCACGAGCGAGTATGCAGGGCCTGGACCAAGTAGATCATTTATGACAAAACCACCGCCCTCAATCATGACGCTTTGAATACCTCGTTCCTGGAGTGCGTCTAAGATCATGTGCCATGAGCTCCTAGTATCAGTCGTGTTCAGTGGCCCTACAACTAAGAATCTACCCCCTACATTCTCGAGTATAGCTTTGCGCGCTTCCGATGGCTGAACGCACGTGATCATATACGGAGCCTTTCCCTTGCCCTCTCTGGCAAGCTTGAGGACTTTGCTTTCTTCGCTAAACTCCCATCGGCCCTGAGGATCAATGACGACTGGTCTTGGCTGTCCGGTAAGACCTTCACCACCGTAGCCACCGACACCGTCAATCCGACAGTTCAAGGACGGATTATCCGCAATAGCTGTCCCTGCACCGATCAAGATGGCATCATGCTCAGAGCGTAGAAAATGCGTCATCGACTTGGACTGTGGTCCCGAAAGTGCTGTTTGTACTCCCGGTGCAATAGCCAATTGACTGTCGAGGGAGGTGGCGAAGGTCAATGTGACGAAGGGTTTGCTCAAGCGGTTGGCGGTAGCGATTTGAGAAGTTGAGGATGGCGGTAGATAGTCTTCAAGGTTCTTGCTATCTGTATCTGGGAAGTGCAGAGCATCTCGTGTGGGCGCGGCCATGACGGCTGTGGTTGCCAGTATTCATGTATATGTCGAAACAGAGATTTCCGGTGTACTCGAGGTTTTGCAGATATTTAGTTGTTTATCCACGGTTTCTTGAGGGAAAGCGTATTGATAGTATGAGATCGACCTGGAAGTGACGGCTCTGCGCAGGTGAATTGGTTGCTGGAACCACTGAGGTGCTGACTCAGACAGCAAAGTGGCGCAAGGTACCGCGGCGAGTAGACCCCACGTAGGAGCACGGCCGTCCGATGATCGTGGCAGCCTGCCCAACTATTCTTCTTCACTCTCACATATACCTGTGTAGACCTATTTCCTTTGGCGTTTGTGCTTTTATAGGCCTCGCTTCTTTTCCTCGACCTGATATTTACTGCGCCCTGTTCGCCACGACCGTTCCGCGCCGCCTCTCCACCAGCTTCCCACGCACTTTGACACGCGACCACGCCAGCGGCAGTAGCCAGATACCCCATACAATACCGCCAAGATGATGAAAATATGGTCTATGGTATGCCTGTGCGCTCAAAGACCTCCTAAGCGGGGGCCTACAGGTGTTCCCAGATGCTAACATACATTACAGAAGAAACAACAACAGCAGGATGAGGCTGCGGCTGCAGCGTCAAGCAAGAAGAAGAAGGTCACTCCAGCCCAGCTTCGCACACAAAAGGGTGCACTATACCCAAGCCTCCTCAGATATCACGCGCACAAGCTAACGCGACCAAAGATCTCGAAGAGTTATCCCTCGGCACGACAATGGAGACGCATTTCCCCAACCCCGACGATATCCTAAACTTCGAACTTACCATCGACCCTGACGAGGGCATGTACAAGGGTGGTCGCTTCAGGTTTGATTTCAAGATTAACCAGAACTTTCCACACGACCCACCAAAGGTCAAGTGCACACAGAAGATCTACCACCCAAACATAGATCTAGAGGGCAATGTCTGTTTGAACATTCTGCGAGAAGACTGGAAGCCGGTGCTGAATCTGAACGCTGTAGTTGTTGGGCTACAGGTATGTTGGGCTGCAAGTTTACAGTAATGGTAGCTAATGGGCCCTAGTTCCTCTTCCTCGAACCGAACGCTTCCGACCCACTGAACAAAGAAGCCGCGGAAGATCTCAAGGCGAACCGAGAAGGCTTCAAGCGCAACGTACGTGCGTCGCTGGGTGGGGGTACAGTCAAGGGGCAGAGCTTCGATCGGGTGCTCAAATGAGCACTATCGCATACTTAAGAAGCTATCCGACATGCTGCCCCGCAAGCCTCTGGTGCTCCTCGACAGAAACGTACAATCACGATACATGAGATAGCATCGGGGGACCGGCGCACAACAAGAGACAGACGCGTTTGAAAAGGGAAGACTATAGATGCAAGCATGTGCGCATTTCAGCAACCGCATGCATTGGAGGGCGTATTATGTACAGGGACCGTGACTTAGCATACCGGTGCATGTAGTTCTCCAAGATTTCCTACCAATCTGATTGGGCATCTGCACACAAACCCACGTTATCCAAGCTGCGTTGAATCAGACCAGCACTATATGAAAGCAAAATGATAGCACGATTATTGTATTTGCCTAGGGGCATTGCGTCACCGTACAACCATGGTATTTCGTTGATTGACCGCCGTGAGATGAGAAGAAAGACGACGTGCAAGCAAAGTGCGCTACGCAGTGTAAAACAAGACGGACTAGTTCTCAGATGATAAGACTTGGGCATCGGAGCTTGCATTGACCACGCATCTTCTTGTATGACTGTGTTGTGGACCAGTCGGTGCCATGTGAAGCGCTCTCGGAGACACGCATTCCTCCCCGAAGACCCTCCCTACCCCCTGCTAGCAGCTCCGCAGCGGTCGCGTCTTCGCCTCTGATTGGCCCAAGACGCGAACGGCCAGGTCTCAATCGTCTGGGGCAGCGATATTCGGCGTGGCCTGAGCTTCCGGAAATCGAAATTCTAGGTGTGGTCAAGTCGAGCCAGCAAGTTTAAAAGCCCACCATCCCCGCCGAATACTTTCTGACCCCAAGATACCCCTTCCTCACACACACACACACAACCTTCACAATGGCTTCAAGACCTGTCACCCGCGCTCTGCGCCAGTCCGCCCGCCAATTGGCTGCTGCTCCCGCTCAGAAGCGGACTTTTGTCTCTGCTCTCAGTGCTGGTGCTAAGAAGGCTGCTCCCAGGGCTGCCGTCACCAGCCAGTTCCAGCAAACCCGTGGTGTCAAGACCATTGACTTTGCCGGCACCAAGGAGACCGTCTACGGTGAGTTTGATTCGAAGTAGTTGCAATCGAACAATAGCTTACAACAGTAAACAGAGCGTGCTGACTGGCCAAAGGAGAAGCTTCTTGTAAGTTCACCAATGTCTCAACGGCGCTTCCCCGGCCCCATGAGCCTTGGCTAACAATTGCATTAGGAATACTTCAAGAACGACACTCTTGCCCTCATCGGCTATGGCTCCCAAGGTCACGGCCAGGGTCTCAACATGCGCGACAACGGCTTGAACGTCATCGTTGGTGTACGGAAGAACGGTGCCTCATGGAAGGAGGCTATCGAGGACGGCTGGGTTCCCGGCAAGAACCTCTTCGACATTGACGAGGCCATTGGCAAATCCACCATCGTCATGAACCTCCTCTCAGATGCCGCTCAGTCCGAGACTTGGCCCGCTATCAAGCCCCAGCTTACCAAGGGCAAGGTAAGAAAAGGTCCCTCCAAGCCAATTGAACTCCAACTAACATAATCAGACACTCTACTTCTCCCACGGTTTCTCTCCCGTCTTCAAGGACCTCACCAAGGTTGAGGTTCCCACCGACATCGACGTCATCCTCGTCGCCCCCAAGGGCTCCGGCCGCACAGTCCGCACCCTTTTCCGTGAGGGCCGTGGTATCAACTCCTCCATCGCCGTCTTCCAGGACGTTACCGGCAAGGCTAAGGAGAAGGCCGTTGCCCTTGGTGTTGCCGTCGGTTCCGGATACATGTATGAGACTACTTTTGAGAAGGAGGTCTACTCCGACCTGTACGGCGAGCGTGGTTGCCTCATGGGCGGAATCCACGGCATGTTCCTCGCTCAATACGAGGTTCTCCGTGAGCGTGGCCACAGCCCATCTGAGGCTTTCAACGAGACCGTTGAGGAGGCTACCCAATCCCTGTACCCCTTGATCGGTGCCAACGGTATGGACTACATGTACGCCGCCTGCTCCACCACTGCCCGCCGTGGTGCCATCGACTGGAGCAAGCGCTTCAAGGCTGCCCTCAAGCCCGTCTTCGACGACCTTTACACTTCCGTCGAGAACGGCAGCGAGACCAAGCGCTCGCTCGAGTACAACTCCCAGCCCGACTACCGCGAGAAGTACAACGAGGAGCTCAAGGAGATTGACGACCTTGAGATCTGGCGCGCTGGAAAGGCCGTCCGCTCCCTCCGCCCCGAGAACGTCAAGTAAATATGCGTCTAATAGAGTCGGTGGAGAGAAAAAGGGCAAAGTGTAGATATGTCATGTCTTGTTATGATTCTGGATCTTACGGCGTCGGTGCGCGCTTCTTTTGCCATGGCGCATGAAGGGGTTTTGTTCTCCCCCTTGGAATTCTTACCAAAAGAGACAAGGAAGAGAAGCTTCGGTCTAAAAAGCGAATATGATACCTTTCCATGAGCATACCAACTGTCCTTACTATGTGTATGTCGCATATAATACATATTCCTGCTGATGTAGTCGCCCTGGTCATGCTTTATTAATCATCGCCTTGTCAACTAGAGATCTTCCGATAGTTACTAGGCTTGTTCGTCGTAATGTATAGGGTGGGTGAAGAAAAACGATATTGAAAATATAGATGTAGTCTCGCCGGTTCCAATATTAGGTTCCAAGGTTGGGGCCACCTGTGTTTAGCTTGGCATACTGTCTGTAGGGCTTAGTTTGACAAAGCGCGTGCTGGGCCTCTACCTCCCACACACGACCTTGGCCAACGACGTACCTAACACGTCGAGGCCTTACTCTTGATATCGTATTCTTTACTCCCGCTGCACTAGGCTCCGTTAATAAAATCGGGCTTGCGCGCCCTTTTAGTGGCTGACCTATCCGCTGTTGCACGCGTTAGTGGATGCTTCGCAGTTTGTTTATGCATGTCGGTATATGGCACGCGCGAAAGAAAGGCCACGAGGACGTTGCCGAGGGGTAAGATGTAACCTCATAGCCTAACCGATCGCCGCCTGAAAGCTTACCTGCAGTGACGGTCAAGGGATTGCTTATTACCACTGCTCCGTCGGCGTGGAAGGGACAGTGTAGCTTTGCAGAGACCCATACTCCGAAACGACCACACCATGACTTATGTATACACAAGAACGACTAGAGCACACCGGGAGTATTCCCCCACCATTGATCTTACCCTTCTAGCCACGGTCCGCACTGCATTCGGCTAGTGCTACCCCAGACTATCGGGCATCGGGTCATTTATCTCCAGCCTCATACGCCACGCTACCTTCCTACTATTCCTGGTCCACGGTAGATTGCTTGAGAACGGGAGTGTTTTCCCACTGCCGAATTTTTCCACGTGGTGGGAAAGAAAGATATGTTCTGTCGCTGACGACCCAGCTACCAAAGACAACATTATGGTCGCACCGATGTGCTGGTTCTCAAGGGTTGCTTTCAGGCCTGATCAGCAGTCATGCCTCACTTCGCAGGATCCGACCATCTTACCGGGTATAGACCCCGCAAAGCCAAGTCTAATAGGCATGGGATATGCATTTCTTTTATCGGCTCAACGGTATAATCAACCGGTGGAGTGCTTGGCTTTGCTATTATATACCTACATAAAAGATGTCCACAACAAAGCAACAAGCATAGGATCGCTCTTACAGCTAAATCACGATCCTAGGCGCGCGATATAGTTTCAAGGTACCTAGGTATCTTCCAGCATGGCACCAACTGTTGCGGGACCCGGTGACGGTATTATCGAGCGCCTCGTCGCTGCGGATAAAGTAAGATGGTGGAACAAGCCCAACCTTCGACGCCTTTATCTACTTTTGATACCATTTTGTCTTTTCATTGAGTCAACTTCAGGTTTTGACAGGTATGAGCTCCCCGAACGTCGGTGTACACATGACTAATATGCGCAGCTCGATGATGAACGGAATGCAAGCACTCAGCCATTGGCAAGATTTCTTCGACCATCCCAAAGGAGGCCAACTCGGCTTGTTGGTTGCATGCTACAACCTCGGAGCTATTTCCAGTATTCCTCTCGTCGCACTGGTGTCCGATCATCTTGGACGGCGGAAGAGCATCGTGCTTGGTTCGACGATCATGGTCATCGGTGCTGTCATGCAGGGCCTTTCTCAGAACTGTAGGTGATCTCATCTTCTGGATTCCCAAGTCCAGGTCCGTTAAGCTGATGTGAGTGCAGTGGCCATGTTCGTTTTCAGTCGCATCTTCCTCGGTCACGGGATCGTATACGCCATCATATCTGGAGCTGCCCTCCTCGGTGAACTGGGACACCCCAAGGAACGTGCATTCCTTGGATCCATGTTCAATGCTTTCTTTGGAGTTGGTTCCGTCCTTGGTGCAGGTATCGTCGTGCGCACGCTGCTCATTCCAAACGACTGGTCTTGGCGTCTTCCATCCCTACTTCAGGCAGTACCGTCCGTCATCCAGATAGTATTCGCCTTTACAGTTCCCGAAAGCCCTAGGTGGCTAGTATCGAAAGATCGTAGCGAGGAGGCTCTCGAAATTCTGATCAAATACCATGCTGAAGGCGATGCATCTGCCGAGCTCCCCCATGTTGAGATTGCGGAAATCCGAAAAGCTCTGGAGTTGGAGAACGAGTCCCGCCAACGCGGATGGACAGAGCTGTTTCAATCCAAAGGCATGCGACATCGCGCTGTCGTCGCCGCCGGACTTGGCATCTTTGTGCAGTACAGTGGAAATAACCTCATCAGCCAATATCTTGTTCCCATCTTGGAGAAAATCGGCATCGAAGACAGCCACACCCAGGTGCGGTACAATGTCGGCTCCGAAGCATGGGGCTTCGTCATGGCACTTGTGATGGCTGCTATCACGCCTCGTTATCCACGAAGAAGAATGTACCTGTTGTGCGCAAGTTGTCTGCTATGCGTTTACACAGCTTGGACCATCGCACAGGCACGAAACCGTATGACAGGCTCAGCGGAGACGGGATACGCGGTACTCGTCATGATCTTTCTCTATAAGCCCGCATACAATATCGCCTACAACGCTCTTACGTACGTCTACATGGTCGAAATC
Organism: Stemphylium beticola; assembly: GCA_029100535.1. Taxonomy (NCBI): domain Eukaryota; kingdom Fungi; phylum Ascomycota; class Dothideomycetes; order Pleosporales; family Pleosporaceae; genus Stemphylium; species Stemphylium beticola. The sequence continues at coordinate 296,004 of JARBXR010000020.1, read as the reverse complement.
TTCCCATACTACGTTCGCACCAAAGGACTATCTTGGTTCCAGCTATTTAACCGCTGTTCCGTTATGCTGGGATCCTTTACCAATCCGATCGGGTTGCAGGATCTCGACTGGAAATTTCTCTTCGTATACATTGCTCTGCTGTCTTGCGAGATTGTCTTCATCTACTTCCTGTTCCCGGAAACGTATGGCAAAACGCTAGAGGAGCTTACATTCTTGTTCGAGAGCGAGAAGCAAGATCGAGAGATACTTGCTGCTACAACAGCCAAGGTTATCGGGCAGGATGGTAATGTAACCGAGATTCACGAGGCGCCGGAGAAGAAGGCTTAGGCCCGTGTTGCGTAAGAGGTGGCTGGGACGGCCATCAGCGGGCCTTGCAAACGATGTTGCGTTTGGCGCTCGCGAGGTGGATACGGGAGGGTGCGATGTAGCCTTCGGGCTCCTTCAGGATTGTTTGAAACATTCTAGAGATGCAAATAGACGAGGATATGAGTTCGTGGAGTTATGCTATGCAAGCATATGGAATGACAGACAGACCGCTTATGAGACCTCGTCATCAGGTGTTCCCTTCTAGTAATTCACATCGACAATCATTATCCAAAATCTGGAGAAGACTTCACACTGTGAGTGTAATCCCTTCTCAAAGCTCATTGAGCTCGTTCGATCGTCATCTGGTGGGTGTATGTTGCTATCTATCTCAATATACTAGCTTGCGGCGCAGCAAGGTCTCAGACAGTAATCCTCACTAGTAGAGTTACTGTCGCCTGATATGCTGCACGACCAGCCATTCGAAAACTGAAAGAGGCTAGGAACGCGCTCATCGTTCTCTATCTGTCTCAAAGCCGAAGCCATCGGAACGATGTACCAATGACCTATCCCTCCATACGACCATGACACCGATCAAGGCCCGGCGGCTACAAGAGACAGATCTCCGACTATTCGGGACATGAAGCAATTCCCCGAGCGAATAAGAAGGTCGCAGCATCGAAACAAAGACAAACAAGTAGACGCTTGTCCAGTGAGGATGCCGAACTGGGTCCAACACATGCTCGATAGCCGCGACCCAGCAGTCTGGGTTGATCCTACGCCGTTGTTAGTACACGTGTCAGAGCTAGGAAATGTCGAATAGCATACTGGGCCTCAAGCCATGGTAGTATCAGAGCAGACAGCCAAGTGTTGGAAGTAGATGAAAGCTGACGCCGGACATTTCGCTACCCATTTCCAGGTCTACTGCAAATACCCTACGTCAACATGCTAGCCATTGCCTACCTACTCGAAATCAAAAGCGGTCATCACGTGAATCTTTCTTCATGCATGCATGTGTTGTATTCTCTGCACCACGATCAGAAATGCACGATAGAAGCGACGTAGAATGTTCGGAAGATAGACGACTAGACGACGTGGCTAAAATATTCTCTCGCGGTGATAGGTCACTATTAATAAGCGGGGTAGTCGGCTCCGCGCTTAAACGATAGCGCAAAACCCCGCTATCGCGACCCCCAAAAAAGTCTTCGAAACATGGCCACTACTGACCGTCTTCGAGACAACCACGCCGTGCAAATTCATGCGATAACCTCTGAGGCTACAGAAGCCGCATCGTCATTCGTCCGCTGAGCAAAACTAACACACCTCCCCCAACTTCTGTGCTCTAGTATTGGTTTCAGGGTATGATGAGGCTCGAAGCGCTTATACAACTGTGCCACAATCTCACATTAACGTGACCTCATGCGGGAGGGGCTAAAAAAGAAAAGAAAAGACTAAGAATATGCCTAGGTGCATGTGGGGGGATGTCATTAATACCACGGCGGCAACGAGGGAAAATGCGCTAGGCTAAGCATGCGGCCACGCCAGCGGTTATACACATGCTCTGTACGGCTACAACCCATACCGGTGCGTCGGCTTGACAGCTCCCGACGTTCACGCCGCACGCTGGTGTCGTGGGAACGGCCCTCAGCCGCCTCTCTTGGCATGCTTTTCTCGAGGTTGGGGGACGGGTCCTTGCGGTTAGCTCGTGCCGTGAATGGTGGGATGGGCTCGGTAATGCGTCCATTTGCCTGATCGAAGGCGTGCGTTTGCATGTGCGCCGCAGTAACAGTCGTGTTTGATGTTTCTGGCTTGCTCCAATCATGGAAATGGCGAGGTGGAGGCTTATGCTGCAGCTCAGTGCTGTTATAGTACCCTGAACGCAGCTACGGAGAAGGTATCTGCAGCTTCCTTTTAGCCTGACATCTTTTTTACATTCATCACCATAGAATCTTGGGCTTTTCATTGATACTATACACTCTCAGAGTGATTGAATGTCACTTTTATATTTATTTTAATGCCTTACCCGATCACGATCCTGGGTTCTCCGTCAAAAATGTCTCGCTCACAGAAGAGCCCTATGCACTGGTCCACCTTTCCTGACGTCCCGATATACCTTGACACTGGAAACGATGGACGTACTGCAGCAAAGACATATGGAACTACCCCTACAACCCCCACTACACCAGATATCATCACACAGAATCGACCTACCTATCTGAGTCCGGCACATGCACTCGCACCCCCGATTAGTCCTGTCGAACCCAGTCCGACCACAACCATTGAGACATCCAGCCAACAGTCCCATCGCTCCCATATCTGGCCAATTCCTGAGCCTCCACCAGAGGTTGTCCAGCAGCCGCAGACTCGTCGTCCGCTCTTACGATTCTTTCCCACGGACCGCCCAAGACTCCGACTCGATGGGCCTTCTGCGAACGCACCAATACAATACGATCCCGAAAAGGCCGATATAAAGCATGGAAGTATGCTGGAATCGGGTCTTGGTATTCGCAATGGCCCTCCTAGGGCGCCTTCCATACGGATACAGCCCCCACCTGTGGAAGACGAGAAGTCTGAACCGGCTCCAAATATCGCGCAGAGAATCGAGGAGAAGCTTTGGCGTTGGAACACATCCGGCAACATCATGGAGCGATGGATGCTAGAGATCGTCAGTTGGCTAATCAGCGCCATCTGCATGGGTGCCATTATCGCTGCCCTCGTCGTACTACGGGATCAGCCAACATCCAAGTGGCCGTTTACCAACCTTGGTTTGACCCTAAACGCCTTTGTCTCTATTCTCTCGCGAATTGCTGGCGCTGCGCTTCTTCTTCCAGTCGCCGAGGCTCTGGGTCAGCTGAAATGGAGCTGGTTCATCAAAGGTGACTCAAAGAAAATGTGGGATTTTGAGATGTTTGACAATGCTTCAAGAGGCCCATGGGGGGCATTACTGCTTCTCATACACACCCGGGGAAAAACTGTTGCCGCTTTAGGGGCCCTTGTCACAATCTTTTGTCTTGCTCTAGACCCGTTTTTCCAACAAGTCGTCAGCTTTCCTGAGCGTTGGACACTGCAGAGCGCGAGTGGCTCGATCCCGCGGGTAGTTAGATACGAACCGCACTATCCCGTCGAGTTCGTCAATGGAGAAGAACAAGCGCAATACGATCAGGACATCTTGGCGGTCGCAGACACTTTCTTCCTAGCCAACGGCACCCAACATGTACCGTATGGAAACGGAAGCCGCGCCGAAATCCCGCTGTCTTGTCCTACAAGCAAGTGTACATGGCCGTCCTATGAGACGCTTGGTATGTGCAGTCAATGCGTTGAGGTACCACAGCTATTGACTTTCGCGTGTATGTTCACACGCGTCGACTGGACATCCGAGCTCAACACGACAATATCCTCGTATCCCAACGCCACTGTATGCGGTCATTTCCTGAACGCCACATCCGAAGAGCCAGTTCTCATGTCCGGTTACATTGTCGATGATAATGGAGAGCCTGTTGGAGAGACTTTGTTGACGCGCACACTGCCGCTTATAACGAATCCACTCCGGGAATCGCTTTGGGGTGGCTCAATCAACTTCAAGCACATCCGCAATCCTCTTGCCAGCGTTTTGATCTCGAGTACTGGGGGTCTATCTGAAGTTCACGCCAATAACACCCCGACGATACACGAATGTATGGTGTCATGGTGTGTACAAACCATCGAATCGTCGTACCTATCAGGGGAGTACAATGAAACTATCACGAGCACGTTTTACAACGACACAAACGAAAGGTCTCCATGGATAACTGAGTTCGATCCGACTGATGGCGGCACATGGATTGATTACACCGAAAATGTCACCATCACCCCTCCCTCCGACGGCCGGAGCGTCTCCGAGTATGGGTGGGGTGTCAATAATCTAACAATGATCTTCACTATCACGGTTTTCGACCGGATTTTCCCCTCCTTTACGACAGCTCTAGATGAGGCAAGCATACCACTACTACGATGGAGGACTGGTTCGCCAACCGAGGTTCGGACTAGAGAGCCTGAATTCAATCCATGGCTATCCCCTAACAATATCACAAACCATATGGAGAGATTGGCAGCTTCCATTACCAACACGATTAGATCTTCTACTAGTAATGAGATGATCGAAGGAGAAGCATTCGAGAACGATATCTATGTCTCCGTGACGTGGGCTTGGATGTCTCTTCCCCTTGGATTACTCCTGGTTAGTTTCGTATTTCTGTTAGCGACTGTGATCAAATCAGCAGCAGAGAAGGATCAAGTGGGAATCAGGAAGAACTCAGCAATTGCAACGCTCTTGTATGGACTACCTGATCACTACCAGAAACGACTTGCAAAGACAGACTCCTCAAAAATGACACCAAGAGCAAAAGCCAAGGATCTAAAAGTGAAATTATCTCCAACTACAGGGTGGAGGGTGTCAGGAAATATCTTTACCCCAGTAACTCCAACAATGCCGAGAAACCTACCACCGCCAGGGTGGATTTGATCTCACAACCATTAAATCAATATACATCTCTTCAGTTTCCAGGACCACCAGCAGCTATCTTGATACGTCTTTTGTTCGAACCAGCATCCGAGGTGTCAGAGGTTCTTTTGCCAGGACCACCCCCGGCGAGCTTCATGCTTCTCTTGCTAGGACCACCCCCGGCGAGCTTCATGCCTCTCTTACCAGGACCGCCAGGACTGAGTTTAATCTTTCTCTCCTCCACAGCCACATCCGAGACCGAAGATCGCTTACCAGGTCCACCACCCGCAAGCTTCATGCCTCTCTTACTCGGACCGCCAGGCCTGAGTTTGATATGCCTTTCGTCTAGGCTCGCGTCTAGGATATCGATCTCGTCGTCTTCATCGGCTACACTCGAGGAAGCTTCTCTGGGGACGGCTTCGATGAGCGGCTCTCGCTTGAAAAGATCTTGGTACACTTGGGTAATTGAAAAAATTCGACGTTCGATTGCAGTGTTTTCGTGTGGAGCAACCTAGGTGGGATGTCAGTAAAAAATGGTGGAGTCCTACCGGGTGTTGAGATACTTACGTGGTTGGCGGGTAGAGGTGTCCCAACAATGGGCATCGCCAGGGACACGGCAAGGAAGAAGTTGCGTAGATGCATATTGACTGGAATTTGTGTCGGCCACCGTTAGGTTTTCTGGAACTTGAACGGATAGGTGGTGACTTGAAAAAGATAAAGACGTTGACACAACTGGAAAGAGAGTGGTGCACGAGATGTTGGTACACTTCTGTTTGCCTTTCCTTGGAATTGGCCTTCAGACGTGGGACCTGGCGATGCATTTATCCACTGACCCGGATGCAAGGCGACGAGTTTCAACCGACATCACACTACATGTCCATTTCCACTATCTATCCACGGCGCTTCAACCCGCGGTGACCTCCTCTATGATAACCGCCTTTGAAGCCACCGACGCGACGCGGCGCGCATGGAACAAGCACAATCGTTGCTCCTGTCATGAGAATGTTGCGCAACCATTGGGGGAGCGAGCGGAGAGCATAATCGTTAGGTTACCGATTCGGCAAGCTGAAACGCAAAGGCCAATGCGACTGGAACACAAGGCGTTAGGCCGGACTTTGTGGATGCCCGGTAACGCGACCTCAAGGAACGAAAGGCTTCGTGGCATATTTCATCACACTGAGTTATCACACTCCAAGCGCTGAAAGGGCTTACTACAAGGCAATCTTGTAAACATACGATTTCTGTAAGTATGAACCTCTGCCTACGATTCCCTAGTACCCTCAATCTGCGGAACGATTTCTAACCAATCAAAAGAGATCAATAATGTGACGTGGCTTGGCGGCGTTTTGTACCCTTGCCCGGAGATGAGGCGATTGGCTCTGCACGATCGGTACCTTACGCCAATCAACCCTTCCCGCGACCTAGTCACAAGTCGTCTGCGCACGTGACGCTTGCCGGCGTTACGCCTCTTCGCTGTCTTTGGTCAAAATGAATTGAGATTGAGTACATACTGCTCGCAGAATTTTCATTCGATTGTCGGTGTGATTCACGATGACGTCCACATCCTTGTCGAGCAGCCCTACACCTACGATGATGCGATGGATTTCGTGCCTGCGAGATCAACTTACATACTGGTACAAGCTGATTATCCCAAATGCAATCATATCCTCCTCGAAAATTGCCGTTTTTACTCCGCCTAAATTCTTCTCGGATGACGTTCATTATACCCTATGCTTCCAGCTTTCATTGCGAGATCTGGACATTGACACCCAAGTAAGAGCACCGAGGAAAGGGGTATTCGCCAATAGGAAGCCTTGATTAAGCGCCCAGTAGCAGTACTGACGTTGCCAGGGCTGCTTCATCAATACTCTAGTACAACAACCATATGCATGTAAACCTTATTGAAACCACCCTTCATGCGGCTTCATCTCATCTTTACTCCCGCTGCAATAGCCCTGCCTTCAATCACGCATGTCTTATCAATGTCTTGCCTGATAGCATCATCTGCAAGCAATCACATTACCCATGCAACGTGATATTGATCATTCCAAGCCTTGGTCGTCCACTTGCGCCAGTACCAAGGTTTCTTCTTGAATATCCTTACACTTGGCCGACTTTTCGATCATATCGAGTTTTCCAAAGTAGCGCACAGCCGGATAGTGATCACGATTTTCTCCGGCTACGCATGACGTATGATCGCATCCACGTTGTTCGCTACATGTATTGTAAAGCAGTCATCCAAATCGACAACATGTGCAATAATAGAATCTCTTTACTCAACGAACTTAGTTCGTCACTGTTTCTAGTGAAAATCGCTAATTGTGCAGAGTAATATTTTTCGAATCCTTTGGAAAATCTCGATTTCATCAGTTTTTGATGGCGCCTGGAACACACATACATCACAACTCCTAGTAACCAGTGTTTCTAGCTGAGAAGTGATTTCATACTAGTCTTCAACTTCTTGTTGTTTATGGGAAAAACCTGCGGAGCGTACATGCTTTCTGTACCTTTATTACAATCATTTCAACCCTAAAAGCCTACCAATCAACATACATATCATTCCTTGCTGCCCGGTAATGTGTCCATATTTGCCTATCTAGCTTCGCATAGGCTGTTTAGATATCCATTGCTTTTTGTATTTCCAGAAGGTTCCTTTCTGAAACACATTTTATAATCAATCTGCTATTGTGGCCAGTTAATGCAACAGGTTCCTGGCAGCAGCTGATGGTTTTCCGTGAGTTTGGTTTCGCCTGGAATGAAATCAATCGTGGGGCTATTCCAAGGTGACGTACCCTTGCATCACGCCTATGCTTACCTTGTCCTTCCCCACTTACCTAGGTACGTTGAACTTCACCGAAAAGCCGTCGAGGTCACATGCCTACGGACGACTGGTGTCCGCGCTCATGCATCTACCTAGGTAAGAGAAAGGGCGTCATCTCCCTTCAGCTTGTACTTATTAAGCCACACTAGGAATGGCTTCCCTGTTTGACCCCATTTGCAGGTAGCTAGGTTGATCCCTTTGTGCCGAGTTGAGAGAGCCTCGACACACGATACTCCGGCGCTTAAAATTACCATCGTGCGTACTGACAACGGCTTGCCATATTCGCGTGCCCCGCTCCAGTCTGCGTGGGCTCTGCAGGGATACTGCGCCTCAGCGCTACCACGAGAACCTACTGCATGATTGGTCCAACTTTCTCTCGCCGCAAAGCCGCCTAGCGACCCTTGTAAGGCCGCGGCGCTAAATGTTTTGTATACCTAGGGAGCAAGTGCCGTGCGCATCTCTATTACCCCAACAACTGAACTTTCGGGTCATAATGCATCCACACATGCGTTGCCGAGCATTGGAATAAGCGCCTTGGCTGGGTAAGTTGACGCTCGGTCAACCGATAATCGCTCGGATCCTTTCGCGAAAGGATTTCACCTACTTCATATCATCACTTTGAAAGACCGATCATGTGTTACCAAACTTTGGCCAGAAAAGAGTCGCTCAGCAATGCGACCACAAAACAGTTTTCCATCTCTTAGCGTCGCCCAAGCCCAGTCTTCGCACTTGCCAACGATCGGCGGTACCCCCAACGAGCCACCTCCTGTCTATCGGACCTCGATTCACGAAAAGCCCTTCTTCGAATTCTAAGGTCGCATAGAACAGAGGTTAGCACAATATAATGCATCGCAAATCGTCCTAAAGCGTTGGCTGTTGGAAGTCCTCAGCGTCACATTAAGCGCGGTGTGTATGGGTGCAACAGTCCCGCATATTTCATAGCTTATCTGCGAATGGCTGACATTGGACCGGGCGCAATTATCGGATTACTGTATTACCTTGACAAGAAGCCTCTGAACGAGTGGCCTCCAGGTCTGACAGTGATCACAAGCCTCTCAAAGATTGCGTCGGCAGCCCTGATTTTGCCGATATCGAGGCAATCGGACAACTGAAGTGGACTTGGTTTCACGGCAAAAAGTCTCGCGATGCATTCGATTTTGAGATCTTTGATAAAGCGTCACGGGGTGCGTGGGGATCTGTCATGCTCTTATGCCGCACGAAGGGCAAGTGGCTTGCTGCATTGGGTGCTCTCTTGACATTCTTCCTATTGGCAATCGATACGTTCTTCCAACAGGTGTCCGACTTGCCAGAGCGCTGGAGGCTAGAGGGTGAGAGTTTCATCCCACGCACTGTTCGTTACGAGCCCAGTCTCGAATACCAATACGAGTACACTCGATGAACTACCAGTGGCTCTGACAAATACCGAGTTGTGGAGCAGCCTAGGACCCTTTTTCTACGATCAGAACGGCACTCACGCGCTTACATCAGGCAACGCTACACAAGCCGAGATACCGCTTGTATGCCCTACCAGTCGGTGCGAATGACCATATTATGAGACATTGGGGGTTTGTAGTGCTTGCGAAGACGTGTCACATCTCCTCCAGTACGCCTGTATTACATCGAAACTGGACTGGATCAGGAATGCCACTGGCCCTGGAATGAATCCTATATATCCCAAAGGTATGTTCACTCACATGTCACCTTTCCATCACTGTGAAGTGAACCTTCTATGATGAGTATTCTTCTATCTGAGAAGAGATCATCGCTGTGCTGCTTTATCATTGAGATAAAACCCTGCTAATGGCTTACTATCTACTGATAGGACTTGTTTGTGGCTACTTCTTGAATGCGACTAGTGAAGATCCGATCCTCATGTCCGGCTTCCGAATAGACAATTTCACGGACTCCATCCCCGGAGAGACCTTCCTCATGCGCACCCTACCCCTCAGCACAAACCCTTTCAGGCAACCTCTCTATAGGGGAACCATCAACTTCGAGCATATTCAGTATCGGCTACTAGACGCGTTGATTGTAAGCTCATCAGATGGTTCCGCAGATAGTGTGTATCAGAAGAAGCGTCCCATTGCTCAAGAATGTATGCTATCGTGGTGTGTCAAGACACTGCGCTCCTCATATGAGTCTGGAAACTACGAAGAAGAAATGGAAGAGACGTTCATGAACAAGAAAAAAGCAGGATGGCCATGGCGAATTCACAACCATCCAGAGTTCAAGACGACCGAGACTGAGTTCATATCGAACATCAGCATACGCCCCCCTTCTCTAGCACAAGACAAGGCCGCAATTGGAGTTTCCAACCAAACATTCCTGGATGTGGTCACGATCCTCGACAAGATTTTTCCATCAATGCTGACGATATCCAATCTAACGGCGTCACCACTTATCAAAGTAGACACAAGCTATGTCGATCATGTTGTCTTTCGTTCCGTCTGATTCAGCCCGTGGCTTGCGCCCAACAACGTTACTCGCCACTTGGAACGAATGGCGCAGGCGATGACGAACTTCATCAGGTCTAATACTGATAGCAACGAACTTGTTGCTGGTACTGCTTATGCGCGAGAGACATATGTAGCAGTACATTGGCCGTTCTTGACATTTCCTTTGGTGATGCTGCTGTGAGTGCAGTGTTCTTAGTGGCCACAATGTTCAAAACTTCCGGCGAGAATCATGAGGTTATTGGTACATGGAAAACTTCAGCGATGCCGGCATTGATGTACAGTCTTGCAAAAGATATGCAAACTCAAGTCTTGACGACAACAAACCAGAGAGACACAGCAGGCAAGGACTCAAATAGGGTTCGAATTAGGCTGTTACCAAAACAAGGCTAGAGGGTCTCTGGACAGATGGCGACTAGGCCAGTGGCTCCTCCTGACTTTATCTAAAAAAAAATTTATACCATGTACGTGGACCAAAAACATACGTACATCGGTGCATGCTGTAGGGTGATAGCAAAATCCCCGCAAAATGACGTTGGTGAAGCTAGATGCAGCGTAAATGTTGATCCGCCACTGAAGCTGAATGCACACTTATTTTTTGAAAAAATATCCAAGGTCTCAGCGATATTCATTCAGTTTGCACGATTCCCTGCAAGGTGCAAAACCGATGTCCTTGGCCAGTAGTCTCTTGGCAGGGCGCAGGAGGCTGTATGGCGGCGGCTCAACAACTCCCTCCGACGAGACATATGCGCGCTGTATCCTACACTATCACTGATATTTTTCGGATCGCACAAAAACGGCATGATGCGCCGAATTTGCCGCCAAGGATATGCAGCTTTAGAAAGAGCAAGGCCCGGGCGAGGATGATCTGGTGCTGTGCCGCAGCGCTAACAGCAAGACTACGATAGGCAGACGATAACAAAGCGCGCAGCCGACCTGAGAGATACCTGGTTTTCAATGCGTGCAGCAGAGCTATACATGACATGTGCGGGCTCTCCCAAGAGAGCGTTATCATGTTTAGCGCTTGGGAAGTACCCGAGTATCGTGCTGCCTTCGCCTCGCGCTGAGTGCGACATTCAATTGGCAACCGTACTCTGGCAATATCTATGCTAATTACTACAATTTTCCCGTAGCGGCGCATTCTACACTCACTTACGTCTTTACACTGCAATACCCAGAGACGCTCCACATTCAAAGTCTGTCACAGTGCACGAACGCTTAACGAGCACCACACCATCGCAATGACCACAACGCCACGATACACCATCACCAACTCATTATTAGCACAACATACTGTATCGGCAGTCCCACATTATCGATTTCCCGACCACTTTCCACAAAGGGGTTCCAGCCATGAGCGACATGGAGCAGACTTGTTCGAATCGACAACGAGTGCAAAGCCCTCGCTGGGTCTGACGCAACGACTAGAACGGGAATTGGCGAAATACAATGCATCACAGAACGTTTTCCTGCGGTGGCTATTCGAAATAGCAAGTTGGCTCGTTAGCGCGTCCTGTGTAGGCGGCGTGATTGGAATCTACATTCAACTAAACCATACTCCCATGGCTCAAGCTGGAACGCTCCTCACGCTGGCTAATATACTTGGAAAAGTTGCCTCAGCTGCGCTCATAATACCCACCTCCGAAGCATTGGGCCAACTAAAATGGCACTGGTTCCACGACTCTCAAGCAATATGGGATTTTGAGATCTTCGACAAGGCATCGCGAGGTGCTTGGGGCGCCGCTCTACTCTTATTGCGAACTAAAGGCCGCTCCTTGGCTGCGCTGGGAGCTTTACTGATTGTACTACTCTTGGCGATTGACACTTTCTTCCAGCAAGTAATCGCTCTGCCGGATACTTGGACTCGACACCAGACACCTGGCGAAATTCCTTACGTGGTTCGCTATGCACCGCTCTATCAGATGGAGTTTCAGGGTGGATGGGAGATGAGTATCTATAACACCGACCTACAGCCAGTTGTTCAAGAATTTCTATACCGAAATGGCACACAACCGACTCCGTTTGGGTCCGGAAATCGTCCAGAAATTCCCCTTTCATGTCCCACAAGTAATTGTACTTGGCCAACATATGACACACTAGCGGTCTGTGGTAGTTGCGAGGAAGTCAGTGATCGCCTCGATATCACGTTCGCTTGCTTGAACACTACGCTAGACTGGAGCACACACTGGGAGGGTCCCCTTTCCAGGATTCCTTACACCAAGGGAAAAGTGTGCGGGCATTTCTTGAACATCACGGCAGAACAGCCAATCCTTCTCTCCGGATATGCCGTCAATGGAAGCGAAGCACGTGGTACAAACCGAGAGGCTCTGCTCTTCAGAACAATTCCTCTTACAGAGCTTTGGACCAAAGAGCGTTTGTATGGCGTCGGCTCGGTGGCCTTCAAGAATATACGGAATCCAATTCTGGACGGGCTGATCTCCTCGGCAATCGATGGGCCAGAGAGTGTTTACCAAAACAAAACGCCTATAGTCCATGAGTGCTTTCTCTCATGGTGCATCAAGACTATCAAGTCGTCATACGATCTCGGCGTATACCACGAAGAGGTATTGTCGTCGCACTACAACATGACTACGGGCCCAAGTCCATGGGAATCTTCCGAGATCCCTGAAGACCAGGGTGGCGGATTCTTCGTCGTTTACAAGGAGAACATTACCATTCAATCTCCGGAATCAGGTGCCGAACCCGCAACGCATACTAACTATAGCATGGAATACGGCGCCGACAACATAACTGCAGCCAATTTCATGGGAATTTTCGACGATTTCTTTCCCGCTTCATACAGCGTTGACAACCTCACTGCAATACCCAGACTACGTTACAAGAACATGAACCTTATGGACGGCCCGTCCCAGCGATATCTTCCCCACAGTTCTTGGTTGGCACCGAACAACCTCACACGGCACGTGGAGAGGCTGGCTACAGCAATGACGGATCGAGTAAGATCGACTGAGAGCCACCAGATGCTCCTGGGCGAAGCATCGTACACGGAGAAGTATGTCTTGGTGCAGTGGGCGTACCTCATCTTCCCGCTTCTGCTTCTCATCCTCACCTTGGTTTTTTTGGTCTCGACGATAGTCAAAACATCAAAGGACGCGTCAACGGGCATATGGAAAACATCAGCCATGCCAACGCTCATGTACAGCCTACCAAAAGAAGCACAAAATAAGATAAATCCAACCTCTGTATGGAGCAACGCCCATGAAAGCAGTAAGAAGCTTCGCATCAAGTTGCTGCCAAACAAGGGATGGAGAGTCTCGGGCGCTAGTCACTTGAGCACATCACCGCAGCTGCCACGGCCGGCTGTCCAAGCGCCGCGGGGGTGGATATGAGGCGAATGATAGCACGATTTCTTCATGTATATAGCTCTTAGATAGGGTCTTGGAAAACAGATCTACTTTCTTCTTATAATTCAGTTCATACACTGCACTGCGTCTACGTTGTGTTCTGGATCGCCTCACGAATGTAGAAGTGCGGAGAACACCGAAGGCTAAATGCGCATAGCGCGGAACAAAATTGTTATCAAAGTTCATAATCATTACTATTCTGTACAAATACAATATGCGCCGGGGGTATAATGCGTAGCATCTGCCTTGTGATGCTGTTCTTCCTCCGCCGCTTCCTGCTCCCCCTCTTCTTGCAAAAGCTTCGTTGCGCAGTCTGCTGCAGACCATGCGAAGTTTTCACCTAGCGCTGTAGCGCTAACGGATACAAGGGAGTATCAGCGTCATCGCTGCTGGGATGAAGATGAGCCGGCGGTATACAAATGGACTTTTAAAGCCCACGTGTAGCGCGTTGCGCTGCAGAGTATATCTGGGGCGACCAACGAACGACTTGCGGATCGTGGTCATTGAAAACAGCTCTAGGGACGTAGTGAAGTAGCGGAGCGGTGGCACCTCTCCATCGTCTGCTCAGACGAGTCTGCCGATGAGCAAACTTCCGTCGCTCTCGTTCGCTCTCAACTCGGGATTACGATACGCCGTATGCGCAGGCCTCGGTAATACCGGTCCTTCGCTATCCCAACTGTCTTGACTAGGCTCCCTCGGCTGTGCTGCCTCGGTAGGCTGTTGTATGTGGATCATCGGCACTTGTGGTGATTTCTGGGAAGAGCGCGAAAACGGGGAGCGAAATTTCGGCCTCGTGGGTTTCGGGTGCGTGGTATTGGTAGAAGGGCTTTCAACCCGCTCCAGCATGCTACACTCTATAAACTCTCCGCGCGACGTCGAACGAGACCGCTTGTGGGCATGGGTCCCGGTGTTCGAGATAGACCCGCGTTGTACGGTGTCGCCAGCGGAACTGAACTTGCGGGCGACAATGTCGTCGAGAACGGACTTGAAGTCGTCGAGGAAGATGGTGTCAGATGCGCACTTGAAGACGAGTGCGAACCGCCAGTATGGGTTGATGCCACTGCTGGCAGTGACCTTTGCGGCACTGACGGCGACATCGGTAAGGAGAAAGGCGATGGATAGGAACATGCAGGCCAACATGACCCCGAATCTTCTGTTGATGCAGATAAGTGTCCACAGATTGAACGTGTACGTCTTTTTAATGGCGTGGATGAGCTTCCAGGTCGTAAAGATCCACCAAGGATCGCGGACTAATGCTTCCCACGGACGCGTTCGGAGATTGACCTTGGACCCGTTCGCGAGTTGATTGAAGTACGCAAAGTTGGACCAGGCCTCGGCGACCCAGAAAGGCTGCACACAAAGGAGCGAGATGATGAATAGGCGAGAGCCCCAGAGCGGCAAGAAGGGCCTGATCTTGAGCCAGGAGACGACATTGTGTAGAAAATACGAGATGAAGAGAAGTGAAGCAGTGGCTGACAAGTACCATCCGTAGTGTGGGTCGTCGACGAAGATGAATGTTCCATGCCAGATGGCAAGAAGGAGCTTGGAATATTAGACATCAGCCTGACCGCAGTACGGGTGGGTCTCACCTCGAGTAGAATAAGCTTGTGGAGCCAGATGCCAGACCGATAGTTGCAAAAGACAATCAATATCAAGATGATCAGACTGCCCACATTGTATCCCTGTGCCCACGCCTCAAGGAAACCTCCTTCTACGGACATGCTGGCTCGTGTTGGCGGTGAAGTGCGAGTATTAGCTGGCTCGGGCACCCGCTTGTCCAAGGCCAGCAAATGCATGCTGTTGACGAGCGGCGCCATGGTTGTATGCGCTATTAGAACTTGGGATGAGTCGATGCTGAAGCTGGAGCCATCTATGGTTTCGTCTCGCACGCGACTACCTTCCAGGAACTGTTGTGGGGCCGATGTAACAGGGTCGAGGTGGGCGGAACGGGAAAGTGACAGCAAACAGGGCAGGAAATCTGGGGGTTAGTTTACTTTACATAGGCTGGGGGATGCCGACATGCGGGAACATGCTGGAGGACTTTCAAAGCCCATGATTAGGCCAAGTTCCGGTGTGGCGGGAGCAGGGCGGTCTGGCAACGGGCAGAGCGAGGCTGTCGGGGTTACTGACTGCAACGAGCATCTCTCAGTGGCCTCGGAACAAAGAGTCATCCAATACCTTGACATGGCAACGGACATGCCGTCGTCTAAAGTCTGACAACGATACGGGAACGACTTTTCCGTTGCGCTGACCTGTCGATTGCGCACTCGAGCAAATGGGCTGCGGTGTTGTGCGATGCGTTGTTAATCGGCAGTGATGTCAGTCGTGGCTGAGGCGTGGTAAGGGACGCCTGAAATAACTCAACGCGGCTAGGGAAGCCCTTTGCCAACTCGATTCCTTACCGAAACTCGTGTCAAGCCTCATTTACTGTCCCGCATTCTTGTGCGCAAGAGACGCAAACAGCGGTCAATTCATTTCGAAAACAAAAACAGTTCGCAAGTAGTGCCCACCTGGAACTCAGGGCGTATCGTGTCGGTGTAAGCACACGTTCGGTGCAACCCCAAGCGTAAAGATACGGGTTGATCTATGCCATGCGTGGCCATGATGTAAGCCATGGCGCTCGATAGATTGCCAGGCGGCCGAGTCGGAGAGGGAGGGGTGGAAGCACAAAGAGAAAGTCGGGGAAACTTCAGGGCATCATGTCAGCGTTTGGGGCCCGTTCTTCCCCGCGTTTTGCTCCATGTGCTTTTTGACTCGATGTGGTCAGCCATTGTGCTACAGGGCGTATGCAAGCAACTGCTGGTACGAGCTCAGAAGAGTATTGCGTCTAGTAATTCAGCCCGGCGAGACATGAAACGGCATTATCACGCTATCGGATCACACAACTATCGTCAGACGGCGATTTGATGCAACTATTGACTTTCAAGAACCCTCTTCGCGCCGTCACTAATGCGCTTGACCTCTGTGTGGCCCTTCTTGACCACTTCTTCCATCAGGTTCTTCGCCTTTTGCAGGTCATCCGGCAAGACTTCGCGGTCCAGACGGAACTTTCGCAGCTTCTTGTTATGTTCTTGTCGCGCTTGTTGTATCAGCCTGTCTGCGCGCTCAGACGCCTTGACAGCCGACTCGACGGCTGCACGACGTGTTTCACCCGTGGGCGGTGGGAGAGGGACCTGGATAGTCAGAGGGTTCGAGGGCTCGGGCGAGAGGGGCGTGAGGGAGTGCGGCGAGGCGGCGATGGCGGTGGATATGGGTTTGATGTGCTGGGACTTGTCAGCCAGGCTTCAGCTTCTTGCCGTAGCGGTCGTCTGAACCTACCCCCTCCTCGCCGCAAATTACGTTCAGCACCCTCCCCCTCGGAACGACTTGGGCAATATCTCCCAGCCTCACGCTCTCTTTGCCGTGTCCTGCTGTGCCCAATTGCACCTTCAAGCTCTCGACGATGTCCGGGTTGAGCTTCCCTCCACTGCGCAGTTGACTCAGCTCGTGCGTGAGCTTCTCAATTGCCTGGAGAACTTGTGCCTCCAGCCCCGAGACATCGTAGGCTTCATCGGTAGGTGTGAGTTCACCAGCCTTGCTCACCGGCGGAAACGAATCGGTTCGCGCATGTGCCTTGTTGGCTTTCCCGGCCTTCTTTTGCAATTGCCCGCTCACGGAGAAGCTCCGGACGGCGCAAGAAGCGCATTGTGGTGTCGTCGCACGGAGAAGAGGCCTGAGTGGTGTCACCTTAGCTTTCGTGTTTGCGCCTAGCAATATTGGAACCTACAGATTACGGCATGGCACTCCAATCGTCCTTGAAGATGCGCGGAGGGCGCCATGGGAGCCGATTTGCAGGGCTACACGAGGTACAGCCAGCTGTGACATGATTATCGGGCTTGGAGATGGTGGCATGATTGCTAGTCTAGGGCATGTTTTGAGAGCACAGACATTTAGCACGCGCGAAAACAACGTCATCGCGACCAAACCATCACCTAAGAGAATACTTCTAGAATCGCATTCCAACATGTTCCAAACTCATCGTCTTCAACTTGAACCTCCTCCTTCTACGATATTGACCATGAGATCCAACAAGTATGTCTCTTCTCCTTCTCACTGCGGAGCATCAATATACTTCTCTTCATTTCCATGATTCTCCTACCTTGTCTGTCCTCAAATCGCTCCCCAGGTTGACTTTGCACAAATACGGTGGGGATATATTGGTCGATGAAGGCCAGTATAGTAGCATCGAAAAGCCCCAGGGTACCGTTTTTTCTGCCTGCGATAGACGAGGTAAAAGCCCCCAAGCACACCTCGCTTTTTTCATGTTTCTTTTCTTCAATCATCGGTATCCTTGCAACCAGCTTGAGGTGGTTGAAGCGTAGCAGAAAGCCGCAAGCCCGTGATGCTTTGACCGACTTCGTTCCCTTCCAGTAAAAGTCCACGCCCCCATAGTGGAAGTGATAGCATCTTGTATGTAGGGACGGAGGGTTCTTCCACCGCAAGTATACCACTTCTTCGGCTATCGCAGGACTCCCAGACTTTGAATCAGTTCTTTCCAGTACATCAGGATCTGGACCCTCACTAGTCTTCCGGTTTGCATTGACTGTATGAGAACGTACTCTTTTCCCGTCTCACCCCAAAGTCTCTACCCTCAAGCCTTGCATCCTTTGAGTTCGCCATCTTTGGTCTTGATTCTCTTCTTGTCGCCTCAGTTGTGGCGCCAGGCGACTACACCGCGCGGAGCGATGACGCCTGTTTGACAGATTGCCGGGCCTAACTGCAGCTTGTACTCTCTCCAGAAACAGCCATCATGTATGAGGACAACCGGATTTGCTGAGTGTTTGCTGTTGCCCATGTAAAGAACGCGAGGCGGTACATGGAATGCGAGGTAAGGCTGGTGTAAGAAGAAGGCATTGTCGTCTGGCTCAACGGGAGGGAGGTCAGGGCCCTTACTGTTCTTTTGCTTCCCGGCCTTTGTTTTCTGCTCCTTTGCTGTAATTGAACCCGGTAAAATGCACTTATGGCATTTGTGTTTCTCGTATACATGGAAGATGGATTGCGACTCAATCATCTGCTTCGACTCTGGATTGTCTTTGATGAGTATGCGGGTGATTTCGACGTCGCCAAGTAAGCGTACGGGATTGTTGGCTATAGCGGGCATCTAAGGAAAATCAGACACCACAGTAGAGGAAATATTTTAGTGTTAATGTGCCTTCTCAGAATCATACGCGTTTTCTTGTACGACTGTGTGTTCCATCTCCTCAATGATGATCATCGCTACTTAATCAACAAGATCTTGAGCATCGTAGATTGTCGACAATCCAGTCGGGTCAATGAGTTGATGCTGTGGTATATGTGGTAGTTCACAAGGATGTTGCGCCAAGTATAGATGTGGAGGCTGAGCTGTTCGCATTGCTCGTATTGATGCTTTGATGTTTTGCCATTCGTCCAATGAGTATACCGACTGCTACCATAGTCGAAATCGATTGGTATGTCTTTCCCAAGCTTCTTAAATGAGTACATAGACTGTCGGGTGATAGTCAGGTGCACTTAGAAGATCTGGAAGGTATGCGCAAGCTCCATAATTGAGGCTGCTTTCCTAGAAAATAGCAGAGTGCGTTTCCTTTGAGAAATCAATGCTTCTCGAGTCCTACGAGAGACAACCACGTCAATTCCGAATCCTGTAGAGTTACTCCACATCCGTTGATTTTCAAGGATGTATTTAGTGGTTACACAGATGCTTCAGTGCCCTTCATCGTTATGGAAGCTGCAAGGCGCGGAATGAAAGGTATGCTGTGACCGATTCGTAATCGACCCGCCACCCTCTTCTTCTCTCTGTACAAATACTGAGAATTCTATAAAAATTGCCTGTTGAGAAATGAACGTGGGATGAAGGAGAGTTCGGTGCATGCTGAAATGATTATCGATAAGGAACTACGCTAAGCCTAAGAGTTAGCCACCGCAGTACCTAGGTAGTCCATGACGTTAATGACGCCTTGTCTCGTCCAAATTGTCTTCACATCCAGACGCTATCCCTCGCCACGGTCCGATTCATCGACGAAGCCCTCTGTATGCTCGTATCCGCGGTTCTGAAACGATACATCGGCGCACGCTCTCTGCGCGCACAACGAAGACATCATGTCTTGGTACCGATCCAAGCTGTCGCGGGTAGCCATGTGAGACGATATGGGCAGACAGCGACACATAACAAGGAGTCCACTGAGGCTGAAAATGGGAATGTCAGCCCGGATAAAGTGAAGCAAGATGGAAAAGTGGAAGGGGAGAAAGAAGAGGGAGCGCTCACGCGACGGCTGCGAGACATGAGCGAAGAGGCATTGGAATCTGGTGGGCACGGTGCCCTCAAAGCTGTCGAAGAGGCGGGATTTAGTCCAGACCTGAAAGCACAGCTGGAACAGCGCATTGCCTCTGCCAACCTCCGATCGTCTGAAGCAGACCTCCCTGCCTCTGCCTCTCGTCACACGCGCGACCTCGCCACAGCCGAAGCATGGACTGGCACCGAGTCCATCCACGATGCTAACTTGCGCATGCTGAACGATGCCCATAAACCCATGCGCCTCGGGCGACCGCCAAAGATGCCCGGCGTGCAAATGCCCTCGTCCATCGATACCGGCCGCAAGCGGAATAGCCAAGGGAGCGGCTTGCGGTTGGCAAATGCACGCGACAGGAGTACAGTCTATGCAACTCTGGTAGAAGACGAGGACCTAGATGCTACGGATCGGGAGAAGCGCCTACAAGAGCTCAAAGACCGGTTTGATCCTGGTGCACGTGTCATTGTCCCTGGCACCATACAAGGACTCTCTTCTCTCGCCAACAAAAGAATTGAAGACGCCATCGCTCGCGGCCAGTTCAAGAACATACCTCGTGGAACCAAGGCCAACGTAGAAAGAGACTACAATGCGTCCAGTCCCTTCATTGATACGACCGAGTATTTCATGAACAAGATCATCCAAAAGCAAGAAATTGTGCCGCCATGGATCGAGAAGCAGCAAGAACTCACATCTGCAGCGAGCAAGTTTCGCAGCCGACTCCGCGCAGATTGGAAGAGACATGCTGCACGCATGATAGCTAGCAAAGGGGGTTCGCTCATGGACCAAATCAAAAGAGCCGAGGCATATGCCAAAGCCGAGCTTATTGCGAACCCCTTGAGGAAAAAGCAGGAAACTCTCACCACAGTCAATGACGAGGGTCACATGTCGCAAATCTCGCTGTCGGGGGAATTGAAAGTAACTTCGCCAGCCGAAGGATCGAACGCGGATCCAGTTGTCACAGAAGAGGTGGTAGCTGAGATGGTCACACTTGACGCCTCTCCTCAAGCTGTCGCCCAGACACCGTCTGCGGCTTCGGTACAAGATACCACGACGCAAACCATGGAGGTGCCAGTTCAAGCTCCTGAATCAGCAGTGCCTGCAGCGCCCTATCCCTTCCGCGACCCGGACTGGGAACGCATCGAAGGCAGCTACTTGGCTGTCGCAATCAAGGACCTTAACGACAAGGCGCGCAGCTACAACCTGCAGGCACCCGAACTAGCTAAAAGGCCCTACTTCAACCTTCAGCGCGAGCTGAATTCTTGCTTCGCTGACGTCGCGCCTCAGCTCCCCACAGCCATCCTTGACCGCACACGCAGGCCGCCCAAGAGAGCGGACAGTGGGTATAGCACTGGTCAAAAGAGCGTTCTCGACAACATTATTGGTGGGCCTGTTCGCGTGCGAGATGAGCGCCGCGAGAAGCAGTACGGCTTCAAGCAATTTTGGAAAGACCTGTGGGCCGACAAGTCCAGTAGCCCTTATTGAGCCACACCCTCTCAAGAGCCGATCCGCGTTCCGTGGACTCCGTTCGCCCTTGATCAATTTGCCCACCGTCTAAACACCATGATTTCCCACGCACGTCAGTGAGGGATGGTAATCGGTATCCTTGCTCGCCTACCCTGGCCTACATGGTCCGATATGGCCCAGAACACTGCGATTTGCAGACTCATGTTTTTGTTTTCTTCTTTCTCGTCTCATTTCTCAGTTCTCATGCGCTAATGGCATATGCACGCGTGCTCGAATGAGGAAATGTGCAACTTATCAAAAGGGCGCGCACATCCTTTTACCCGGAACGAGATGCTGTGTGTTCTGCAGGTGCGCTACCGGCGCGCCGGGTCGATAACGCAGGACTGAGGCGGTGGGATTGATCGACAAGAGGTCACGGCATGGCCTGACGGGCAGGGGTTCGTACGACTACACTTGCCGATCTTTACACCGACAACGACTTGAAGCATCCGCTTTCGTACCGAGCTGCATGTCCTAGTACCTCGGCGATTTCGCTGCAATACAACGGCAGCGAGCGCCCTCAGCCATAGGATGCGGCGAGAGGAAACGATAGTGCAACCGAAAACCTGTTCGCTCACACATACACAAGCGGAGAGCTGATTGTCGCGCGTTGTTGTCCCCCGATACGCCCTTCTCACAACGCAAGGAGAGACGTTCTTAGCTGGCGAGTGGCTGAGCGAGTGGAGATGTGTGGAGATCAACAAGTATGTCGCCGGTCACATTTGCTAGACCTGGTAGTACCTGTGTACCTTTGGAGTAGGGCTAGCGCACCGCTGAGCGCGCTCCCAGGAACCGAGAGAGAAGAGAGAGGCAGAGATGCTGCAAAGCGTACTGTCACCCTTCCGTGGCTTGTCGTTAGCGTGTAGACATACCTCGGTTTAGAAACAAGCGGCGTGAATGCCATTTTTGTAAAGCACCCCACGACGTGAATGTCATGGAATGTCACTCACGCAGACTGTCATCGGAGCACCCCCGTTGTGCGTACGTGAGTGTGTAGGCATAGTCGGCAGCACTTGCCTGATTCTGAACTAACATCGCCGATGAACCATGATCTGGGCAGGTGGCCTCACTTTTTCACCATAACCCATTGTTTCCTTTTTTTCGTTCTCACTCCTATGAATCCTTCGCCCATGTCAAGCCGCGTCTGCGTCTGCTACCATCCACCAGCTAGGCCGGTCGCTCAACTCGTCTTGTGGTGTGGATTCATTGTGATGACTAACGACGTAGCTCAGACTCCAATCCATGCGGCCTGATCACATTCGACCCACTATGGTGTGTAGCCGTAAACCAGGGCATGACAGAAAGGTCCCTAACTACTAGGTTTAGAAGTCAAGTCGTTCGTCTTGGGTATGGCATTTGGCTGCTAGGATTGTGGTGCGGAAGCGTTTACCCGTCAGACTCACGTCTCGGTCTAGACGTATCCGTGGGACTCTACGGGAAGCAGAATGGCCCATGGAGTTACGAAGAGATGCGCTCTGTCATGTTGATGGTGTCTGTCAACGAAGACTCATCGGCTAGAATTCGCGGCACGTGGGAGCATGCCGCTGATGAGAACAATGTGACTTCTCGGGCAGCATCATAATGACTGCAAAGTGACGGCATGGTCATCCCAATATGGAATACCGTCTACCAGCATGACGGGTCCTGTGCGCAAGGTTGTGATGTGAAGAACGATGAAAGGAGAAGAAGGATGAGGACTAGAACCATTGCAAACAGGCATGTTGCCAAAACAAAAAAAACACGACTCAACATCAACACCATCACACACACGTTGCAACAAAAGCACATGATTGGTGGAAGAACGCTCATAGACAGAAAGAGAAAAAGATGAAGGGAGCTGTCGATCTTACCATTACCATACCATACCATTGCCTAGCGCACTCATGACCGCCAAACCGAATCCTCCTATCTATATAGCGTAATCATGCTTTCCGCATAGCCACAGTTTCGTCGTACCGATAATGCCTTCTTTCCTGGTCGCCGATCAACAAGGCAGAGAGCGGCTACCATGACGCCAGACGTGTCCTGTTCCGGCGCGCCCATTGCCCGTTTCTGTTCTGACAGATAACGCTCCTTGCCAGATTGGTAGCGAACCGAGTCTTCGTCTCCCTCATGTGCCTGCGCTGGCACTGCCGATCGGGTCTAGCCGGGTGATCACCTCCCGACGCGAGCGGTCTTGAGTGCAGAACCCACATTCAGGGCGCCATGACCTCGCGTTCTGATCGGATAGTTGGTGCTGACGGTCGAGCTGTTCTGTTCCATGCGCGTGTTTGTGCGCTTACGCGTACTGTTGATGGTTTTTTGCGTCTCGTCGGTGCTGGTGATGACCCGAGCATTGGGTAGAGCGGCATCGGCTTCGACCTCGTTCACATGTCTATGAGGGCTTACCTTGTTCGGCTTCTCGTGCATGCCTCTATTGTGATTGCTCGTGCAGAGCGTGTTTGTTGCAACATCATGTGTCGACTCTCCTGCACCATCGTATGGCTGACAGAAGCAAATTCGCAAAACGTGCCCGGCTAGCGGTCCGAGAAAGCCTGTGTTGGGCCTCCGTCTTGCGTGTTGAGTGCGTATGCGCTTCTTGCCAACAGCAGCGACAGCTTCACTTTTCCGTTGGTTTGGCATACTAGCGTATGTCGTTGCAGCATTGCGCTTGCAAATGACCCGTCCTTTTTCCGCTGTCGTGCAGCTAGCAATGATAGCTGTAGTAAATTTAGTTTTGCAGAATCGTATGTTGTATCGGCCATCCTCTGGTAAATATTTGAGTGCTCTGCGTCTTCTGCTTTGCGAGCATGTTTTCGTCTTCTCGTAGGACGGACGCATCTGAGCGTATGTAGGACGAGCGTTGGTCCGCACGATGCCGTCGCACCCCTTAACTGCCCGTGCAGGCACAATGAAGGACTCTGTAGACTCGATTAAGGAATCGATTTGTGAATGTTCAGGACGTCTGTAATTGTGATGATGCCGCAGATTTGCAGGAAGTGGTACCGACGACGTGGGTGGTGTGACCATTGGCCGTAAGAAAGGTCTTGGTGGAGGTAGACATGTTGCCGGAAACATATTGTAAGCTGCAGGGGTTGCCCTGCTGTAGTTGGGTGTGATCATGGTCGGTGAACCGCTGAACTCCGATGCACTCGTGGTGCCAGGTGTAGAGCTACCTTCGGGCTGGATTAGATTACCGGACGGGGAGAAGAAAGATATCTTCGGCGTCTCGTAATTTGGGCGGACGATACCCGACGCTGCAGCTATGGGTAGTAGAGTCGTCAAAGCGGAAGAGGTGATTGAGCGAGGAGGTGGTTCCGTGCCCTGTACTTGCTTGGTTTCAGGAGATTCAGAAGTCGAGGCTTGTCGTTCCAGCTCGGCCATCTGCGGTGTGAACCATACCGGTGCTACGGGTGTGGGCGAGCGTGAGCGACGTACCGGGCGAGGAAAGTCGTGTTGAAGATCAATATCCACGCCGACCACTGTGCCGGAATATGATGTGGACATGGTGCTACAGAAGCTCGCATTTCGACTGGCTTCCTGTACGCGATCATTTTCCGTAAGTGAATGGATGGCATTGCTTGATGCTGAGACGCCACAGAACACATTTCCAGCTGAGCCAAGATTCCCACTCTGGTCTGGAAAGGTTGGGACGCAAACGCTATAGCCATTGCATGGCTCATCTCGTGGCTCGGGGTGTACGAGACGCACAGAACACGACCGTTCGTATGCGTGGGTTGCAACCAGAGGTGGCAGTGATTGAGGCACGGCAACCATTCTTGTCTGCGATGGAGTTGAATTTCGAACGTCACTGGGCAAATCAGGGCCTGGGTGAGCTAAAGATGCAGGGCTTGTTATCCACCTCGGCGCATCGTTCACTTGATGTTCAGGAGCTGGCGATTTTGTCGCGCCTAAAGGCGCAATGGGTGCACGAAATGGCGCTTTCAATCTGTTATCGCCCGGCCGTAGCATCTTACAATACTGTATTTGGTTCTGTGGGCTATTATCGCTCGTCTCCGTCAAGTCTTCTTGGTTTTCAGCGACAGATGCATGCGTTGAGGACGACAAAGATCGGGTTCGCGAGCCAGCTCGGACATTATGGAGGACCCCACGAAAGAATCCTTTCACGGTCCAGCTATTTCCACCACGCTCCATCCCGCCGTCCTGATACTGTATGATTCGCGGATGGTGTACCGTGGCCGGTACAGAGGAAATGGCGGCCTCATCTATCGGAAACGAGCTGCCAGCATCCTTGTACGACCGCTTCTTATGCGTTCGAGTAGTCGAACTTAGCACTTGCTCCTGCTGAGCGTCTTCTGCGATACATTGAAGAGCGTGTTCATTGGAACCCGGCGAAACTCTAAGGGAGATACGGCTTGGTGAGGTATTTTCCACCACCCGCAGCGAAGGGAATCGACCAACACTGGGGAGGGACCCCCGAGAGTTTAGTGTGGAGTATGAACCTTGCTCAACGATCGTGGCAAGGGGTGCGCCATTGGATCGATTTGCGAGCCGAACGGCAAGATTGTAGGGGACGGCTCGACCTCTGGCATACTGTTGGTCTCCGCCGTCTTGGACATCCTCTTCGCCGGAAATGCCATGGCAGATGTAGCCACCTTCATCTGGCGGATGATTATGCTGGTTGCCTCCTTGTGACTGCGGCAAGCCCGTGTCAACGAAAGCTTTGTAATAGGCGAAAGGATCCAGATGTGATGCATGAGCCGATCGAGCCTGCGCATTCGCATTCGTCCCGTTGGGCGCATCTATTGCTGCAGCCTGGGATCCATATCGCGCAGTGTTAGTGCTATATGCAGGTTCCTGGCGGTTACTGCGATCCAGTAAATTGGAGTTGCGGGGTCGATGGGTTGCCATCATGCTCATGCCATGTCATGGATATATGCCAAAGATGAGATCCGATCGATGCTTAGATCATAATATGCATGAGTGTGGGATCCTGCAGATGGGAGAAAGGCATCCTGTAGCAAATGCAGTGAGCCTGCACACTTCCTGCAACGCCCTTCCCGGCATTGGATGGTTTAGGCAAGAACATGCGCAGTTGAATAGGCAACTGCCGTCTTCCAGTCCGCCGCGGGGTCCAGTAGTCGGAGACGCCGCTGGCGGTGCATCACACAGGGCAGGGCCACCGTCAAGCATAACCAACGAATTCTGTGTGACCATCGTAGGCCTTTCTAGGATATAGGCCCAGTTTTCGTGTCTGCTACGCGCAAGCGCGAGGAGGATATCTGACTCGGCAGCATGCGGAACGTCAGCCAATCAAAATGCTCCGCCCACAAAGCCCCCAACACTCGAGACGTTTCCGAATGTCGCAAATGACACGCAAAAGCAAGAATGGCTGTTTTGGTTTCAATATCCGGACTTCTCACCAGTGCCTTGCTTTCGTTGTTTTTTTCGGCCGTCTTCACAGAATATGCATGCATGTAGGCAGACTACACGGAACTGACCGATGCCTCGAGGTTGTTTCGGAATCAAATCTAATGCCCCGGCCAACTTCATCGTATCCGAAGATTGCTGGGGATTGATACACTACGCCAATCAGCCAAGTGGCTAGTCTGCCCTGAATGTGCAAAGGGCGAAAACAAGCGACAACCTCGTCAAGGTTATCAACATCGTGTCGCATTTAGACGGAACGGGAACGGACCCCTGTATAGCGTCTGTTTTCTTGTTCTCCCTGTAGCATACAAGCTACAAAGTACGAACCTAGTGTCCATCGGCAAAAGGAGCCGCGACCGTCCAGCGAGCCCTTGTGCGGTAGGAAGTGGGCCGAAGCATTGCCGGTGATACATGCTGTAGGTACCAAAACGGAAGGAGTAATGCTCTTCGTCAGGGACCCGCTTGCGGCGTCAAAACCGTACGTTAGCTTGACTTCACATGGGCACCCGCTCCAGCCGTGATCTCTAGCGCTCGGTCCGCAGTGGAGGCTGTCCGAGTCCGGCTTTAGAAACATGGCGTATCAGCGATTGAAACGCTTGGCTCAAAGTGCAACAGCCTCGTGGCCTGCAGCTTGTCACGATAGCTTCGTAATGACCCAGCACTACCCGTGATCGGTTTAGATGCGAGTCAAGATAGTCCCGATTGACTTTAAGAAAAAGTTCTTGGTCCCCGACGGCTCAGATCATGTATGAGTACTGCATCAGCAGGCTAGAATGCGTGACGCGGTGGAGTGGTCGATAATCCGCACAAGGCGGGCTTACATTCGATACGCCATGTGAAGACTTGTTCGGTAAGCGTTGCGCGTGCACGAATACTGGAAATAGACACGGAACGTGTCCTGGCAGCACTGAGACGTCAAGACAGTGTGGTGGGCATGCGCAAGGAGCGACAGTATTTGGTGCTCGACCGAGGTCAACCTCCAGCGAGTCGGACTTTCGTAGCAATCACTCCGCTCATTAGTGATGTTGATTTACAATCCTCCTATGGCAATGCTTTTAGCCAGTTGTTGGGCTGTGCGGAAAAGAGCGGCGCGGAAACCCCTTCGACTGCAGGCTTCCAGAAGGTGCTCTGTTCATGGTGCGTGCAGTGCGCGTGAACCCTAAATCATATGGGCATCTCGATTTCGAAATCCACGGGCGTATTCCTTCAGCTTGTCAGACCACTCTGGCGACTGTGGCTTCAGGACTTTCCCTCGCACCCTCCATAAACTACAGTACGGTCCGACTTGAATTCATTGGACGCCTCTACATCTTTCCATTAATCTGGGTCCAAATGATGATCCCTGACTCTTAGGATTGGAGGCAGAGACGACACCCACTATCATCGACCGGGCGTTGCAAGCAGTACTCGAAGACCGTGCAGATGCGAGACCAGTATACTCTATCTTGCGGGGCCTGCTCCATCAAATCGTACGTGTGGAGTAATTCTATGGTCTCTCTACAAGGACATGAGTCGGTTCGGCCCTACTGTCTCTGGGCGTCGGCATTCGCTTCAGTAACCTTCAGCTCCTTGTCTTCTCGGCATGATCTGGAGTCATAGGCTGAAAATACCTGGACATGATTGACTGGTGCCATGAACCGTATGTCATCAATCTTATCGGTCGTTGGCATTGGGTGGGCCCGAGATGCAGTCATCCCTTCCCTTGCACCACTTGCTTGTTCATCCCATACTTGACCAGCGCTCATATCCGTCGGCAGGTCCTTTGGCCTCGCGGCATGACCGCAACCTGACGGCCTGGAATCTGCAATGCAGATATTGTCTCGAACAACAAGCTCAATAGATGCTGTCCTAGTTGGCGCCCAGCAAAGAGCATGGTAGACATCGAAAGATCTGCAGGCCAGTGTGAACGCGCTAGGCAGCTGGTGTATGTGAAGCGGCGCCCTTGCGGCAAATCAGGGCGACGATTTTTACGCAGCTTCCTGCCGTTACCGCACGGGAGGATACGCGAAAGCCAGGTGACCCGCCCCGTCCACGTCAATAGATCGGCAGAGAAAGCCTAAGACTCGCTAGCTGCATGGGAACTCGCGTTGACGAATGGCGCTCCGGTCCGAACAAGTAGTGGTGGGATTAGACGTTGTCCTTCGAGTGAAACTCAGCACATCCTGCGAATCTGTTGCTGTGGCTTATGCATCGTGTTACGACAGGAAAGTGGGAATAGCGAAGCATCTGCTGTCACATGACGAAACTCAAAGGGGATCTTCCAGCCTCCAAGGATTCTGACCTAGAGTATAAAGACAGAATGGTACGATCAGCTCCCTGCTCTCGCTGCCAGCCTTCACTCCAATTCTCTGTGTTCGTATTGTTGTCGTGGTAGACCTGCTCATTGAAGAACAATCCCGAACATGTCTATGCAGCCTCTTCCTCAAAGCGCCGACAAGAGTGCCATCTGCACTCGGCTGGGGCTTACTGATCGTACCCACAAGCTACTACTTGTAAGTCTGTGACCCATGTTCTACATACCACAGCTAATCGGTATTCCCGCACAGAAAGAAGCCGAGGCCGCCCGAGACGCGCTAAGTAGTAACCCGTACAGCCTGACAGACCAGTCCAAGGCGGACCCCTCCGTGTCTGAGCCCTATCGGTGGGACGAAATATCCGAGACTGCGAAGCATTCGCACGTGTTGATGGTAGTCCGCAATGCTTCTGCCGAAACACGCCCTTATTACTATATGGGCCGTTACAAAACCAACGTTAACGAGGAGAACTGGGTCGCCAGGTGGTACCTTTGGCATAGCTTTCGCTACAGGTAGGCCTATCAGAGTAAAGTTCCGAGGGGTTGACCATACTCATTGATTCGTCAGAGACAATAGACCAAGGGAAAGACATGCCAATGGTGGCATTGCTCAAGGAGGACGAGGTAAGTAAACCCGCGTCATATTCTGGAGCGAGCCAAAGTATTACTCGCGTTAACCTGTTCTGACGCACGGCAGGAGCGCAGCCATATTATGACCCAGCGCGTGACAATTTCCGCGGATAAAATCCACCATCGACTCAGTTTGCAGATGATAGGCAAGGGCGACTCTTCTTTGTTCTGTTTGAGATATTTGCGACGGTAACTTTATTTGTAGATGTCAAGGCTGCCCCGCTCGATTTGTCGATGCCAGAAAATGCTCGCGATGTTATTTCGGTTTGTTCGGCGTGTTCGCTCTTTTGCAGTGGCAGCAATATTTTCCTTCCCACTCTTTAATTTTCTTCTCTCATTCCTGGTAGATGTCCTTCGTTCAGAATTTCGGTTTATGTCAAGCGTGCCTCCTCACATTCATGTCTTGGTGGCCTTTGGCCATAGTCCTTCCGGTGTCGTTGTGTGACGGTATCCTCTGATGCTCCTTACGCCTTGATGGTGTACACGCGATTCCCGTGATGATGAATGCGGTTCGTCCTTGAGCGCTCTTCGTTGTTCCAATTGCCCTGCACAGCGACGACGGAGACGTGGTGAGGATAAGCTTCTCCAGAATATGGTTGAACTACGCGTTAAGTGGGGCGAAAGCCCAGGCCATGGGCCTAGTGCCGAAGCTGTCGGAACTGGTAGGAGATGAGGGCTCGCTTTGGAAGGCACGATGAACGGTCACTCTTCGGACCTCCAGGGCTCTATGCGGCCGGCCATACGGCGCGAACTGTGACAGGGTCTGCTAGTATCTCATAACCGTCAGCATAGGCCAGATCTTCGTAAACTGAGGTACCGGCACTCTATCGGATTTTTGATCCTCTTGTGAAACTATTGTCCAAGTAAATGTAAGAATAGCTCTGTTCTAGCCAATCTTTTCGGGCAGGTCATGTTTGCCATGCCCACACATTGATCGCTGCAGGGTCAGTACAATGGACGACACCACACAAGGGCTCTCTGGAAAAAAATATGGGAAGAATAGAGTGATGGCTACAGGCGTCTGCCAAACAAGCGCCATTCAAAGTCTGAGGCAGTATCTGTGAGGATTCATAGTGACACGGCTTCCGATGATCGTCATGAACACGCTGGTACGCGCCACATTAACGTATAAGCCCCGCCCTCATCCGCACGCGCAACTCGCAAGGGGAGAACCACGCCGTTTTCTGCAATCAACCTCAGATCACGTAGCCAAAGGTACCCACTGTGTGAAAAGTATTCATCAAAGAAGCTAACAGTCAGCATTTCAAGTTATAAACAGGATGTTTTGGTCAAAATCTGAGAATGCTGCACACCGAGGCCAAGTCCCACAGATCTCAAAATATCCGAACCTGGTACTTTTCAAAGTCGCTCATCCTCCGATCTGGAATCTATAATGCCTGTTTCCTGAACGCCCTTCGCTATGCAAGTCTATGGATAATATCCTCCCCAGAATGTAACGCGCCGCAAAATGGCTCATGCAGTCGCACTCGATGAATTGCGAGCTACTTGTTCCTGAAGCGCCTTCTGGTATTGGCTCCTCGCGGCGTCGATCGCTCGTAGCAGAGGATCGACAATCTGATTGACAGCCTTCGCCCCTCCTCTGATGGCCTCGGGATCGAACTTTCTCTTCTTTCTTTCTCGTTGGTTGGCAAACTCGTTTTCTCTCCGTGCCTGCTCGATTCTAGCCACCCGATCCGCTTCTGCCATGTCAGCAACCGCTTTGATGCGGTCAAGTGACTTGTCGAGTGTTTCAATTAATCTCGCGATCTCATTTGCGCGATCAGGGTCGCCAGAATAAAACACGGCCCAGAAGTAGTGAAGAAATTCGACTGTGGTGTTGTGCGTCATGGTCAGGTTGTCGAGGACAGCCTCAGACACGTGTAATTCTCTCGCTCGTTCACTTGTGGGTATAGACTTGGAGGAAGAGTAGTCGTCGTTGTGCAGGTGGCGTTTTCTGACGGCCGCAATAATCTGTGAAGAGGCTGCGTTTCGAGAAGATCTACTGCCGACCTTGGTTTTCTTGGGTGAAGATTCCTCTTCATCACTACTACTTTCATCGTTGATCTCGATGGTATTATGAAGATCAACGCTCGTGGCCTGATTATTGGTGCCCTCAAACCTGCGAAGGTCCTGCTGTAAGGTGGACAGCGCCTGCGCAGGAGTACGCTTTGTGTATGTCGCAGCGCTGGTTGAGGTGTGTACACTCTGTCCAGCAGAAAAGAAACGGCTTTGATCGTGTACTTTAAGCACGACTCTGTTATCGTCATCTGCACGCTGGAGATCACGCAATTGCAACTCCTTGTATGTCTCTTCATCGACCCCAACAGGTCCGTGCCGGCTTGCATCAGAAGGCGGAACTTCTTTCATCATTTTTTCGCTCATGCGATTCAGAACTCGGAGGATAGGCGCCTTTTCGTAATTGGTTGGATTCATAGTGAAATCGGGTCGGTTACCTTGCTTCTGGCTGTGGTTGTTTTCGTTGGCCTCAATGTTAATGAAGTTGGGGATGGAGGCAGCGAGCAAATCCTGTGAAGGGTCTGCTGTTTCATCGTAGCTTAGATACTTGTCAAGCTTTGGGTCAGACACATCCTTCTCTTGGATGCGTTCACCCTTGAGCTTCTTCATCAGACGACTGTGAAAGAATCTCTCCCAGAAGTCGCCCTCGCTGAGTTGTGGTACGTTCTCGTTGTATGCTTTCTGGACTATCGGGTGCTGTCTGAACAGGAGCTCAATTTGCTCTTTGGTCAAGCTTAACATCAAGGTGCCGTTGACCGACTTGGATTTGATGACAGACAAGACATTGTAGGTTCCGGTAGCCTGTGACTTTTCCGTGGCGTGCGACCTCAACATGTGCACCCGGGTAGACCAGAACTGCATGGAGAATTGCAAGACGCTGACTGAGTCTGGCTTCTCAAGGAGGGCACGATCGAAACGTTGTCGGAGCGCCGGGCTTGAGTTTAGCAAAGACATTTGCAGTGCCGTATCGGCAAGCAACTTGGCATCATCAAATGCCTCTTCGTGGCTTTTGCCTGCCGTCGCTACAGTTTGGGCCATGGCCATAGCAGCTGATGCACCGCCATCACCGCCGTCTGTCTTGCCGACGGCAGGTGCCGGAGAGGGAGCTGCCTGCTGTTTCGAAGCCTCGATCCATTTGCGCAGCGTACCGGTTATATTTTGCTGGTCCTCGCGGGCGGCGGCTGAGGTGAAGGTAAGCGTGTGGTTGCCGGCTTGCGGAGATGGCTCCTTGACGACAATCTTGATGGAGGCTTTCGCGGCAGTCGCTGGGGTCTGCTGGAGATCTGAGGGGCAAGTCAGCCAGCTGTAGGGTAGGGGCTCTGCGGCGAAATATTGGCGTAGACATACTCCCAATGTCGGCTATGGCTATGGACAGCGGAGGAAGCGCGCCGCTGGCCGACTTCCAGGCGACCGTCTTGCCATCCGCAGAGATGGAGACGGTGCCGTCCTGCTTCTTGTACTGAGCGGCAGCGTCAGCCATAGCTAGGGAGTGTTGGAGGGGTGAGCCGTTGATGCACGGGTTCTTTGAGCCTCATCGCATGCAAGACGCGGCAGTAGGATGCTAGCCTAGTTTAGGCTTCCCCAGATTCACGCGCTGCACGTGATGACGCATCAACCTTCCAAGCTTCGACCTTCGACGTTTGGCGTTCGACGCTCGACGCTCGACGCATCTGGCGCATCGGATACTTATCCGTCCCACACCGTCAGCGTCTGCACTGCGCTGCATCGTGGTTACATAAGACGTCGGCTGCCATTGGCTGGCGCTGCAAGACTTGTTCTCATGTGCGTTCACTTGATCATGGCCAATATCGCAACCAGCAGAGAGGGGCAGCACAAAGGCACATGTAGAGCACATGCGGCGCCTGTCGCAGAGAGCACAGCCAGCCGCACGAGGCTGAAACTGCGCTCCAGACAAATGACCGGGTGTTGGGTGTTTGTTTGAGGCATTTGAGGCAAATCCAAAGTGCCCTCGATCCACAGGGCGCTAGGCCGGAACACGGGGCCCTACGCATGTGCCATCGGGCTTCCTGACTTTGTACTGTACATTGCTACGGCAGGAGCTCTCTTCTGTACACCATCGTCCGCTTGGATGACACGTCTCCCCACCTCCGCTTTGTTATTCTAATTCATCATGTTGCGCAACACTCTGCGC
Source organism: Stemphylium beticola (assembly GCA_029100535.1). Taxonomy (NCBI): domain Eukaryota; kingdom Fungi; phylum Ascomycota; class Dothideomycetes; order Pleosporales; family Pleosporaceae; genus Stemphylium; species Stemphylium beticola. The sequence continues at coordinate 262,310 of JARBXR010000020.1, read as the reverse complement.
CAGTGCTCTCGCCAGCTCCCGAGCGTCTCAACGAGAGCAACGTTTACGAGCCTCGCACAACCATCGAGGACTGCTATTTCGACATGTCGCCGGCCTCTTGCGCTTTCGCAGCGCCGCCAATATGCCGTTTCTGCAGAGGAGACCAGCAAGGGCGTTGTGCGTAGCGACCCAGCCGCGGCTTCAAACTCTTCGACCATAGCTAACCATGACGGCATAGGACCCCAACGACTCGTTTCTCCAAGGCAACACGGCCAACTACATCGATGCCATGTATATGCAGTGGAAGCAAGACCCCGAGAGCGTCCACTACTCATGGCAGGTCTACTTCCAGAACATGGAGTCGGGCGACATGCCCGTGTCGCAAGCCTTCCAACCGCCGCCGAACATCATGAGTTCGCCGCAGGGTGGTGCGGGCAGGCCGGGGATGGGCATGGCCGCAGCCGAAGGCACAGAGGTCATGAACCATCTCAAGGTCCAACTGCTCGTGCGAGCATACCAGGCAAGAGGCCACCACAAGGCCAAGATCGACCCGCTGGGTATTCGTTCAGAGGCGGAACAATTCGGCTACAACAAGCCCCGCGAGCTCGAGCTGTCGCACTACAACTTCACCGAAAAGGACCTTGAGCAGGACATTGAGCTCGGCCCGGGTATCTTGCCGCGCTTCAGGACCGAAGAGCGCAAGAAGATGAAGTTGAAGGAGATTATCGAGGCTTGCGAACGTCTGTACTGTGGCTCTTACGGCATTGAATACATCCACATCCCCGACAGAGAGCAGTGCGACTGGCTCCGTGAGCGCATCGAGGTTCCCACGCCCTTCAAGTACTCTGTTGACGAGAAGCGCCGCATTTTGGACCGTCTCATCTGGGGTACCAACTTCGAGGCCTTCCTGGCTACCAAATACCCCAACGACAAGCGCTTCGGTCTTGAAGGTGGTGAGAGTTTGATTCCGGGAATGAAGGCTCTGATTGACCGAAGTGTCGACTTTGGTGTCAAGGACATCGTCATTGGTATGCCTCATCGTGGCCGTCTCAACGTGCTCTCCAACGTCGTCAGGAAACCCAACGAATCCATCTTCAGTGAATTTGCCGGTACCGCCGAGGCCAACGAGGAGGGTTCGGGTGACGTCAAGTACCATCTGGGTATGAACTTCGAGCGCCCTACGCCATCCGGAAAGCGTGTGCAGCTCTCCCTGGTCGCTAACCCATCCCATCTTGAGGCTGAGGACCCCGTCGTACTTGGAAAGACTCGTGCCATTCTGCACTACAATAACGACGAGAAGGAGGCTTCTAGCGCCATGGGTGTTCTTTTGCACGGTGATGCTGCCTTTTCTGCTCAAGGTGTGGTGTATGAGACCATGGGATTCCATCAACTGCCCAGCTACCACACGGGCGGAACCATTCACATCATTGTCAACAACCAGATTGGTTTCACCACGGACCCTAGGTTCTCGCGCTCCACTCCCTACTGCTCTGATATCGCCAAGGCTATCGATGCGCCCGTCTTCCATGTCAATGGTGATGACGTTGAAGCCCTCAACTTCGTTTGCCAGCTTGCTGCCGACTTCCGTGCCGAGTTCAAGAAGGATGTAGTCATCGACATGGTCTGCTACCGGAAACAGGGTCACAACGAAACTGACCAGCCTTTCTTCACCCAGCCCCTCATGTACAAGAAGATCTCGCAACAAGAACAAACTCTGGACATCTACACCAAGAAGCTCCTAGAAGAGAAGACTTTTACCAAGGAGGACATTGACGAGCACAAGGCTTGGGTCTGGGGCATGCTCGATGAGAGCTTCAGTCGCAGCAAGGACTATGTCCCCAACTCCAAGGAGTGGCTCACTTCAGCATGGAACGGCTTCAAGTCTCCCAAAGAGCTTGCTACCGAGGTGCTTCCTCATCTGCCGACTGCCATTGAGGAGTCTCAATTGAAACACATTGCCGAGAAGATTGGAAGTGCACCAGAAGACTTCAACGTACACAAGAACTTGAAGCGTATCTTGGCTGGCCGCACGAAGACTGTAATGGACGGCAAGAACATTGACATGGCTACAGCGGAAGCACTAGCGTTCGGAAGTCTCTGCATGGAAGGCCACCATGTTCGCGTTTCTGGGCAGGATGTAGAGCGTGGAACCTTCTCTCAGCGCCATGCTGTACTCCACGACCAGGAGACGGAGAAGACGTACACGCCTCTGCAAGACCTCAGCAAGGACCAGGCAACCTTCACCATTTCCAATTCATCGCTCAGCGAATACGGAGTGTAAGTGATGAAAATTCGGAATTGAAGCATCATATTGACTGACTTATCCCAGGCTCGGTTTCGAATACGGATACTCGCTATCATCTCCTAACGCTCTTGTCATGTGGGAGGCTCAGTTCGGTGACTTTGCCAACACTGCTCAGGTCATCATCGATCAGTTTATCGCTTCTGGTGAAGTCAAGTGGCTCCAGCGCTCTGGCCTCGTCATGAGCTTGCCCCACGGTTACGATGGTCAAGGTCCCGAGCACTCGTCGGGACGTATGGAGCGCTACTTGCAATTGTGCAACGAGGACCCACGTATCTTCCCATCCCCAGACAAGCTCGATCGCCAACACCAGGATTGCAACATGCAGATTGCTTACACTACGAAGCCATCGAACCTCTTTCATCTTCTCCGTCGCCAGATGAACCGTGAATTCCGCAAGCCGCTCGTCCTGTTCTTCTCCAAGTCATTGCTTCGTCACCCCATTGCGCGCTCCAACATTGAGGAGTTCACTGGAGACTCGCACTTCCAGTGGATCATTGAGGACCCAGCGCACGCCAGTGGAGAAATTGAGTCGCACGAGGGTATCAACCGCGTTATCATCTGCACAGGTCAGGTTTACGCGGCGCTGGTAAAGGAGCGCGAGGCTCGTGGCGAGAAGGATGTGGCGATTACGCGCATTGAGCAGCTCAACCCCTTCCCATGGCAGCAGCTAAAGGACAACCTCGACTCGTACCCCAACGCACAGAACATTATCTGGTGTCAAGAGGAGCCACTCAATGCCGGTGCGTGGAGCTTTACCCAGCCCAGAATCGAGACTCTTCTCAACCAGACGGAGCACCACAACAGGAGGCACGTCATGTACGCAGGACGCAACCCCAGTGCGTCTGTAGCTACTGGACTCAAGGCCTCGCACAAGAACGAGGAGAAGGCGCTGCTAGACATGGCTTTCACTGTCAAGCAGGACAAGTTGAAGAGCGAGTAGGGGTTCCATTAGACTTGTAGATGTTAGGGTCATGACTGGTTACATTGCTCTATTCCCCTTTCTGCGATGTCACCAAGTCGAATTGGATTTGACTGTTCAAAGGTACATTTTCACCATGACTCGGAATGTATGTTTACTGAGTGTAGTATAAAAGCTGGATTCTCTTTGTTATCTTGCGTACATGGTTGAGTGCTGTGTGTGCCCTGATATTATCCGCGCGATATTTGCCTTGCGTGAAACAAGACCCAGCTCGGTGACAGGTCGCCCGAGGGTTATCAAGGTTCGGCGAGTGCTCAGCGCCACGTCATCAAATTCTTCCGGCGGGCTAGATGGGCAGGACATGCAACTGTGCAGAGATTGGAAGAATTACGTCGAGGGAAAAAGGGAGTGGCGGTGCCAGAGACCAAAACTTGAGGCTATGTCCGCGGTCCGGAAGATATCGGGGAAACGTCAGTGTGGGAGAGCCCCGCCAACCCGCCGACCCCTCGTGCATGCCCCTCCACTTTTCCGTCTCCGCACCTGCATCATCGCCCTCGTGGACGCGCTCCCGCAACAAAGCGCGTCAATTCCCGCCCCTCGACGCTGCCGCCTCTTGTCGGCCATGGCCAGAACGCGTCGTCGACCATGCTCGGCGCAACTGCATCGACACTCGGTCTTCTCCCGGGCCAACTCTGGCTGCCGTGGGCGGCTGGGACCATCGTGAACTGCCCGTGACGTCCGGTGAGTTACCGAGGGCTGGCTATAGCTCGCGCGCTCCATCCGACCAACCCACCTGCCAAACAGATGGCACAAAAGTGTGGTCCGCCTGCCCGACTCTACCCACCCTGACTTCATAATAACACCCAGCTCCGCTTTTTGCTTCAGTTGAGCTTGATAGCTTTTCACCATCCTCCCCCAAACTTCTCCATTCCCCATACCCAGCATTCCCATCTTCCCTTCTCCATTGATACCAATTTTCCATTGTAGCTTTGCGACCGCTTTCTACTACTAGTACTACTACTACTACTGCTGCAAATTCTATTGTGTCACTACTACACACCCAAAATGGCTACCAACAACGGCGAGGGCGGTCCAGTTGCCCAGGAGAAGATCAACACCGACATCATTACCCTTACGCGATTCCTCACTGAGGAGCAGACCAAGGTCAAGGAGGCGTCAGGAGACTTCACGTACGTTCAAACATCGGAAGAGTATCGGGACAGAAAAACTGATCCTATCGTTACAGACTGCTATGCCACGCACTTCAATTCGCATTCAAGAGCATTGCCTATTACATTCGGAGAGCAACATTAATCAACGTACGCACTCTCCCTGTATACAATTCTCATGACCAGAATACTGACTTAGCTAGCTCACTGGTCTCCAAGGCGCAACCAACAGCACTGGCGACGACCAGAAGAAGCTCGACGTAATCGGCGACGAGCTCTTCATCAGCGCAATGCGCTCCTCTGGTCGCGTGCGCCTCCTCATCTCCGAAGAGCAAGAAGAAGCCATCGTTTTCGACGAACATCCCAATGCGCGTTACGCCGTTGCCTGCGACCCAATTGACGGGTCTTCCAACCTCGACGCTGGTGTGTCTGTCGGTACCATTTTCGCTGTATACAAGCTGCCAGAGGGCGCCAAGGGCACAAAGGAGGAGCTTCTTCTTCCTGGCACCGAGATGGTAGCTTCAGGTTTCACCATGTACGGTGCCTCTGCTCAACTCGTCATCACCATGAAGGGCGGCAACGTCAACGGCTTCACCCTTGACACCGCTTTCGGCGAGTTTATCCTCACACACCCGGACATGAGGGTCCCCAAGACCAGGTCCATTTACTCCGTCAACGAGGGTAACAGCCTGTACTGGGAAGAGCCTGTCAAGGAATGGTGTGAGAGCTTGAAGAACCCTCCCGATGGCGGAAAGCCTTATAGCGCGCGATACATTGGATCCATGGTCGCAGACGCATACCGAACACTGCTGTACGGAGGTATCTTTGCGTACCCCGCGGACAAGAAGACTCCCAAGGGCAAGCTTCGTATTCTTTACGAATGCGCGCCCATGGCCATGGTTTTTGAGAATGGTAAGTCGCCCTGGATCAATCAAAGCACCTTGTGCAGAGCGCTAACAAACACACAGCTGGTGGCAAGGCAGTGAACAGCAAGATGGACCGCATGCTCGAAGTCGTTCCCGAGCATATCCACGACCGATCCGGTATCTTCTTGGGCTCAGAAGGCGAGGTACAAAAGGTCATTGACGCACACAAGAAGCACCAGAAATAGGCTGTGGTCCATGTGCAACGTAACCTAGTATTATTGAATGACGATACCATCATGATTTTTCATTTCTTTCCACGTCCGACGGACTACCTTGTATGCGTTGACATGACATTTCACATCAATCACAAAGACATCTTTCGCATGGGTCAAGTTTTGCATCATCTATTCCGGGTATGAAAATACAGCCTTGAAAATCTAGTCTGCTACACCCATACCTTCTCTCCGACCTATCCAGCTTGTACCAGATGGCTTCGAAACGTACTAAAACTATGCACAGGTCCACATCCACCATAACATTTACCCATTCATTCATTATCACATTCTCACTGCGAATGCGAGACGCCCAAAATTCCGAACGTTGAAAGCCAGCCCTGTCATCGTGGGAGTCTGGCTCGTGAGGTATCAAACTGTTTTGCGCGAAGAAAGTCCCACCGCAGACCCACACCCATGGCATGTCATCGGAGACGGCGCACCGTCTATCATACATATGAAACTAAAACCAAAGGAAAATGAAAGCATGAAAAAGGGGTAATACCCAATCCGTAGAATTGAGTTCAGGTCGTCGTGACATCCGACGGTCCAATCAAGGAGTCGGTTGCCAAAAGAGGTATCGTAGTCGCCTCGCCGTGAAGCGAATGCAGGTCGATAGCGTAGAAGGAGACATGGAAAATCGTGAGAACTTTTTGGGTACAATTGGTCATCAAAGCCATCCCGTGTCGTGAGGAAACCGTTACCGTGCGCCGTTCGCCGTTCAAGGAAATCATGCGACCATCGTAACTTGCTGCCGTTGGAGAGCATCGCGGACCGAGTCCTACTCAGTGGCAACTAGAAAGAGGTTTAAGCCTTCTCCTCCTTGGGCTCTTCCTTGGGGGCTTCCTTCTCAGGCTCACCCTCTTTGTTCTTGACGTATTCGTCATAGACGCTCATGGCCTCGTCAACCTTGGCGCGAAGAGCAGACTCGTCAGAGGTGCTAGGTAAGTTAGTATATGGCATGTATGGAATGAAAATGGGACGATACGTACAGGTTAATCAGCTCGCTGTTGTCCATCTCGAGAAGCATACCGGTGATCTTGCCGGCAAGCTCGGGCTGCATCTCAGCGATCTTGGGGTAGAGAGCCTCACCGAGCATCTGCTTCTGTTGTCCAGGAGCAGCGCCGCTCAGAGCGCTCATGTCGACGCCGGCACCAGCGGGACCGCCGCGTCCGCCCTGGGGGTATCCAGGCATAGGGGACTGACCCGGTCGACCGCCCTGGGGCATACCGCCGCGACCAGCACCTTGGGGAGGGAAACCCTGACCGCCGCGCATACCGGGACCGCCAGCCATAGGGACTTGGGGCATGCCAGGCATGGGGGCCATGGGGACGCCGCCACGACCGCCACGTCCGCCCATAGCCTGCTGTGCAGCCTGTGCAAGTTGCATGTACTGCTGGTTCATGTAGGCAGGAGGGAAAGCACCGGGAGCCATACCAGGAGGCATGTACATGGGAGGCATCTGCTGGCCGTTGGGGCCGCCGCGACCACCTTGCTGACCGGGCATGGCGCCAGGGAAGCCGGCACCACGACCACCTTGTTGGTTGGGCATACCAGCGGGGAAAGGCATCTGGCCACGGCCACCGGCAGGGAACATCATGGGCTGTTGACCAGGTGCGATGAACATTTGGGGAATGCCGCCAAACTGCTGCTGCTGTTGTTGCTGCATGCGGAGCTGGTTGCGAGCCTGAATAGTGGCCTCGAGCTGGTTCTTGCGGACGTCCTTGCGCTGGGCAAGAGCGACGTAGAGAGGCTTGCCCTCGATCATCTTCTGGTTCATCTCGGTGACAGCCTTGGTGGCCTCGTCTGGGTTGCTGAAGCAGACGAAACCGAAGCCCTTGCTCTTACCCAGGATCTTCTTCTCGCCCTTGATAGTGACCTTCTCGCCAGGCTTGTTCTCGTCCTTCTTGTCGTCGGACGAGTCGTCCTTGGATTCCTCCTTGGACTCCTCGGTCTTCTCGGTCTTCTCAGCCTCCTTGGTCTCCTCCGTGGTCTCCTCCTTCTTCTCGTCGGACGGGGACTCGGCGCGCTCGGCAGGCATGGCATCGCGCATGACCTTGGCAGAGGTGATGGTACCGAAAGGAGTGAACATGTCGCGCAGCTTCTCATCGTCGACATCGTCGTTCAAGTTCTTGATGTAGAGGTTGACGCCCTGGTACTTGGACTGCTTCTCGAGACGGGCAGCCTCGTACTGCTTGCGCAGCTCCTCCTCACGCTCGTGCTTCTTCTGTGCGCGGCCAACGTAAAGCTTCTGGCCACGGAAGTCGGTGTCGTTCAGTGCGTCGACGGCAGCAGAGGCAGCCTCATGCTTGATGTAGTTGACGAAGCCGAACCCGCGGCTCTTGCCCTGCTCATCACGAGCAATCGAGGCAGAGGTGATGTCACCGTGCTTCTCGAAAAGCTCACGGAAGTCGTCGTCAGAGACATCAAGGTCGATGTTCTTGACGTAGATGTTGGTGAAGTTGGCCTTCATCTCCTCAAACTTGCTCATGCGCTCCTTCTTGGGGATGTGGTGGCCGACGAAAACCTTCTTCTCGTTCAACAACATGCCGTTGACGTGCTTGATGGCGTTGTTGGCAGCCTCGGCCGTCTCGTAGTGGACGAATCCGTAGCCCTTGGAGTTGCCGAGCTCGTCCTGGGCGACCTTGCAGCTGAGAATGTTGCCGAAGGCGGCGAAGGTGTCGTGAAGCGCCTTGTTGTCAATGGCGTGGTCCAGGTTCTTGATGAAGACGTTGCCCTGGCCAGTCTTGCGCAGAGCGGGGTCACGCTGGGACCACATGATGCGGCAGGGCTTGCCCTTGATGACAGTGTAGTTCAGCTCCTCGAGGGCCTTCTCGCCATCCTCAGAGCTGTTGTAGTTAACATAGGCGTAACCGAGCGAGCGACGGGTAACGGCGTCACGGCAGACACGGATGGAAGCGACCTGGCCAATCGAAGAGAAGAGCTCGAAGAGCATGGCTTCGGTAACGGAGGGGTCGAGCTCGCCGACATAGAGCGAAGCCGAGTTCTGGTTGTTGGCGGGGGCAGCAGCAGTCGGGGTGGAGGCCTCGCCCTGGGCAGCAGCGACGTTGGTGTTGATCTGAGTGCCGTTGGCGTCAGCACCGTCCTGGACGGGCGAGGTAGCGTTGGCAACGTCAGACATGATGTAGATCTGCAAGGCGGGGTGTCAGTCGAGGGCGGGTTGGAATATTCCTGCGGGTAGGCGCAGTCCTGGCGCGGGCAGGTGCGCTCGCTTCGCAAAAATAAAATAAAAAAGTCGGGGTTACTCACCTGGACCTTCTAAGATTTGCAACAGAAGATGTGCGGGGTAGTCGAGCGGACGCGCGGATTCCTTCTTCTTGCGAAAAAGGTGGGCTAGTTCAAGCAAGACGTCTGTCGGATGCAAGCGACAGTACAAGACGAACAGTTGGCGGTCGTCGTCGGACGGGCTTTTCTTGTTGTTTTCTGGATTTTTTTGTTTCTTTTTGTGTTATGGACGGTCCGCTGGGAACCGAGGCTGGGAGAGCTGGTGAGTGTAGTTGGGGTGGGTAAGCGTTTGAAGTGGGAAACACGACGAGGTCGTCAGTCTTTATGGGCAGGTGTGTGCGGCGTTTTTTTGGTGGGCCCGTGCCCTCTAGGCTAGCCCATCCGAGGCAGCGCAGCCAAGGCGGTGAATGAAAGAGCCCTGCGGCAGACTGTCAATGGCAATGCAAGACCAGGCAATGGCCGAACCGCCACGTGAACATCAAAGGCAAAGTCACTTTGTTGCGCCTGGCTCTGTAGACACATAATACAAACCCTTTGGCAAGCGTAACGGTTATCGTGACAATGGACCCTGGACCGTTGTGAGGTGTATCACATGTCAAATACCCGACTTAGTGAAAGGAGGATCTCTCTGGTTCAATATTTTACTCTGCTCTATCTAGTGTATCTCGCGTCAAAAAATAGAAACGTCCGTAGCTATTGTACATGTTTGATACTGCACAGAAGGTACAGGGCATGTGATGCAATGAGGGGTAGTCCCTGTCGACCAGATACTCCACTCGGTAAAGAAGACATCTTTGTACGACGGTATACAACATACATGCACCATGCACAGTGGCTGAACAAGGTCACAGTCTTAGTCAAAAGGGCACCGAATAGTACATCTTAACAACAATTGCCCAAACTGACGTTTCAAATGGGTATCGGTACGGTACGTAAATGCTGAAAAAAAAAGCCAACCATGTCATATACCAAATCACCACTTACTCTCGCAGAGTATCATCCCAGCCCCCTTGCCCCAAAAGGTGCTTTTCCACACGTGTCTTGCAGTGTTCCAGTCCAAGCCCGAGCGCTTCGCTCCATTGGCTCTCCACCAGGCCGACCTTCTCTTTCAGATCGTCGGTCAATCTTCTTTCTTCGTCAGCCCTAATGGCTTTCATCTCCTGGTTCACCCCTGCTAGATCCTCGCCCTCCAACAGCCTTTGTGTCTCGAGTAGTCGTGACCCTGCCGTCATAACACCTGTCTTCACTTCGTGCAGGAGGCACAGCAAGTTGATTTGCGACTCAATGAACTGATACGCAGACCGACCAGCGTGCGCCAACAAACTGTACAGATACTGCAGCGGGTACTCGTGGTACGCCGGCGTCTCGGCATACTCTTGCGGTGGTACTAAAACCCCAAACCCGTCGAGGTTATGAGGAATCTGCTGAACGATTGCCAGTAGTCCAGGCGCGATATCCCAAAACGCAGACAGCTGAGCCTCGACGCACCGAGTTACGTTCTGTTCGATGACGTTCATAAAGTCTTCATACCGCTTGAGCGTTTCTTTTTCAAAACTAACTTTGCGATCTTGCCCATCACGCTGGAAAAAGGTCGTGGCCTCCTTGACCTTTTGTTCGTTTTTGGTTTGGACGTAAGGCAGGACGATTATATCTCGGTAGAGGTCATTGCGCTCGTCCTCCAGCTCGAACATCTCTTTGTGCAACTGTTCCCGCCCTTCGAATAACCATTTCAGTAGCGTTAGCATTTCCAGTAATTCGGGTTTCTCGTCACCCTCTTCTTGCGTCTGGTTGGGGTTGGGCTCCTGCGCTTCACTACACAAGCGCCCTTTGAGATGCTCTATCGACGCTGTGGCCTTGGTAATGCGCTCACAGAACATGGCATGCAGCGGATTAGCTACTTCCGCCTGAAAGCTATCAAATATCCACTGAACCACGTCCTGGGCCCTTTGATGCTCGCGACCTTCAAAATCTGCCTCTGCCTTTGCAGCATCCGCGAAAGACATGACTCCATTCCGGACATTGTCTTGAATGTTGTATCTGAGTTGCGCACGTCGGTCAGACAAAGATGCATTTTCCTGTTCTTTTCGTGCCTCAATCTTTGTGTTGAACTTTGTTTTGGTGTCCTTGACTTCCTCCAGCTCCGAAAGGGTCCTCAAGCTACTTCGGATACTCGCCAAGTCTGGGTGGCTGTTGTTCACCGCCGGATGATGTCGCGGATAGGACGGCGGAAGCGTGACCAGTCTTGAGACGTCGAGTTTATCCGGATCAGGGGTTGCCGTTGCAGACCTAGGGTAGTGGCCATAAGATTGTTGCTGCGGAGCCTGTAGGCCCTCTTCGTGTAGACCGACTTTCTCCGGAGGGTATTCGTTAGGCCCATACGCTTGGCGACTACTAGATTCTCCTCGCTGTCTTGGCGTGTTCATGTCCTCACCTGCCCACTGCAGGTTTTCGCGTGCCTCTTTCGGTAAGCTCATGTATTTGGACTCTCTTTTGCTCCGCTCCAATCTTCTACCGCCACCAACTCCGGATGATCCGCCATCGCTCTCCCACCAGCGACTTGCGGATCGGCCCCTAGAGTCTTGTTCATCAGGAATGGTACTCATCGCCATACTAGGAATAGGCGAGAGCGATGGATGGTAGTTGTTGGCCCAGGAAATATCTCGAGCCTTTTGGCTGGAGGCACTAGAAGGAGACGCAGGTTCCGTATGTGGGGTGAAGTTTCCAATAGACGACGCGGGGCTTGCAGCTGTCGTCGGCATCGAGTTGGAAAAGCGGGTATCAGGAGACTCGCCTGCAACAGAGCCCTGAGACCTTCTACTGACATTCCCCGCAGGTGTATTTTGGGTGCTTGGCGTCGCTGACCTGCGTCCAGAAGTTCCATATGAGCGCCACAAATCCCTCGTCAAGTCCATGATATCCCCAGCCATGGCATCAAAAGCTCCAGAGTAACGGTCCCGACGAAGTCGCGACTCAGTAACGATGAACTCTGCGAACAGTTCCAATCTATCCTGATCGGTCTCGGCAGCCATTTCCTTTTCGATGAATTGTCGATGGCGTTCCATAGAGGCACGAGCGAAAGAATGGCCATCGGCCGGTCTTGGTGTGGTTACGGCCGAGTCGTAGACTCCAACACGTGAGGTGCTTGGTGTATGTGTAGCGGAATCAGTTGCAGCTTCTGATGGACGAGTCAGGTCTGCTTCTCTCTCATCACCATAGGTACGGAGTGGTGGGGTGGGTAGCGCTTTTGAGGGCAGCAACACGGGAGCTTTCTGTGCTGAACGACTGAGATGTTCCATACCTGGCGAGAAAGGTGGTGTCGGGGCGGCCATTGATGCAGGCTTTTGAGGTGCATCCGTTCGAGGCGTAGAGCTTGTTGACCCAGGGTCTTCGAAGAGGTTTCCACTCCTTGGCGATCGCAATGCACCGCTACTTCTTGGAGTACCTCTGGTGACAGCACCACGACGGGTCAAACCACCTTCGGGGCTTGTCAGATCAAGGTTGGCTGGCTTGGTAGACTCAGCCTCTAGATCTTGCGCCCAAGGATTATTGCTCGGTTCAGTTCGGTGTTCTCGAGCAGCTCGGCTTTCACTCCTTCGCTCACGAATACCTCTGGTGCTAGTGTCGCGCTTGTTTGGCGTGCGATACAAGGTACTACTCGAGCCTGATGTAGTCGTAGTAGTTGGACCAGACGAGATGGAAACGCTGCCACTTTCCGACGCTGGTGCCGGCTGTTCAGAAGAACGAACGGCATGAGGACTGGTGTCAATGTGGAGACCGTGTGCCGCTGGTGACCTGGGACGCACGCTTGTGGGCTCGTCCTGCCAGCCCATAGGCGTTGGCGGAATGGGTGTCAACGTCGTCTGGCCAGGTCTTCTAGTTGGGGGCGCGGAAGGCAGGATAGGTACTCGATTGGCGCTCGGTTCTGCCCCAGGTCCCATACTTTGCGATCGCGAGCTACTAGGAGGGGGGCCGGGTGGAGGCGGGGGTAAGGGCACATTCCGACTCCAGCTCCCCCCTGGACCGATGGGCGACTCGTCAATGGGTGTTCGAGTCTCATATCCAGGCACACCAGCAGAAGCCGCTCTTCGAGAGGTAGGGGGTCTCACAGGCGACTGCGTGTCAGGACTGTATCTCCGCTCGACGAAGGTGTTTGCCATGTAACTGTAGGATCGTCAGTCTGGTGATGGGTCTTCTTGTGCCATTGCGAACCCACCTGGAAGTAGCCCGCTGTGCAACCAGCCCAGGAGAAGCCGGTGCCCTCTGAATTGCATCAGAGGTACTGATGTGAAGCGAATCGATGTTGCTCGGGGCAGGGCTATGGTCATTATTCCGATTCCTAAACGATGAAAGACTAAATTTGGAGGCCAATTTGTCGCGCGAAACCGAACGTCCTGTGCCATTCCTTCCTGGCGGAGGGGGGAATTGCTGGTTCGATGTGATGCTTGTTGCACTTGAAGGTATGACCATAGAGCCCGGTCGGCTGTGGTACCCTGAGATGGGCCGCGCAGATGGTGGATTGCTGCTCGGTGGTGGAGGAGGAGGAGGAGGGGGGGGATGAGGGAACGTGTTGGCAGATAGCTGAGGCGACGAGGTGTTGCTGGTGCTAAGGGACTGTGGGATGTTTGGGTTCTGGCCAGGAGAGTATGGGGGTGGTGGTGAGGGCATCGAAGCTGGTACTGTTAGCATCACAGATTTTCAAGCCTCGGACAATATTGAGAAATATGACAGGTCATGCTCGGCACACGATTGGTTTCATGCTCTGGACAAGAAAGAAAATGGTTTTACGAGATTGACTACATAGGACGAGAATGCGGGAACAAGGGAAAAGAGATAGATACCTTCCATGCCAGTAACATCCTGAAGCCTCGAGGGCCCCGCCATCTGGGTGTGCTGCAGATGCTGGCCACTGACATTCCCACCCCGCGACCATTGTTGCGGATTGTAGGGTGCTGCTGGACCTGAGCCTCTCATGGCCATGGGTGAAGCAGCCGCGACGGGAGATAGCGCATACGCCGAGGGCGCGGGGGAGGGAGAAAAGGGCAGGCTTAAAGACGAGGCAGTGGCAGGTGTAGAGCCATGCAGGTACGACTGCCCAGAGGGTTGGGGCGGGGCGAGGGTGGTGTTGAGGAGGGGCGGTTGCACAGCGAAGCGCCGGGGAGATATCTGCGGTGCCTGGAGATGGGCGGGATGCGGTGAAGGCGGAGGTGGAGGCAGTCTGGGAGACGGCGGCGGCGCGGGGTGGTAGGCGTGCTCTGAGGCCATAGCTACTGCTACTGCTACTGCTATTCAGAAGAGTTAGGCCTGCGCCGTGCCGAAGCCCTCAGCGGCTCCAGCAAGTCGTGTGGGCGAATCCAGCGACCGAGGGGATATGGGGCGGCGTCGGGGTGATGCACCAGTCGGTGTCTGTCACCTTACACGACAAGGCAAAGGCGACGGCGCGCAAGGATCCTGGGTCATGCTGTGTGTCGGTGTAGTGTGAAGATGGACGGGAAGCGTGACGGATGGGGTCGCGCTGGCCAATTCGACGCCTGGTAATCGTTGACGATCATGTCGGGCACGAGGGTTTGAGAGCTGGCCTGGGCAAGTGCTGGCTCTAGACCTGAAGCAGCATCGACCGTCGACATTGAGCAGCGAATGGCCGGCGCCTCATGCACACGGCGACATGGTCCAGCTGCAGCATCCCTGCCCGTCGACAAGACGTCGGCGGCTAAGTAAAGAACATGCCAGGACACTCAGAAACTCTCGGGAGAAGCAATATCAATCCCCGCAATAGCTGCAAACCTCTGCCCAGGTTCCAACTTCAGTCTCGGGGCGGAGCGGCCTCGCGACAAGTCCTTTAGTTGGATCCAGCCTGTGTATAAAAAGGCTTGTAGGTCTGGTAGAGCAATGCGACACGCGAATGCCATCCCCACACGGTGCGATATAAATAGCGCGTGCAGTGGGCCCGGCGCATCCAACATACATGCAGCCTGCAGCGGCCCACTTCCTCCTCCGAACTCTAGAACTCCACCACCACCGATTATACATGCTGATGCACAATTCTTTATGAGTTGGTTGTTGGGGTCGTGTACCTATCACGCAGCCATGCACAAGACAGGAGACACACGGATGACCGTTGAAGGAAGCGATTACTTGCATGCTGCTGACACTTGCACCGCCTTCGGCAATCGTGCATAGAGAGTACCTAAGCCTGGCCGCCGGCTTGGCCCCCATTTGCTGAGCAGCTATATTGCCAGCATGATGAATGACCACAGCAGGGCGTTGTCCGCACCGCAAGCTGTACCGGGAAGGTAGAACTCGGTTACAAGTCCATTTTACTGCGCGACCACCACCATGCACAGCGAACCACGCGCGACAGTAATGTCTAACAAATTATCGTGTACAACTATGTTGGTCAAACATCCATGTCTGTGCCCGTCCCTCTCACCTGAGATATGTCTATACCATGCGCGATGCATCACCACACGAAAATGCCCACTCAACGCCGCGCTCAAATACTCAATCCGAATAAAACCTGCTTTGACTTATTTATCGTCCTTGTCGTCCTTGGGCTCCGGTGCTGGGTCGTCCTCGTCGTCCTTGTCCTTCTTCTTCTCTTCCTTCTTGCGACGCTCCTTCTTGAGGGCCTGTTGGACCTTCTCGTCTTTTTCCTCTTGCAGCTCGTCCCACTCAACATCATATTCGTTGGCAATAGCCTTGATCTCCTTGCGCAGAGCATTGCCGTCCTCAATTAGAGCCTCCCACTTGCGCAGATCGAAATTGTGTTGCTGATAAAGCTTCTGTTGTCGACGAGATACAGTGAAATTCATCGCCGAACGGTAGCTCACTTCGCGGTTGTGGTACAGGAACCACACGTAACCGCCGATAAGCGTAGAAAGACCGACCAAGTACTATACCAATGTCAGAGACCAACAACGGCAAAAGAAAAGGGAGGCAGCTTACAGTGACCGGCTCCATAACGTCCCAGCCCAACTCGGTCTGGAAAGTCAGGTAGTAGACAACACACCACCATCCAACAATACCACCAAAGCCAGCAATGGCGACATTCTTGGCTGCTTTTTGCGCCAACTCATCACACTCCTTCTTGACATCTGCCATGTTGCTGATCTTCTTCGACGTCTTGCGTAACCGCATTCGTAGATAGTAGGTTCTGTCGTTGAAACTAGGCACACCAACTCGGATCTCTTCCGGTGCACCTTCAATCTCAATCGCAAACTCTTGTCCTCGAGCAGCATCACGAATGAAGTCGCCAATCTCTGTGGATGAAGACCATCGTACAAATTTGCGGTCTCCTTCTTTGTCGGCTGGGGCTTCATGACCCTGGCCCGAGTATGACTCTACTCCTCCCCTTCCAGGCCCACCCCGTAGCTCCTCTGCCTGCTCCGGTGTCTTTCTATCTTGGCTACTCAATTTGCCTGTCTTCTGGACTTTACCGTCGATGCGAATCTCATCAACCTGCTCAAAGTCCTCTTCTCCCTCTTGTTGGCTCAAGCTCTCGTTGTCGCTGCTGACTGGAGTCTTCTCTGTTTCTTCTGGCTGTGCCTCGGCTTGCATCGAGTCTTCGGCACGGAAGTATACGTTAGGTTGTCGCTCGCGGCCCTGCTTATCCTTGATGGTAGGAAGCTCAGCTTGTATCAGGCGCTCAAGGTAGGAGATAGGTTGTTGTGGATGTACCAGCAACGCCAGCGGCTCGATGTCTTTTCGGTCGCTATTCTGGTCGCTAGTGGTAAGCGGAAGGATAATCTTGAGCATACGAGAGGGTGTCGTCAGCAGTTTTCCTGTCTCATATTAGCCATTGGCTTCTGCAGTGGTTGAAGGAATATACCCTTGGTCATTGCTCCAGCGCTCCTTTGCCTCGCAACAGGCGGTGTATCGCTTCCCTGCCTGTGCCATGGCGTGCGTATTTGTTTGCCTTTGTCTTCCCTAAGCTTCTTTGCGAAATGATCCTTCTCCTCCTGGGTAATCTTTTCATTGAGCTCGGCAGCTGGTCTGGCATTGCTGTTGGAATAATCGCCAAACTTGTCCGTCTCTGAATTCGACCGTCTCGGTCTGTTCGTTAAGCCTCGAAGCTGTAAGAACGCGCCTTGTCGGATGGATACACTGGGAGGACTGCGTGTGAACAGGGGCGTGCAACGGGCCGATGGCAGTGTGCTGATGCGTGGGAGCGAGGCCAGCGCCGACAGTCGATGTCTCATGATCAGGACGCGAATTGAGGCTGTCTTGAGTTGCAAGATCGGAACTGGAGAATGTCAAGGGAAGCTGCACGCGACAAGCAGGGTTACAGAACATTGGTTTGGCATACGTCATTGTTGATCACCAAGTGGCTTTGAAGTGTGGCGGTGATATGTGGCGGTGACCCTGTCCGCCGAACAGGTGAATCTACGTCCCGATGTCGCTGCAGGATGGGAAAAACACTGGCCTCGTTGGGTTAGGGCCTCCGTTTGGTATGGCTCTGAATTCTGCAAAGGGCCGTTTATGCCCCGGAATTCGAACGTCATGGCGTGCTACTATGTACGATTGTACCTAGGTAGGTACGCAAAACTATCGGTCCGCGGTCAGGCTGGCCGGGATCCTGCGACTAGAAATCTTCACATGCGGATACCAATGGATTTCATCCAACATCCAGTCTTTTCTACTAAGTCATGTATCAACTGGAGCGACCCCAGGCTCACGGATCGTGGTCTTCCCGCGCCCTGGACTAAGGCTGATCTAATGTGTTACCTAGGTATACGAGGCCTATCTCCACACAACGCTAGCCTCGGACTTGTCTTATTCCCATATCTTCGTAAATTGAACCTTACTGCATCTATCACCCCGAAATTACTCTGCCACTAGCTCTCCGCTTCCTAAAACATGTCGCGGCTTCGTAGTGCCAATAGACCACGAGCTGACTAGCCAGCCCGGGTGTGCCCATTCGTAGCAACTGTTACACTTTACACTTTACACTTCAGCAGGCAAAGTTACCCAAGTGCCTTCCATCGTGACATGTGGCGGTGTCAGGCGTTGAACATGCGGAGCGCTACAAACCTTGTAACGATACACAACATCTGAGGTACAGCCTCCATTTAGACACTGGCGATCTGTAGTCTTCGTCCACAATGGCTCGTACCATACTTCTACCAGTAGCCTGTACCGCCTGTGTGGAAAGCTTCGCGCGCGGCGCGTGCTTGCGGCAGTCACGGAGATAACGACCTCCAACCGATGAGATGCAAACTTCGAGGATCTCTGTAGCAGTGTGGCCTTCTAGCGTGTGCTCACATTTGGGGATGTGTCGCGGCGTTAGCGGAGATAGATCCTCGAGCGAAACGTGATTCGTGCCTGCAGGCTGTGGGAGCCACAACACTAATGCAACTGGATGACCCTACTAGCATAGAAGTATACCGAAGATAATCCGATGAGTATGTACAAACAGTATATATATATTGAAGCAGAGCAAAGATGAACGAAGATGCAGTGCAAAGCGAGCATTATCGATTCTACCCTCGCCTTTTCTGAACAGCTTTCGACATCCTTGAAGCAGCAAAGATGGTCAAGACATTCCAATTCCAGGACCTTCAGGTACCATCCCCTGGGTTTGGTTGCATGGGTCTTAGTTTTGGCCTAGGAAAGAACCTCAGCCTTGAAGAAGCTGAGCCTGTCCTCCTCAAGGCGATTGCACTTGGCTGCACCTTTTGGGATACGGCCGTCGTCTATCAAGCTGGAGTGAACGAAAAACTTTTGGGAGACTTCATCCGAAAGCACAATGTTCGTGACAAGGTCTTTAGTAAGTTTACTATCCGTCCCAACTTTGATGCACATCCGCTGATTGCCCATCTAGTCGCCTCAAAATGCGGAATCGCTTGCATGGATGGCGAGTCTGGTGTTACAAACAGCCCAAGTCATATAAAAAAATACATCGACGGCACTATTGAACGACTTGGATTCACTCCTGATTTGTACTACCTTCACCGTATTGATCCGAAGACACCCTTGGAAGATTCGATCCCCGCTCTCGACGAGTGCCGTAAATCTGGAAAGACAAAGTATATAGGGCTTTCGGAATGCTCTGCCAAGACGCTTCGCAAAGCCAACTCAAGTAAGTTAACAAGTGGCTAGGACAGCAATAAGCTTACCAGGTCAATAGTCGCAAAAATCGATGCCGTTCAAGCAGAGTACTCTGCCTTCGAGACCCTCCATGAGACCGATGGGCTGATCGATACCGCCAAGGAACTCAATGTAGCATACGTAGCCTACTCTCCCCTCGGTCATGGATGGCTTGTAGACAACTTTGACTACAACTCGCCCGACGATTTCGCACCCGATGACTTCCGTCGCACCGTCCCAAAGTTTCAAGGCGAGAACTTTTACAAGAACAAGGCCATCGTTGAGGAGATCAAGAAGCTGGCTAGCAAGAAGGGATGCACGACGCCCCAAATTGCGTTGGCCTGGGTTGCTGCTCAAAACATGATTGCCATCCCGGGAACGACGAAACCGAAGAGGTTGGAAGAAAATTGGGCGAGTAGAGACGTGGAGTTGACCGAGGAAGAGAAGAAGGAGATGAGAAAGATTGTAGATCAAGCGAAACCGAGTGGGAATCGATATGCTCCTGCCCAGCAGAGCATGGTAGGGCATTAGATAGATGCGAATGTTGAAACGAGCTTGGCAAGATTTCAGGGTGATATTCCCAGCTACCCGACATTCGGCAAAACTTCCCTGATCATTCTTCATGTTCCCGATTGATGCGTGATATGGACGAGCTGTAAACCTGAAGGGGTCAGACGCAGCTTCACTTTCGTTTTTTTCCAACTGCTGCGTATATGGCGTATATCACTAGCGCAAGGGGTGAGCCACGAGGCATCGCTTGCGGATAAAGCCCCGCGGTATTCCAGACATGGTGTATGTTGCATCTAGTCTCGCTACGGCTGTTCGTTCGTGGCCCCCACTGCCCTGGTCGTTCTCGAGCTGAGACGGCGGATCTGAAAAGCAGTATGCCAACGTCGAGATCTGTACGCCCCGAGATCGGTGAGCGGCTGTCGCAGTACTTCGATCATACCTCCAAAAATCTCCACAACGGATGTTTTGAAGTGAGTGGCCTTGTGACAGTACAAGTACTCACGGATCCCCGCGGGCTGTTTCGAAGCAGCCACGGCCCGTTGCGCACCGGAAGGGATGCCGTGCCAACACCGCCATCGACGCGTTGGTCATGACCAGAGATGGAGGATGCATAATCCGGTACGGAAACATGGCAATTTGCGTGTGAGTCCCCAGAGCCTTGGAACATGCCACGTTGACGCCGCGAGACCAAGGTGGAGGCACGCACGATGCAAAGACACGCAATTCCTTTTGAGATGGCGAGACGAGAGCTGATGGCAACAATGGCGAGGGCTTGCGCCGGATTGGTGTGTTCGTTTCGTACTACAGTCGAAGGCTTTATTGAAATGGGCGTTCAAGACGGAAAGAAACAGTTTCAAGAGATCAAGCGATATCTGTTCCTTAGTGTATCTCGGATCGCGTTTGCCATGTCTCCCCCGGGTGGCGCAGAGCATTATCCGAAGAACAAACGATCTGCCCTAGTGCGCTAGTGGTAAGCGGCCAGGTTTGTTCTTTGGGGGCCTGTTACATTGGAAACCGTTGGTAGCTCGTGAGGGTGTGCATGTTGGTAGGGCCTCCCTGCGTAAGCTCCTCGGCTTGGGATGCAACGAGGCGCCGATCGGGCTAGGTGCGAACGAGCCCCTGGTACCCTCGCTGCTGGGTCTTCACCACGACGCAGCAAAAGATGCAACGATGGCACAGGTGTTGGCACGCAGACATGGGTGCTCGCGTCACGCAAGGAGCGACAACGGCAAACGCATGCGGGTAGGGGAGCGATGCAGCAAGTGGGAGGACTGAAGGCTGAAAAATCTCCACTTGGTGCTATCAAAAATCATTAACGCGACTGGGCTCGTCTCCGTGAACCGTCCCATGGCCGGATCCACCTTATTCCCATGCTGTCACCCATTCTGCATAGCTCCGGAACGTCTTGACAAAATTGCATTTGCAATCGGTCAATTGCGCCATGGGGTCACTGTGACAGCCATGATAACAGAGATTCGCCCGAAGATACCACAGGCGAATTCCACTTGTCCATGGCTGAGAGCGTGAGCCGGCGACCTCCGATTCCCCTCATTCGAAGATGCGCATCGGCTGCGGTGGCTGCCCTAGGAAAAGCATATGGAGGCGCCAAGGTGTAATGGTCGCAACAGGCGAGATGTCGTGCGGCACAATCACTGCCTTCCCCAGCCTTGGACTCAGGAAGCTGCCGGTCGCCTTCACGCGCAACCCTCCGAGACAGCCTAGTCTTGCCGCGATGTGGGCTCGCGTGGGCGGCCAGCCTATTCCCACTAGAGCAAAGTTTGATCGTCTTGATATGGGTCATTGGTCCTCTGCGGGACATCGAATGCGACAGGGGTTGGTCCTCGCCGCTTGCCCTTATCTTTTTGGTGCGGGATCATGCTAGATACCCTTTCCCTCCTTCTAGGCCCTGTAATACACATTCACTTCGACTTAAAAGCTCGTTTCGCCATCACCGGCCTACCGGGCAGAGCTTGACGTCGATCCCTCTCGCAGCTTGGTCGCCTTTACGACAATCGTACCGCTGCCGCACTCACACACACAACCTCCAAATTTGCGATTGCGCCCCACGACATCGCCGAAAATTTCTGCAACATGTCGGGCATGATTCACAAGATCAATTCTGCCGTCGCGAGTTCTATCGTCGGCAGGTATTTCCGTCTAGAGGGTTCTGGTCATGTATGTATCTTGCCAAAGTGTATATACACGACATGCACTGACCACTCATCAGCCTAAAGAGCGCAAAGGAAGCTACTTCACGACAGAGTTTCGCGCAGGTCTAGCAACCTTCTTTGCCATGGCCTATATTATCTCTGTAAACTGTATGTCAACTGCACGATGCCGTCGGCACACCCTGTCTGATGACCACGTACAGCATCCATCGTGTCAGACACTGGTGGTACATGCGTCTGCCCTGGACTCCCGGACGACCCTATCTGTGAGACCAACTCCGAGTACGCACTGTGTGTCCAGGAAGTCAAGCGCGATCTCGTCACTGCAACGGCTGCCATTTCCGCTTTGACTTCCTTCTGCATGGGCTTGTTCGCCAACATGCCTATCGCTCTAGCGCCTGGAATGGGGCTGAACGCCTACTTTGCTTACACCGTAGTTGGATTCCATGGTACAGGTACGTCACACCGCACCGTCGACGCCATGGTCGTACCTATTGGCCTTTATGGAACATTGCTGATTGCTTTTTATAGGAATGGTTCCATATGAAGTTGCACTCACCGCAGTTTTTGTCGAGGGTTTCGTCTTTGTGGGTCTTACCGTATTGGGTATTCGACAGTGGCTTGCAAGGTATGCCAACTCCAATCTTGCACATCCTGGGCTGTCATTGCCATGTGAAAGGGTTGTACAGCCTAGTCCCATCCCGGGCATTGTACAGCTTGAACTGGCCTGACAGTTCCCTCTTATCTCGCCTCCGCGTGCTAACGAAATATCCAGAGCTATTCCCGCTAGTATCAAGCTCGCCACCGGTGTCGGTATTGGACTTTACCTTACGATCATTGGTCTCGCATACTCCGCCGGTATCGGTCTCATCACCGGTGCTCAATCCACTCCTCTCGAGCTCGCTGGCTGTGTTGCTGCAGACCAGGTCGATGGTGTTTGCCCTGGAAGTGTGAAGATGAGGAGCCCAACCATGTGGATCGGTATCTTCTGTGGTGGTGTCCTCACCGTCATGCTGATGCTTTACCGTGTCAAGGGTGCCATCATCATTGGCATCCTCTTAGTTTCCATCATCTCCTGGCCTCGCCCAACCAGCGTCACCTACTTCCCATACACCGAAACCGGCAACTCGGCTTTCGATTTCTTCAAGCAGGTCGTCACATTCCACCCGATTGGCAAGATCTTAGCTGTCCAGGACTGGAACATCTCTGCGCATGCCGGTCAATGGGGCCTTGCTTTTATCACTTTCCTCTACGTCGACATCCTCGATTGTGAGTCGCACATCATTTTGGTTTCCTGAGCTCTGTACTAACGTGCCCAGGTACCGGTACTCTCTACTCCATGGCTCGCTTCTGCGGTGCCATCGATGAGCGCACCCAAGACTTCGAAAACTCGTCTATTGCCTACTCCGTCGATGCTATCGGTATTTCCATCGGCTCGCTCATGGGCTGCCCTCCCGTCACTGCGTACATCGAGTCCGGTGCTGGTATTTCCGAGGGAGGCAAGACTGGACTCACTGCCATGTTCTCAGGTCTTTGTTTCTTCATCGCCATCTTCTTCGCCCCGATCTTCGCATCGATCCCTCCTTGGGCGACGGGCTGCACGTTGGTCATTGTCGGTTCCCTCATGGCCACTTCCGCCAAGGACATCAACTGGCGCTACCTGGGTGATTCCATCCCGGCTTTCCTCACCATCGCCGTCATGCCTTTCACATACTCTATTGCCTACGGCTTGATTGCTGGTATCTGCTCCTACATGCTGATCAACACCACTGTTTGGCTGATCGAGATTGCCT
Organism: Stemphylium beticola; assembly: GCA_029100535.1. Classification (NCBI taxonomy): domain Eukaryota; kingdom Fungi; phylum Ascomycota; class Dothideomycetes; order Pleosporales; family Pleosporaceae; genus Stemphylium; species Stemphylium beticola. The sequence goes on along the minus strand of JARBXR010000020.1, from coordinate 239,000 downwards.
CTGGTGGTCGTATTGTCCCACCCAATAAGGACGAGAAGGAACACTGGACGTGGCGCCTTGAGGGCGGCTTCCTCCCTCCGTGGATGCAGAGGCTAACGAGCGGAAAGATGGATTTCTGGAAGGCCAATCCTGAGACAGAGGGTGTTTCTGAGCCCCACAGTGGCGGTAGCTCTGCTCATGGCGACAAGGAGTTTGTCACCGACAAGCAGGCTTAGTTGAGCTGTGTTCTTTTGTTCTAGCGCCAGGCTGCTTTTCCGTGGCTGAAACATTGGCGTAGCGTTTCTTTAAATTGTGTATTTTGTAGCGCTTCTGACGCATCGCTTACGTGTTGACGGACGACATGGGCTCCAGCGGCCCTAGGAGGGCGACAAGTGTTCTTAGATTATACCCTCACTTGCATCTTCTATCGAATTAGTTTCTATGCCTTTTACCTAAAAGCGCCACATCTGCTTGATACTTTCGGGCTCGAAGTCTATACTGGTAATACCAGCTAGTACGGTCAGAGTGACATGGCCCTACTGCATGACAGCCCTCAGCAAAGCTTAAATCAATAATGAATCAACGACGACAGCCGGTACCTGACGTCGCACATTCGTCACAAGCCACAGCATCGGCGGTCGGAGCATTGTGTCTAGATCGGAGCGGCGGTTCGCTTCGCACCGATGCAGGGAAAAAGGCCGAGGCATGTGCATATGACCACCCCTCCATCTATTAGTGACATCGGGACATCCGAACGGCGGTTCCGCAGATAACCACAAGACAAAAACACCGGCCCCGACCTGCTTCTTTAACAGGTTTCAATTGAGGCTCGAATTCCTCTTAGAGAAATCGCAGCTTCTGAATTACGAAACCATCCGGAATTGCTCCGCGCATCTGACAGGAACGAACGAGGTTTCGAGGAAATAGCGGATATCCGGTGGCTTACGAGATCTTTTTCTAAGCAGTCGACTACCATCGAAGAGGTTTGCGAGAGCAACGGAACGAACAACACCCGAGGTCATTTTTCGGTCGCTTTAAGAGAAGGATACCTACGCCAGGAGAGTGCAGCACGAAAGAAGAGTAAAGTCACACCTGCAAGATGACCGCAGAGCTTGAGAACGGGCTTCCCGCCAATGGCACGAACGGAGTCCATGGCAATGCGACGGAGCTTGCGAATTCCACACCAGCACATCCAGCATTCGACTCGATACCAGACGTGATTCAAGCCTTTGGTATGTCCTCGCCACCCTTTTCATCTTTCGACACAGCAGTTACCCCTCACCCCAGCCCAACCAAAGAAGCTCGACTAACCCGCGCCTTCGCACCACATAGCAAACGACGAATTCGTAATCGTCCTCGACTCGCCCTCGCGCGAAAACGAAGGCGACCTAATAATCGCCGCATCCGCCCTTACGCCGTCCAAAGCCTCATTCATGATACGCTACAGCTCAGGCTACATCTGCGCGCCTCTCCCCGTCTCGCGCGCTGCAGCGCTGCATCTCCCGCAAATGGTAGCCGACAACGCTGACCCGAATCGCACCGCCTACGCCGTCAGCATCGACGCCTCGGACCCCTCCGTTACAACGGGCATCTCAGCCCAAGACCGCAGCTTAACGTGTCGCATGCTCGCTGACCCGAGCGCGAAAGCAAGCCACTTTAGGAGACCAGGACACATACTACCGTTGCAGGCGCGTGACGGCGGCGTCAGGGAACGCATGGGTCATACTGAGGCGGCGGTGGATCTGTGTAGGCTGGCGGGCAAGCAGCCTGTCGGCGTCATTTGCGAGCTGATTACCGATGGTCACGAGGTCCCTGGTAAACCGGAATTGGTCGGCGGTGGCATGATGAGGAGGGATGAGTGCTTGGCTTTTGGCAAGAAGTGGGGGATTAAGGTTTGCACGATTGAGGATATGGTTAGATATATTGAGGAGAATGAGGGGGTGCTGGATCGTGTGGCGTCATAGCGTCTAGCCGGCGATATGCGGAGAAGGGAGAAGGTGAAAAAGAGGGGTTTGTTTGTTTACGAGGTCCAATGTAAATAATATGCGTTGTTTGAGTCCTTAGCTGTGGTGAAGAATGGTTGATCGAACATGTTGGTGGGGAATCGCTCCACTCATTTGGTGCAAGTGAAGTACCGTCAAGTTAAATTCGTGTTTTACAACAATAACCTACCCTCTGGAGGAATAGAATACCCAACATCATCGAAACACGCAAGGATATGTTCGACAACGAGAAAACAACAGCAATACTTCTACCAATCTTCCACTCCCCAATCACCTTCTCTTCTCCAGGAACAACTCCATCCTCCGCACCGCATCCTCCATCTGCGCCACCGGTATCGAGAACCTCAATCTCGCCCATCCAAAATACTTATCTACGCCTTTAAATGCCGTCCCCCTTGCAACCATGACGCCCCTCATAGCCAAATCGTCGTAGAACCTCTGCTCCTCTTGCTCCGTCGCCGCCTTCCTCGCCAAGCGCGCAAATAAGAAGAGGCCATGCGAGGGCACAACAAAGGTAATATTTTGCTGCTGCAAAAATGAAGCCAGAACGTTGTAGGAGAGAGTCAGTCGTTCCGTAGTTAGAGCGAGAAGAGTGGGGAGTTGGGACCAAGATAGTAGGGCGGAGAGATGTGATGTTGAGAGGGAGGAGGGATGAGTGCTAGTTAGGGCCATGGCTTGGAGGAGGGAGGGGTTTTGTTGCGATATTATGCAGCCCTGTGATTGATTGTTTAGTCAATACACAAATCCGGGAGGATTAAACCTGGATCATCTGAAGATTCAGGGCTGGGAAGTAGAGAGTCGTCATGCACTTACCACTTTAAATCCACTCATACCGAATACCTTACTGGCGCTCCAGACCACGTGAACGCGACTCGCATCGACCTTGACAGCGCCCTCAGGCGCAAGTGGCTCAGTCAGACTCAGCGCGCTCACAAAGTCTGGTGCCTTGTTGTCGGTGCCGCTCAGCTTGATGAGGGCGGAGACTTCATCGCAGATCAAATGCAAGCCTCTTTCCTGGCAGAATTCCATGAGCTCGAGCAGAGTGGACCGGGGGTAGCAGCGTGAGAGCGGGTTGTTGGGATTGCACACCAAGACGGCTTTGATGCGTGATCTTTGGTCTGAAAAGTCGTAGGCTGCTTGCAGTGAAGGGAGGAGGTAATTGTCCCAATGGGAATAGGTTGGTGGTTTGGCGAGGATGAGGTTGACGTTTGCTTTTCTCTTCAGGAGGATTTCGAAGCCGGCTGTCATGTTTTAGCGTCTGATATGCAATCCCCATTTCCATCAAAGTGCATCAGGTCTAGAAGTAGTTGTAGTAGTAGGGACTTACGCCAATGCGGGCCGGGAGCGAGGACGTAATCTCCTGGATCACAGACGGCGTGGATGACATTTTCGATGGCATCAGTCGCACCAGCTGTGAGCACGATATGACTCGGCTTCACAGCATGTATGGGATTGAGATAATGGTTGAAGAAGGCGGCTAGTGCGTCGCGGAGTCGCTGATCGCCGCCGCTGAGCGATGCGGCTGGTGCTGCGAACGCCTGTTCAAGACACGATTAGTCGCAAAGCACGACATTTGTCTCAGACACACACATATGCAGCCACGAACCTCGCTTGTAACGCTATCCTCGACGGTGCTCTTGAAAAACTCTAAAAGCTCGGGATGGATCGCCTCGTTGAGCGCGCGAGACAGATCGATGGCCAAAGGACTGCCGGCTTGTTGCGGTCGCGGTGGGGCGCTTGCCGCAAACGCAGGAACGAGCTCCTGGAGCGTCTTCTTGGTGCGCTGCGACAGCCCAGGGTCCATGATGGATGATAGCGAGATACGACGCGTGCCGCGCATTCAGTGCAAGTCCAGTACAGCAGGAACAAAAAGAGTGCGGAGAAATCAATTGCAACGAGACCCTGCAACGCAGGAGCATGTAGGAACGTTGCAATCAATCCTCCGCTTAGGGGTATTGTTTGCGGCACAGCTGTCTTTCCCAGCAGTCTGGTACGCGGCACTGGCTCACCCTGCATTGGAGCCCTTACTTGGCCCAGGCTTCTGGAAGGGATGGGCAGAAAAAAAGGAACAGAAGCAGTAACTCCATTGATAATGCTAATGTCCGAACCTGACTGTAACAAGCCTTTGGGGAATCTCATGCGGAAGAAAATCGACCTCCAACAGCCCAAATACCTCTCAGGCCCCAGAGCATGGACGGTGAGCGCGTCCCCATTCTATCCTGACCATGTGCCTTGCTATCACTATCACACCGGCATATTCCGAATCACACCCAACGCCGTTGAAATGCTCACGCATAAAGTGTTTGCTGGATCCGCAACCAAGATGAGCCGCGAAGCCCTACGAATGCCCTAGGCCAGAATGTATACCCGTGGCGCATACAAGCATACACGCGCAAACCAGCTCTTTCCCCCCAAAATAAACAGTGAACATAACCAAAGATTATTGTGGCCTTCCAATCCCCTGTTTGGCCTGCACGTCGTGTTAGTCGTGTCACTTGAGAAGAGGGAATCATAGACTTACCTTCATCATCTCTATTCTTTGCTTCAAGTTCTGAGTGACCTCTGCAGCACGCTTCCAACTTTCTGCGCCCGAAGCGGCTTGTGAGCCTCCTCTAGAAGTGCCGCCATTCTCTGCTGGGCTCATGCGACCGCCTCCACGGGACGATAACGATGATTTACCGGAAGCGGCATCTGCTCGGGGACTCAGCTTGCCACTCAAGTTACTGCTGGGGCGGGATAAAGAATCGAAATTCTCCTTACCGTCACCGCCAGGGCTGCCGGGCCCTCCAGCAAAACTCCTCTCCCTTCTAGCCTGCATGGCTCGGCCACCGTATCCGGAGTCACCAAACTGTGCGCCGTGGCCATTGGCATTTTCGGAAAAGATTTGATCCGCCATATCCGGAACGGGTGGAGAAGAGGCTCGTACTTGACGATTGAGTTCGCGCTTCAAGCGGTCAATCTCTCGACGCTGATTCTGAACAGTCTGTTCGGACGCCTCAAAGTCTGAGCGAGCACGAACGAGTTGTGTTTCTTTCGCCTTGATTGAAAGCACGTCTCGTGTGTGATCTTCGATAAGCTGAGCGTTTTGGTTCTGGAGTTCATGGATCTGCGAAGTGAGTTTAGTTCGCTCCCCGCGCAAATCCTCGTTCTGCCTGCGGACTCGCTCGACCTCTGCACGCAGCTCGTCGAGTTCGGCTCGTTCCACCAAGTTTAGCCCGGTAGGCGCTTGTGGCGCTGGGGCAGCAGCAGGCTCGGCAGCGGGCTTTCCGAGAGGTCGGCCTGCAAGACCACGACCTGCGCCAAACTTCGGCTGCGGTGGTGGTGCCTCTTCCTCCGGGGGAGGTGATACAACGGATTTTCGTGGTGAAGGCGCTCCAAGACCGGAGCCTGGCTTCTTCAATCCTCCCAGTCTCGACGGCGCAGCAAGACCAGGCTTAGCACCCAGTTTGGACGCAGCGGGCCTTGATGTCGGCTTTGGCTCAAGGGGCGCGGTGGGTTCCTCGGCAGGTGGTGGCGGAGGGGCTTTGGCTGCAGGCTTCTTTACGCCGGGGGCTGGTCGCTTGCCCAATGGCTTCTTCGTTGGTGCCGCGGCTACAGGCTTGGGTGGAGGGGCAGCCTTTGGCTTGTACTTGGCCTTTACTTCTGCAGCATCAAAGAACTCCTTGATCTTCGTCTTGCGGATCTCGTCCAGCCCATCAAGATGGGCATTCATAATGCGATCTCCCATAATCTTCCAAAGCGTTCCGAGCGTCTCTGCACCAGCAGCTCGTTGTACCTCCTGCGACTCTGTGAGCAGTTTTGTAGAGGCCTCAGCAATGGCCTTGGCTTGTTCTGGGTTGGGGGCTTCGCGAGTGTTCTTTAGACATCTGATCAGAAATCTTGACGATTCAAGCTTGACCTGGGGGTTCTTGTGCTTCAGAAATTCCAGTATCTCTTCCAGGCATTCTTGGAAACTGGTGGAGGCAAAGGACGCATCAAGAGCGGCCCCAATGGCGTCAGTGACCGTCTGCTTTTTTTCCTTGAGACGCTCCATCATAGCATTCATGACGTCTTTGCGGTACTTGGCGAAACTCTTCTTCAACCCCTTTGCGAGGAGTTCGACGCAGTTCGCGGCTGTGATGACGACTGAAATGTTGGCGTCCTTCATGCTCTTCGCGAATCCACGGATCAACTCGTCAAAGGGTCCTTCGGCAATCCTGGGGTGGTCGAGGGCTTTTTGAACCTCATCAAGCGTTTCCTTTCGGTCCTTCCATTTCGACGATGCTATCTTCTCGCCGAAATCCTTGGGAATCTTGGGAAAGACATCAACGGCTTCGTATTCAGGCTCGAGGTCAATGGTGGCTTCCTCTTCCTCTTCCTCTTCTTCTCCACCGGGCGCAGCGACTGCGGCTTCTTTGGCAGCCTGTTGAGAGCGAAGCAGGCGCTCTTGTTTTGGCGGCGGCTCGTCCTTGACCTTTTCGAATAGCTTGTCGAGATCTTGTTGCTGTACGGGCTTCAAGTCGCCCCAGAACAGCGGCTTCATAGCTTCCTTCAGCCATCGGTAGAGTTCGACAGTCAGTTCTTGCGCCTTTGCGCGCACGTTCTTATCCGCATGGCCGTAGACCTTGGGTAGCGACTTGAGAACGGGCTTGGGTTCGATGGTCTTGCAGCCATAGGCGTGGTAGATCTGGGTGAGGGCATCCAATGTCGCGGCGATGACCTTGGGCTGCTTGTGTGCGAGGATTGGGAGGAGCTCCTCGATAACTGGGTCAGGCTTGTCGGTCTCAATGTATAGCATCAGCGCCTCGAGCGCCTTCTGCTTGGCCGCCGGTCGCGTCGAGGGCAATCCCTTTTCGGCGATGGTCGCGATGGTAATTCCTCGCGTCCTAGACATCAAATCAGCAGCCGCTTCCCGCGTGCAACCACACGTCATCTTACCGTGTGCAACCCTGGTGCCCCGCTACTTCGAGGAAGGCGCACAGCGCACCGAGACCCTCCTGCTGCGCGGCGACGTTGGAGTCGCCCACTACGCCCTTCCATATGCTCGCATCGTTTATGAACTGGCGCACTACGGGGTCGGATTCGCTGGCGGCAAGACTGAATTCTTTGGCGGCGGCCTCATATCCCTCTTTCCGCACCTTCCAGTTCTTGTGTGTGAAGCGATCGGGCAGCGGCAGCGAGCTGAAATCTTCTTCGTCGGCCATAGTGTGTGATTATTGATTATGTCGCGATGCTCTGTGTATGTGCGTGTGGGGGGGCAGTGATGTGGTGGGAGCAGAAGAAAAACAAAGCTAGTAAACAAATCAGTCGCAATGATGGGGAGTGAGTGAGTGAGAGAGGCGGCACTAGAGCAGCGCGCATTGCTTCCCAATGTGGAGAGAAAACATGGGCGGACCGAGTCTTGTGCGGCGGGAGGCAGGGACGGCGTCGACGTACCAGATGATGTCAGTGGGCGATTATCTATGTCAAGTTAAGGTGTGGTTTGGGCGCGACTATGGGCGAGGGCGGGCGAGGGCGAGGGTCTCATGCAGCGATAGCAGATGCGTGTCGTGGCCGAGTTGGTCATGTACACAGTAAATCCCATGTGCATTGGGCGTTGATCCAGCAACACGTTTGTCCCTCCCGGCACCCACCCCTGCACTCGCACGAATGCAGCCCAGGTGAAGTAGACCGCAGTATACACACCGCCGCCCATCCACCCACACACAGCAGTATTCTCCCCACATCCATCCATTGCTTCGACACAATCGCTATCCTCTCGTGGCTGCTTGCTGTCTCCCACAATTTGCGCCCAAGCACCCCCCACCAGTCCCTGTTCCCTGCTCACCGCCGCAGTTTCCCCGCGCCCACCAACAAGCTCCGCACCGGCTGCCATAGACTAAACAAATCAGTGTCACAATAGATGGTGGAATCCTGCGACAGTCGCGTATGAGCTAGTCTTTTCGCCATGAGCGCGATACTCACGGACCGGCAGGCGGAGGAGTTGTGAGTACTACACATGGCCGCCCGCTGCACAAAAGCCCACGACTGACACCTCGTCAGGCACAAGGCCATCATAGCCTATCTAGGTGTCATAAATGCGCCTAAGACGGCCGACGCTTTTCGCGAGGAAGCAAACATCTCAGACAATTTCGACGAGGCCACGCGGAAAAAGTACGAGGGGCTGCTGGAGAAGAAGTGGACGAGCGTAGTGCGGTTACAGAAAAAGGTAGCTGCGCGCCAGTATGCACACCGACCCATCATGCTTATGTCTTCTAGGTGCTGGAACTCGAGCAGCGCAACCAGAGCCTCCAGAGCGAACTAGATTCTACCACGCCCACTTCTCTTCTCCGGAGGAACCAGGACCCCGCCAGCTGGCTGCCGCGAGCCCCAGCACGACACACGCTACAGTCGCATCGCTCGCCCATAACATGTGTCGCCTTCCACCCCATCTTCTCCTCGCTTGCCTCAGGTTCCGAAGATACCACTATCAAGATTTGGGACTGGGAGTTGGGAGAGCTGGAGAGGACGGTCAAAGGGCATACCAAGGGCGTGCTTGACGTAGACTTTGGCGGTCCAAGAGGAGGCACACTTCTGGCATCTTGTTCAAGCGACCTGACTATCAAGCTCTGGGACCCCTCGGACGAGTACAAAAACATACGCACACTCCCTGGCCATGACCACTCCGTCTCTGCCATTCGATTCGTACCCAGTGGAGCAGCAGGCTCGCCATCTTCTGGCAACCTGCTCGTTTCCGCCTCCCGGGACAAGACACTGAGAATATGGGACGTTACAACAGGATACTGTGTAAAGACGATAAGAGGTCACGTCGACTGGGTACGCGACGTTGCGCCCAGTTTTGACGGGAGGTGGCTGCTATCTGCGGGTAACGATCAGACTGCTCGACTATGGGATGCCAGCTCAGGTGAACCGAAATGCACTTTCATAGGACACGAGCATGTAATCGAATGCGTCACCATAGCGCCCCCCGTGTCTTACGCCAACCTTGCCGCTCTCGCTGGTCTCAAGAAGCCACCGCCACTGAGCAGTTCCGCCGAGTACATCGCAACCGGGTCGAGAGATAAGACGATAAAGATATGGGACGGACGAGGAACCTTGATAAAGACGCTGGCTGGCCATGACAACTGGATACGATCGCTAGTCTTCCATCCCGGTGGAAAGTACTTGCTATCCGCGAGCGACGACAAGACCATCCGATGCTGGGATCTTACACAAGAAGGTCGCTGCGTCAAGACCGTCACTGATGCGCATGGCCATTTCGTCAGCTGCATGCGATGGGCGCCGAATGTCATCAAGGATGTGCCTGTCAATGGGGAGGCACCCAATGGCACAACAAACGGTGTCAGCAAGAAGAAAGAGGAGGAGGCTGCCAAAGCAGGAATACGCTGCGTCATTGCCACGGGATGCGTCGATCTGAATGTTCGCATCTTCGCGTCATGAAAGAACACGGCCTTATTTTTTGCTGTTTGCAGCGTTGTCGACGTCCTGTGCCTTCCATATCGAAAGTTGGATGTACAGACCGAGGTGTTCGCGACCTTTGTGCGCGCCATGCCCCACGACCTTCACATCTTATGACTTCATGTACATACCCGGGTTACGATAGCATCTTCCCCGTCATGAAACGGCGCTCGTGGGAGAAGGACATGACCATGGGTTCGGCGTCAATGTGGGAAGAATGCACCATAGAGCGATGAGGAGACATGCACTTTGTGCGCCACGATAGTTCGAAATCAAATCTACTATATGCATCGAATTGACTGAAATGACTACCTGCTGCTTAATATCCACACCAGCCGCTCCCATCGTTGCGACGCTCGAGCGTCCTCGGGCCCTGTGCAGTTCGCGTGACACGCACTTAGTCACCAACGCGCTAGCGGAGCGGAAAATTTAGCTCCAACCTCCGAAGCTTTAACTTTTCTCAAGCAACCTGCATCTTCTCTTCTACACACCACTATCGCTTCACTCAGCGATGATCATCAACAATGCGACAAGATACGCTGTTACCTGCACAAGATACCATACTAACTGAGCCATCTAACTGTCTCACTACCAGAATGATCTGACTTTGGTACGTACTGCATTCCCACTCACTTCATCCTGCATCTTCATGATGATTCACAAAGCCAAAAACAAATTAGAGTCTTTGACCTTTCGGGGAATGAAACTCAAACTTTTGCACGTCAGTCTGATCGCGACTGCTTCGACGTTCTTTTACCATGGGTTCGAGGAATGCATCTGGCTAACCAGCACCAGGAAAATGTGTCTGCTGATTAGCGCAAAACAAATTGCACCTACTCTGAATGTAGTCCATTCTCTGACCAAAACAACTCTAGCTGTATTGGAGTGTCACTGGTACGTACCTGTCTTGCATACCTCCCTCGTATTCCAATGATGATCTGTTGTGCTTCGGCACGCTGGAAATTACCGACCAAGGCTTCGGCCAGTGCCGATAAAAAAGGCTGATTCTGAACTGGAACTCATACACCTCACTTTACTTCACTCTGTGTGTAGCATCGTGCTAACTTGCTTCTCGCACAGACACTCCTTCTCGAACGAACAGGTATGCTCTACCCTTTTCTCGAACACCACTCTACATGATGATACGGCACTGGGCTCCGACAATTCTTGACGGATATGCCTATCATGGCAGGCCTCAGAAACCTCGCCGACTGATCGCGTCACGCCATCTCGCACAATTGCATTAGCATAGCTGAGTATTGGCTAATAACGTGGCAGCCTGTGACATACAGCACATCGCAGAAGGTGAACGGTAAGCACAACTCCTTCTTTCCAAACCCTGCAAAATGATGAACACTTGATGACGAGTCCGATGGGTTCGCCCGGTGAAGACTTAAATCAATATATCCATTCATGTCAACTGATTTCATTTGCCTCACTTTATCTTCTTGATCAAGTTCTTGATGCGCATTTGCTGACATGATTCTCAGACATGACGCCTCCACGAAAGATATGGTACGCTCAACACCTACACCCCTCTCCGCAATGATGAAACGACACAATCAAAGACAAGCATATGTCCAAGCTCCGGCGAAGACGAGAACCGTCACGTCTGATCTGCACCACAATGTGCTCATCAAGCATTACGACGTTTTCGAACAGCAACTGATGAGTTGCATAGAACCATTGCACGATTGTATGCGTGAAATCTCCATGTAATGTATGTCAACCCATTCCTTTTCTTGCCCTTCCTCCTAAGATGAACATTCAATTTATCACGACGGTCTACCGAGCTACGGCTATGGTGATAACTGCCGGTGACACGGCATGAGTCTGATCGGCGCTTTTCTCTTGAGCAGTTTCGCAATACAGTAGTTTTTCAGGTGCTGACTTTATCATCAGGATTACAATGCTTCACAATAATGTCCGTGATGTGTCGTCTTCTCGCATGTTGCAGACATGCACGCGACATTGCCAATGTTCGTGGAAGAGTTGCTCTATTCTAATCGCCAGCTTCTCTGTCGAAAGGAGTAATGGCTATGTGACTGTCTCGTTACACTATGATATCCCTCCCATCTACGCCGGTTGGCGATGGCCAGTTGATGTTTTTTTCTCATACTACGCAAGTAGCTCAATACAATCCAATCGTAATGTCTCCACGTATCCGTGCTGTCAAGTGTATCTCTGCCTCCAAGTCAAGCTTGATCCCAAGTAACAATGCAGCGTCTTTCGGTTTGCCGTTGTCGTCGACAGGCCCTTTGATGATGTTGCCTGCTGGGCGATTGAGGGTAGAGGAGGAAGGCACTGGGCCAACGTTTGCTGAGATCTTGCGGCCGCCCGATGCTTGGCCGTCGCTTTCCGTGTCTGACCCGTAGGCTGTTGGGCGCGTAGCGGAGTCCCTAGTACCAGTCAGTAGGTGAAGTGAAACCCGGACAATCTTCAAACAACATAGTAGACATGCTGACGTTAGAACGACAAGGTCAAAGATTGGTATTAAGTGTTTGGCGGTCGACTAAGGTAGGATGGGCTCCAGGCCGTTCGTAAAATGAGTGTAGATGGTGAAGACACAGATCAACTGTGCTGTCTATTTTTGAGTGGTCGAAATTTGCCTTATATGTACAGATGCACCGAGGTTCCTAGACAGCACAGGTCCCTTACCTTTTCATGGTGGAAGCTCCGAAACTGCTGCTGTGGCATACGTGCGTTTTAGATTGGCATTTATCATCTGAGTCTCGTACCAGCGTGTTCACAGTCCAGACCCATATCCGAGATGCGAAGATCAACAATGACTGCATAGACATTGTGGGTCGCGTCATGGTTGTGGTTGTGATGCACATGAAGATGAAACACGGGGATGAGCGTCTCAGCCTGGGAGTTATCATTCTCTATCAGACGAGGGTCAGGCCATGCTGACTATGGGGCAGCCGATCCTAAGCGGTGGCCATAGCCTGTACTGGCCATCTCGGTTGCAGTCCACCGACGATGGTGAACGGCGATTGTGCCAGATTCCTATGATCTAGCCCACCACACCAATTCGATACGCCACGCACCAGATGGTTCTCTCAATCTTCATAGCGGCCATCACTGCCCCAGGCCTGCTTGGATCGCAAGAAGCAATACGGCAGTCACAGTCCAAAGAGAAGAGAGAAGAGCATCGCGCTCGACGCTGCAATCTCATCGCAACATGTGTCAAGTCATCGAATCGCAGTCGAGAAATTAACGATCGACAGGTTGTCTTGAGGAATGGGGACTATGGATCGACACCGGCACTGAAGATGGAAGCCCACTTGGCCACCCTTACGCTGGCTATTACTTACCTTACCCGGACACGAAGTACGAAGGTCTGGTCACAACTATTACAGATCTTGCCCCAATCATGAACTGGGTCTATGTCGACAAAGAGACATGGGAAATCAAATACGGTGTTCGCGCGAAAGCGCAACCTCACCTCACCGGACCTTTCGATTGCACGAGGCAAGATCGGCGGCTCACGTTCGATGGCTGGGAGGGATGGTGTGCAGTAGAGCAAGCGCCCGGTTTATGGGGACTGTACTTTGACCTCGACGATGATGGGCTACGATCAAAGCTTGAGCCCGGGACAAGAGTACTGGAAATTGAGCTGAGTCGGAAGGAAAAGAGGTTTCAGAAAGAGGTAGATGCGCGACAGCAGGATCAGACGACTAAAAGAGCTGTTGATGCGAGGGAGGACGCGCCGGTCGATCAGCCGCTTGCTGCAGAGGTGGTGGTGTCGAAACCTGGTGTGGTGGATGGGAATCTTGGAGGGAACGCTGAGCAGAAGAAGCAGCATAGGCCGATGAAGATTCCCAAGTCGATCTTTGAAAATCCACCGCCTGTTGTGGAGTCACTGGTATTCAAACCAGCTACACCGCCGCCGGCATACACTCCTACTGCCAAAGATGGGCCGGTAAAGGCAGTGGCCACATCCCCCATACAACAGGATGGTAGTCGGTCGAATCTTAACAATGATGGAACATCGGATTCATCGTTTCCTCTACCGGCACAAGCACAAACTACACCGGAAGATGAAGAACGAAGAACTTCTCCTGTTGTAGATTCCCCACCAGATGAGATGCAGCTTACTTCTACAAACGTGACGCGCACTACACCAAAGCTGAACAGAAGCAGCGGATCGCGAGCACTAGCCCAAGCACAAAAATTTGAAGCCATGGCGGCGGCCCAATATCCGGAAGGTCATTTTCACAAAGGATGTAACGAGCGCACATCTCGTGCTAATAGTAACACATCTTCTGTGTATTCCAATGAAGACGAAGTGTCAAAGCAGCCAACTGCAAGTACACAGCCTCAGACCTCTCCTACTCCAGCTCCATTGGCTCTGGCAGTATCTAAAGCAAAGCAGGCAAGGGCGCTGGCAATACGTGCACATATACCCAAGGTAGCGAAACCTAGATCAGATCCTTCTGTTCAACAACCAGTGACCCCTCCCCGTCAGCGAGGAACTTCGGTACCAGAAGATCCAGCTATATCTAGCCCCGAGGCTTCATCTGCCTCAAAATTCCCTATTACATCTAAAGCCTCTTCAAGCCTGCGCATTTCGGCGCAAAGAACAACGCCCCAACCATCCATCCCGAAATCCACGTTCAATCGCCCGCAAAGAGAGCGTTCAGCCTCGGAGCAACCCTCCTTGCCCCGTCCATCTCCTAAGCTACCGGAGAGATCTGCTGCGGCATCAGGCCGTCAGTCACTCGCTCGAACAATGACTAGTGGAGAGGGTAATCAAGGTATGAGTAACAGGATAGGCGGAGGAGTGGCGGGCAGAGACCGTAACACCTCCGAACCTGGAAAGCAGACTGCTCTAGCTGCTGGGAAGAATAGAGGAAGGGTTACCCATACGAGGAAAAAGACTACTTCGGCGCTTTTTAGAGAGATTGATGATCTGGTTAGTCAGGAGGGTGGTGGGAGTGCCGATGCGGAGGGCAAGGGCAAAGTAGAACGGAGGTGAGATGGGCCAGTGGCGAGGCGAAAGACAGCTGTCGAACGCGGTATCTTAGGATCATGTGGTAGATTTTGTATCGCAGTGATTTGATGATAACCAAGGGATCGAGACGTAGTCCTTTCGAGAAGTAGTCATGATGATGAAGTCGGAGCGTACCAGAACCCATGCGCTCACAGGGTTGTCCAAGGTGCACACCTCTCAACATCTCAATGTACCATTCATTGCCAATTTTTCCAACATTGGAGGAAATCGCAATGTTGAAGTGCTTACTAGCAATGGTAATGCGGTGCGATTTATATCCCGCATTTGTAAGCATAGTAATCAAGTGCGGGTCCGAGACTTCCCCCGGTGCGCGATTTAGGAAGGCGTTATTTTCCTCCACACCCCAACTTTTCCTCCTAAATCCCTTGACAACAATTCTCAACATCCTTTCTCGACAATTCCGACCATCTACCGTACATGCCTTCAGTATTGGCGTTCATGGGGGAAATGGATTGACTGTCTACCCGGCCGTCGCGTGTCGGCAAGTTTGAAACTCGACCTACCATCGACCGATTTAGGAGCCGCAAATGCTTCACATCTTCCAGCACGTTTTAGCCAGATGTCGCGGAAGAGGAACATATCACGCGATGAGAAGACTTGATGCTGCAATTCTCGTTTGATCGAAGATGTGGTAATGCTGCAAAAGAGAAAATAGCAATATGGGCGGATCTACTAGTCGAGTATTGCCCAGAACAGACACCTGGAGACCACATACGACTTCTATGGTATTGCATCTATTCGACCAAGCGAGTGCGTTGGGTATACAAGGCCAACATCAGAGGACCGTGATTTTCCAATAACTGCAATTGATACTTGGCTACACCAGGGGATTCCACGCCTGTTCATCTCGACACATGGTCAAACCACAATGGACGCGTTAACTCGGCTCTATAAACGTCTAGGAGAGATACCGGGGGATTCTAACGACCCCGAAAGTCTGGAAGATCTCATTGTCTGCGCATTTGGAGCATTTGAGCGATACTATCTTTGCTGGAAGACCAAAGGTGGAGAATACAAGCAAGGTCCGTGTGTACACCAAGGAAGAGGAGATCCTATACTGACACGGAAAAGACAATTATGGCCTTCCACCTGCACTGAGAGACTGGCTCTACCCCACTGATGGTACAACCCGCGATTTTGCTTCCCTTCAAGTCGTATTTGGCCGCGGTGAAGAGTACTTCGCGTCAGATAAAGATGGAAAGCTGGAATATAAGGAGCCAGAGATCAAGAAAACAGCCCCATCGAATGAAGAAGAGAAGCTTGACAGATAAGCACTGCGACGGTCAAGAACCGTCTCCTTTCTGCGGCCGTTGTCAGAGACCAGTGCACGGTCTGATAGTACGATCAGCGAAACTATTAGGAGTAAGAGGTCCAGTTCAATCAGTTCGCAGCGAGCAAGTCGGCCGCCCAGCTTGAGCTATACGAATTCGAGAACGAACTCTGAGATATCGATACTAGGGGAAACCATTTTAGAGGGACAGACCAGCCAGCGAGCGCGTCCTTCATACATCTTGCAGTGGAGTGCTTTAGGATCCAGTACCGCAGAAACCGAGCAAGAGCTATTGTCACAGAAAAGAGGCCATGGTACTTTCGAATCAACTTTCGAGAAGGAGCAGGAATTAGCGACCTCAGGATCTCCCGTGCAAGCGATGAAATCGCTCTCGCATGCCCAGAGCGTACCCGTTGCGGAGACTGGACCAAAAGCAAGTAGCATCCAATCACGATCCAATGTCATAACGGACCCGTCACACTGTACATGCGGATCTCATACCTCACAGATTCTCTCACGACCGTCGCCATCGAAATCTACATACACGAACGCCAGTACCCAGACGTCGCCTATACCATCCCCACCGCGAACAGCCTTGCGAATCGATACAAAATCAGCTTCATTCTCACCGTTAGCACAAAATAATTACACTGCCGTACCATATGATACTCGCTACGATGAATCGGATTACGATACACCACCTGTCTTCATGGGACGCATGTCGACCTACTTTAGTAAACCGGGGTATCAACTGGGCGATAGTCTGTTCAGCGGGTATCAGCCAATTAACTGGGCAGCAACATATGAGTATCAGGATACATTTGGAGAAGAAGCGTTAAGATAAGAGTTGCAAAGGAGCATCATCGCGGTTATGACGAGGAAAGGACTGGCCACGGGGGAGATGACTTCTATTGATAGCTGATGAGAAGATTCAAAGGTCTACGTCGAACGCTTTCCCTATAATGAAATACTAGACTTTGTAGTGGATAAGAACTCCCTATTCCTCCGCACACACACACACACACTTCCTAGCTGCAGACCAAATATGAACCAAGTGCATCCCACCAAAGCGACCCACCTCATCCCTTTCAATCCCGCAGCCTCGCCCATACTTTTCAAAACAGGATATCATCTTCACCGCCAAACCCGCGGTCCGCCACCCTCCCCCAGATCTCGCTGAGCAGACAAAACGAGGTCCAATCTCGCGTAAGCTGCTGCACGGCGGACCGTTGCGTACACTACCCAGCCTTTCAAGTCAGCCTTACGCGGGGAGGGCAAGGCTGACGACTTGGAGTGGAGACAAGCGCGGCGACACTCGGTGAGTTTGTGTAGGATGGGGATCGTCGGCCGCATTTGGGGGGAATGGGGTGGATGGGGTGGATACCTATTCTCCGAGATTCTTTCCTCGGCTCTGGGGGTCCTAAGGGGTGCTGGTTTGGGGTTAGGGATAGGGACCGGGAGGGGGGAAAGGGACTAGGGTGTTGGAGGTGCTATGTTAATGGGTGATGGGGTGTTTTGAAGATGTATCTACTGTGAGTTGGTGATGCTGTTGGGGCTAGGCATTTTGGCTAATGTGAATGCTGTTTACTTTTCCCAAAGGCTCGATGATGTGAAGGACCAAAGTATTGTAATCAGATAAGTATTGCTGCTTCTATGCGTCAGTCAAGGCTTTTAGCAAATGCTGAGGTTGCATGTCTATTGCACAATACTCCGAGTTTGCATCCTCAGCTTACCCAGCAACAGCATCTCGACCACCAGTCCTATCCTTGCTCGTTCCTCATGCGAATAAGCATCCAACCCTGTCGTGCAACCCCTTCACCATCAACACCTTCCACCCTGCCTTCCCAAAGGAGAACCATCCGTTCCACAAACGGTTCGCACACCGCCTACTCGGGGGATAAGACCGCGCTAAAGCAAAGGCATGCTGACTGTCTCCAGCCTTATCGGACATCACCTGCGGTCCTTCTGAGGGAGCAAAAGATCCATAGAAAGGCTGCAAACAGCCGTTCGCCGAGAACAACAAATGCACGGATGGCCGCCGATGCGCGCCAATGGACTGGATATGCGCCTGGCTTGCGCGTACATCGTACCTGAACCAAAGAATCGAGTCATCGAGCTGGAATCACTCGGCTCCAGCATCAGGAACGGGAATAACCATCTAGGATACGAGAGACGGCGATTAGGAGTCTTCTCCACCGCGCCTTACACGCCAACCTGAATCATGTCAAACCCTGGACGAACAGAAACTCCAAACCACCAAAAACCCCCCATTGCACTGTGTGCGATCGTGATGTCGCCAAGAATCAAGTGAACACAACATTTCTGCTGTCTTTGAGGTGGCAGCCTACACGCACCTGCCATGCTCCGCTCACAAGCCGACGCCGCTGCCGAAACCCCCCTTAGAACAGAACAACTAAATTCCGACCCACGAGATACGTCGCGCCGGCGACAATGACACCAAAAGGGACCAAAAAAAAAGCCCCACATTGTGCATAACCTGACATCATGGCGCCACGGCAAAGCTGCTATGTAAGTAATACTTGCGTTGCGACAACGCGCACACAAAGAAGCTAAAAAAAATTCCGGGGCCAGGGGACACACTTGTGACTTGACAAGTACTCGCAGAGGTCCGAAGCAGCCGAACAGGGTCTGATGACCCGGTCGGTGGTGACGATCGACGACGGGGAGGCCATGGACAATCGGCCGAGAGAGAGGGATTGGCTGGTCATCGCTAGTCGACGTTAACGAACGACTACTGGGAATAAAGTCAAATTGTGGGTTAAAGAGGGAGACTGGGAGGAAGCGAATGTCGTGCGAAAATGAAGGATATGTTTATTTGCTAGTATTCAATGAACAAGACGTATACATATGGGATCGCATCGTATTCATGTGTATTGTTTCTGATGTGTGAAACCTAGCCAATTCGGCGGCAAAGCGCAATGATGTCGGTCGGCATGATGGTACAAAACGAACTCTAGTTTATCTCTTGCTTTCGGACGGTCGGCCACACACGTGCGCGGCGGCGGCGGCGCCGTCGCTCTCCATTTTATCCATACCGTGCACAGCTTTCCGACCTCGCACATTCCAGCAAAGCATCGTGAAATTGTGTTGAGACCGCATTTCAACAAACGAAAAAAAAAACAAAAAACAGCAAACCTTTAGATTTACCAAGGAAAAAAGGACAAGCCACAGCTCGCGAGTTAGCCAGTTGGCTAAGCAGGGCGTATGTTTGCATGCGTGATTATTGCCATTGGAACGCTTGTTCGTGGTGAACAGGCTGAAAGAGGCAGTCGCTATCAAGTATTGATGCACCGCTTGTCTCGATTCGATGAATGGAAGAGTATGGGGAACTATATTAGGAATGAGCTATGCTCTCCTTTCCTCCCCTCCCCCCCATCTTACTTCGTCTTCAACGAGATTTATCTGGCTAATTATTCGTGATGCGAGATGAAAAGATGACAGATGTTTGCAGGCGACGTGAGCATGCGGCTCGTCACCAGCAGGCATGGTGCTGGCTAGCTGGGTGAATGAATGAATGGGAGACATGTAAGCGTTGAAGGAATGGAAAATGCTAAGGCGTCCGGACCTTGAGGCCGACGACCTTGGCTTTGCGAAAAAGGCGGTTGAGTATGCGAAGGAGGAGGCTGTGTGTCTGGGCATGTGTGCAACATACTTCTTTGTGCTTTGTGCAGCGGGCGTCGGATCGCGAGCGCGTCAGTCGTGGGGGGTTGGACTGGCCGTGGTTGTGCCGCTCTGTCATCTTCTTGCCTCGGGAGCGAAGCCAGCCGCGCTCAGCGGAGTACTGTAGCCGCAAGTAGCTACTCTTCTCGCGACAACCCCCTTCTCGCGGTGATTAGCCTGGACAGCCTAAGTAAGCTTTCCACACTGCGGCACATGCTGCTGTTATGTGTGCGTGTGTGTGGTGTGTGTGTGTGTGTGTGTGTGTACAGTTCTTGGAACTTGAATGATCACCTGTGACCTCGGACAGCCGCTGGGAGCGCTGCTTGTTAGCGCATCCACCTTTACATCGTGAGGCGACGTAGTTGCGTTGCATCTATGGCTGACCACTCATCATCTCATCATCCGACTTGCAGAGGTTCCTCTTGCCGAGCACCGCGTGGATGGTATGCCCATCCGAGAGGCTAATTTACGAGTTTACTGGGCCATGACCCCGATCCATGGCAACCAGCCGATCAATCAACCCAAGTCAGCGAAAATCTCTGCTTGCAGCTGCTTCGCGCTTTGCATGCAGGGAGAGGGCGAGGGCGGGAACCCTGAAAACTCGTTGGATTGGCGGCTTCGCGGATTGGTGGAGGGAAACAGCGAACCTTATGGCCGTGCGGCACACACCCTGCAGCGCCGAGGACGTCACCCGCCCATGTTGAGAGCGTCTTTGGCTACGCCTCAGAAATTCAAGACCAAAGGCGGGTGATGTGGACGGAATTTTGTTTAACTTGTTCTAATTTCTTCAGGGCCCAACGGTACCATGCCGGAGGGCCAGTCTATACTTTTGCAGAAAAAAGCCCCCATATGCAATCAAGCCAATCGTAGAAACCACCACCACCCACCACCACCCACCACCACAATGTATATACGTGTGCTTGCTTGCTAGTTCCACTGTCAGATGCGACCAAAGGCGATGACGGGGAATTATGTAACGTCAACCTCGAACACAGAGCATAGCGAAGGGTTCGGGCCAGGTCATAAAGTATACACAGGCGACCGAAGGTCGAAAGAGCAAGGCCGGCAAAGGCCAAATGAAGGTAAGAATAGAGATCGCCTAAGCGTTGGTATCATCGCGCACCAGCAGCGTCATCAGTCATCGCGTCATCAAAAGGAACAGTAGCTGCACAAGCTTGCTGTTCCCTCGCAGGCGTCTAAAACCAACTGTTGTTGGCAGCGTAAGAAGATAGATCAAAATTGTTCATCGCGTTGAAAGCACCATTGCTCTGGTCTAGAGGCCATGGGTCCATAGGGACGATATCTTCGAAATTGCTAGGCATCGAGATTGCAGCTGTGTCGGCAAAATCAGGTGAAGCGGTGCTTGTCATAGCTGCAGTCGCAGCAGTCATGCTCTTGGCATAGATAGGATCGAAGCCGAGCATACCTGACATGGGTGCTGCAGTAGCCATAGGCACAACAGCCGCGTTGATGGATTCACTCGGTACGGAAGTGTTGAAGCGATACGCAGGCGTGTCTTCCCAGAACAGTGACTCGCTAGCTGCCGACTGGGGAGCTTTGTAGTCCAGGTCACCAAAGAGGGCCGTTTCTCCGATTTCCGAATGCACCGACGAGGCTACAGTGAGTCCAGGACCGCTTTGCTTCGACTCTCCGCTGTGCGAGATGGGCTGGGCCAGGTCGTCCTTGAACTTGCTGGGGTCAAGCGGAAGGTCTGTCGCCGACCAAATCGGATCAAAGCCAGCAGACGGCGCCATCCAGTCATTGTCCAGGTTAGGGAGGCAATCTTGCGAGGGCGAAGTAGACAGGCTGCCCAGTCCGAATGCACTGCTGACGGGTGCTACCGAGTTGGTCATCCAGGGCCACTGCTGGTTCGAGAATGTGTCGCTGACATTGCTGTTGGGAGAGTCGCCGCCCTGTCCAAATACACTAGCTTGGTTGTTGAACATGTCATTAAATGCGAATGTATCGAGACTGCCGCCCGCGCTCGGAGGCAGGGGCTTGTCTGCAGACGATTGCGTGGAACCAAACATGGTGTGGTAGTCGATGTTTGACAGCGACGAGGTGTCCATGGACCGCGTATTCGGCACTTCTGGCTGGCTGCGAGTGTTCTTATCTTGCGACAGAGCAGCGAATGCTGAATGCCCGTGCAGCGTATGGGGACGCGGGATCTTGTAGGGCAGACCGGAGACGTGGGCGGTATTGTTGTTGCGATGGCAAGGCTTGTGGTGGCCGTTTGCGAAGACGGTGAGGTGGCTCTCGGAGTGGGTGCCAGTGAGTTTTGGTTTCGCGCGGGCGTCATGGAGCGTCTGTCGAGTGGTATCGACCTTGAGGGCAACTTCTTCCTTCTTGGTGCCGCACAGGCATTTTGCGCCCGAGTGGCACTGGCAACGGTTGTCATGGGCTAGAGTCTGGTCAGAATGATTCGAGGACGGCCAAGCCAGCTATGAGCTCACTCTTCGCGTCGCCTTTGTCTTTGTGCAAGTCCTTGTCCTTCTTGTCGCCACAGTCGCACTTGGCGTGGTGGGACTTGGACTTGCGCGCACCGCGACAGTGCTCGCATTGCTTGACGGGGCGACCCTTGGGGTTGATGTGGTGCAGATCTCGGTCTTGAAGACGCTGTTAGCTCTTGCTCCTTTGCAGAGAGTGGCAATGTGCCGAGAGCCATACCGGTGTGGTTGCAACCGCTCACTCGATGGCCCTTGATGCAGGACGAGCAAGCCCATTTTTCGCCATCGATAACAGGCATACCGGGACGTTTACGGCCGAGTGCGGTCGTCGCAGCTGGCTACAAGCAGCTGGGTAGTGGGAATCCAGAGAGCCAACGGGGCTCGATACTAAGGAGATGGTCGGAAAGAAAGCCAAACACAGCGGGGGCGCCTGTAGATAAAGATACAGAATGAAGAAGACAAAGCGAGCAGGAAGCTAATTCAAACGCCAGAGGGTATCTTGGTCAATGGTATGCTGGACGAGGAGAACCGTGAACGCCGTGGAGAAGACCGAGGACGACAGGATGCAGAGTGGAGAGTGGAGAGTGGATATCAAAGGGGAACCGAGCGCAAGAGGCGCTGGCCGAAAGCGTTAGACGGAGCTCCTTGGGAACGACCAGACCAGTATACTATGTGGTGTTGTGTGGGTGAGGTAGTGATGGGAGAGGAAGAGCGAGCGGGAGGAACAGGTTAAGAGGGAAGGCACACGGGCCTGCGGTGCGTGTAATTGGCTGTGGAGCTTAGCGTCATCGGCAAGTGCGCTCAGGCCTGGCTGCTCGAATCTGCAGGCGCGATCAGCCATGGTGACGACGGGCCATGCTGGACCCTTTGGGCTAGCGCCAGAATCCCACACTTGCATGCAAGCCTCGGCCAGCAGCGCCTTTCTCACCGCATCAGCCGCCTAAGCCTAGCACTTAGCACCTAGCACCGCGACGCTGAATGTCCTGAGCACGCGTCCCGCTGCTGCCAGCTGGTCTTCTCCAAGCCGTCTCGTCAAATTTATGCGGAACTCCACGCACCGCTTGTTTCATTCAAGCAGCAAGCCGGCATTCGCTTGTCGAGTCAGCATGTTTCTGCTGCCGCGACTGCAGTAACGCAAAGCGTCGGCCGCCCGTTGCCAAGTGGAGATCATCACTATTGGGTGCATCCATAGTCTCCAGCACATGTCGAATCTGAGCACAAGCACGTCCGCTACTTTCAGGTACATCACCTGCCCACTGTATATCACCGTCCAGACGCCGGCCCTATATAGTGACCGCGAGCCCGGAGATTGGGAGGGTTGGATGGATATTGTTGAATCAGCCGGCGGTACGCGTGTGAACAAGACAGGCGTCTACGCCTCTGGGCATCCTTTTGCCAAACACCCCCTCCTCCATGAAACGGAACCCCATGCCCTCCTCCGTGGGGTTCATTGCACTCGCTCTCATGTGAACAGTGCTGGTGCTGGTACTGGTCTTGGTCTCGGTCTCGTACTATCGCTAGTCCGCGTAACTAGCAAGTACCTGGTGGCTACCATTACGACTGCGCTGGACATCTATTTCAGTCTCTTTGCACGGCTGTCTGGAAAGTTCCGCTTCAATTTCGGCTTCAAACATTGTATTCTGCTCGGGCCGCAAAAGCAGGCGGATTTCGTGTTTTGGAATAGCATGGCGACCAAGTCAACCTGCCTCGGGCAATTCACATAGTAGGGTGCGTGAAGCACACAAAATAAATGCCCTTGTGGCTAAGCAGCCGCGCAAGAAAGAGAGTGAAAAACAATTGTTCTCGAGACATTTCCACCATGTGTAGTGATGGTGGCCGCTGATTGCAGCCACTTCCTTCTCTGATGATGGCTGAGCATGGTGCTTCCACTGGCCGTCCCGGAGCGTACGGTGGAAGAGATAATCCGAACAGCGACCACATCGTCACCAGCCAGTCAGTAGCTTCCGAGCAACGCTGCGGGTAAAAGGCATGCCAATGTCCTAGTATACTACCACCACCATAATGTTGTTGCTACAGTCCTACACACCCATGGAGGGCCTCTCCTCTCTTGCCATGGTCCACGCTAGCGCAAAAATCGCAAAGCTCGCACAACTTCCCTCGCTCTCTTCTGGACCGCACGCTTCTCTCGCCTTCCAACGCCAACCAACTTTGCGCGCGATCGCGTAACCACGCTCAACCTGCGCCTCGAAACACCATCCTAACGCTCTTCACTTGTCACTCTCGAGACGACACGCGCTCCATCATGGCCGGTTACGCGGACCCTGACGCGCAAATGGGCGGAGGGCCGGGTCAATATGCGAACCAGAATGGCACACCGCCAGCCCCGCAACACCAGTTGACTGATCCCGAACTGCGCCTACAAGAAAATCTGCAACAGCTGCGTGAGGGAGGAGATATGATGCATCCAGCCGGTCCGCAGCAAGCCCAATACCAACAGATAGCTCACATGGGACCTGCCATGGGCGCGCATCCGCATTTCCAGGGCCCTACACGCCCAACTCATTCTCCGCAGCAAATGGCACAACACGTCATGAGTTTGGAAGGGCACCACGATCCTTACGACCCCAACGATCCGAGTCGCAAACGCTCCAAGGTCTCACGCGCTTGCGACGAATGCCGACGGAAGAAGGTGCGCATATTTGCTTTCCCATCTGTCGTCGCTGCTCACATGAGGTAGATTCGATGTGACGCCACCAGTGAAAACGGACCCGAAGCTTGCTCCAGTTGCAAGAGAACGGGGGCGCGCTGTCAATTCAGCCGCCAGCCGATGAAGCGTGGCCCTAGCAAAGGGTGAGTTGTTTGCCTTGCCAGTCTATTGGCGAGACTGCTGACGCTTTCTAGATACATCAAAGAGCTTGCAGACCGACTCAACTCGCTTGAAAGCCAGATTCACCATCCTCCGAATCCATCGCACAACTTCGACTTCGGCGCTCTCGGAGATCAGACGTTCCCGGACACGCAGAGCCCACCCCAATTCAAGCGCCAACGCACTCACTCCATGACTGAAGGATTCCATGACGCCTTCACTCGGCCCAACTGGACCGGCCAAGATCGAGGCAACGGAGCGTCAGTCGATACACATGGTTTGCCTGCGTTGGGCGACCAGGAATCCACACTCAACGGTAATCGCCGTACCTCGTTTGGCGACATGAATCTGGGTGGAAGTCTCATCACAGGCTCACATGAAGAAATCCTCAAAGCGTATGTATGCTACCTCACATGAAAATAACATTGCGTTAATCATCACTCAGGTACTATAACATCATACACCCCACATTACCGGTCCTGCCCCACCATGAGTCGCAACTGAACCGACTTACCAACTGCCCCTCAAAATTACGGGAGACTTTTTTCTTGGCTTTGGAGGGCTGCATTCGGTCACTTGCCTCCAAGGCTCTGCCAACTATTGAGATCAGCCTGAATCAATTGTTACAGCAATGCTTCACTTCAGTAGATGCCGCCAGCTACTGCCTTCACGACACAGACAGCTCACGGCAGTTCTACAACCACTTGGTGTACTGCCAATCTATGATATTGCTCGCCGCAGCATCGGACCGACCTGGGCCCGGTGTGGTGGGAAGCACAACGACACTCCTGGCCAGGATCTCAGCCTCTATCGCTGATGCTGGCATCAACGACTCGAGGACACTAACGGCAATGAAGGAGCAAGACCATGAAGTGTACCAAACAGCGCGTCGCGTATACTGGACTGCTCTAATCCTGGACCGATTCCACGCCTCAAGTCGATCCAAGGACATGATGATCCGACGCTACTCTGGAACCCTCTCGCGGGATGATTTTGCAGCCCTAGGTGAAGTTGGCTACTATCTTGCCCGTCAGTACAACCCTACCCATTATGTGACTACCTCAGACTAAATCCCAATAGGTGCCGCCCAGATTGTAGGCCGGATAGCGTATGTAAACCGTGCAGGCAGCATCCCAAATGTCGAGCCGTCAGCCCCTTTCGCCTTTTCTGCGCTCAAGCCCGGGACTGCTGAGTCCGAGTACCTCAACGGCTTACTAGACGAAGTCAAGCAGTCCATTGACCTAACCACTCTGACGCGAAACTCACCTCCCCATCTAGCGCATCTATATCTGCGAGTATTCATAGCTCGACTTTCACTGCAAAACATACCTTCAGCAGAAGTCCTTCATGCCACTCAAGAACTCCTCAACAACCTGATGAGTGGCGCGATAACCCCGTTACACCACATATTCGCCGCACTAGTCGCAACCTCACTCACCGAACTTTCCGACCGAGTCGAGACCCAAGTAGACGCGCATTCCAGCATCAAAGAGATGAGCGATGCCTTGGCAAACGGCCAGATCATACATCGCAGCGCCGACGGTCTAGGTTGGGAAACAGCAATTAGAGATCTGCTGCACCAGAAGAAGGCCTCCACTCCTCCGTTCAACGGCCCCGAGCAAGCTAGTCCGCCATCAGAACCTAACATGGCCGGTCTCCAGCATCTGGCTGCTGCTGCGGTAGGCGAGCGCGAAGGAACGGGTGAGAATCGGCCTGGAAGTTCGTCCCAGCAAAAGGTAGACAACGATCTCTCGGCTGCCATGGCTGCTGCGAATGAGGCTGCCAAGGCACAGGCGCAGGCCACTGCTGCTGCGGCTCAAGACTTGTTCCCTTAGGTTGTTGTACAAGTAGTGTAGTTTGTTCGGATTCATTCTTGTCGTTGATATATACCCCCCTTTTAGTACTCGAATTAGCAAAATAGTATGGTCGTCTTCACTTGTTCGTTCGATCACGTTTTCATGCCTGATGTTGTAGTGAGAGAGTTGTTAGGATCTTTGGAAACGTGGGGGTGAGGGGTGTGATTGAAAGGATAAGATGGTTGCTGATACGTGTACGTAATGAGATAGAGAAACCATTTCGATAACGCCAAGGAAAACATATTCTGGGGATCATGGATATGTGTTTGAGCGCAATGGCTCTTCCAGTGGGTGATGTACGTGTCTAGCCCCCTTTTCCCTCCATCCAACGAAGCTCAGCACAAAATTCTGCTTGCTCGCGTTGCGTAGCCGTTCGTGCTGCCGCTGAAATCAACCACATGTGGTCGCTAATTGCAAGTATGGTGTTGATGAGAAAGCTCGCGCACCTGAGAGGCCTTGTCATCTCGTGTGCGCGCTGACCCTGGTGGATGCATCGCTCGAGCACAGAGTAGGTGAGAAACTTTCTTGCCGAAGTACCCAGGCGAAGCTTGATGCTTGGTTGATAAGCCCACCGTACTCTAGCTCGCCCTGCTGCTGATCGCTCCTGTACTCAGTCGTACATGACAAGGCCCATCTCTCGCCTCCCTGCACCATGTTCTTTCGCGTCCTCTCCGTTCTAGCACGATGACCATCTCTGGTATGAGAATCTCGTCGACAAAGGATCAGAGATTGCCTTCGTGTTTGTTGTATTGTTCGTCAAGGGGTGGTACCATCTGTTCCAGAATGCTAATCAGATTTGCGTCTTCTTCTGCGATTGTTTGCAGTTCCTCCGGGGAGTATCGTGGTAGCGGTTGGCGCGTCAAATCCGGCTATCCATAATTGTACATTTTTTCGATATCGCAGCAAACGTGACGAACCCCTAGCATGACAAAGACGCAAAATCGGATGAATTCGGTAATGATCCACTTGTGTTGGGGGTCTTTGGTTGCGACCGTGACGCACTGAATGATCGTGTCAAATGTTTGAGCACCAAAGTAAGTGTGGGAATCAACGACCTCTAGATACGTATCCCCCCCAATCGAATATAACTCTAGTTCGTACGTCCGCAGAGCTCAGAAATATGGTCGCACTGGTACATCCACGGGGACTGCAATGGCAGGAACCAGGAGTCATTGTCGCAGCCAACCTCTTTCCTCTCAAGATCCGTGAAGCCGCATTCGTACAGCACTTGAAGAGTTTGCAATGGGCTATGGCTCGGGTTACCGCGTGCCCGATCGTAGATGCCGCTTTCATAGTAAATGCTTTGATGAGCGGGCCGGACCGAAGGTGATACAATGAATCCTTCGTCGTTGAGCACGCGCAGTGCGCAGGAAGCATGAATGTCGAGGATGCCTTCTGATTCCGTAGCACATATATACTTGCTACTATATTTTGCCACCGCCTGTTGCAGCCAGCATCTCTGATTGGTCAAGTGGGTTGTGAGAATTCCAACAATGGCCTGTCCGCAGTTTGTTGCAACAGCGAATGCCATAGCAGACTCAAAATTTCCGATGCATAGTAGGTCCTCCGCTGCAGCGGTTTCGCGCACAACCAGCCAGTATTCAATTATTTCTGGGGATTTTGATCTGACGGCTCGGGAAAGAAAATCCCCATATCCATTTAGCGGTGAGGGTGGGTAGCGTGGAAGATATCCTTGCAGACAGCTGAAACCTGCACTGCGGAGATTTTTGTAGCCCCACAGCCATCCAATACCTGTAATTAAGTGATAGAGTTCGTGCAGTGCTTCTGGATCCAAAGTACAGCCACCATGGCCACTCTTTATCGCCTCGATGAAGTCCGCTTCTGATCTCAATAGGGCGGCTTTCTTAGCATTAGTCATGCTCTGTCAGCAGGGACACGACTAATGTATCTTTATCGAACATACTGTCCCCGGCTATCAACTTCTAATGCATCAGATGGGGACATATAACCCAAAAGTTGGTTGAACAACCTCTGCAGGTTCTCTACCTCGTGAGTAGGAATGGTCGCGTCGAGATAGAGAAGGGTTTTATAAAGGCACTAGATTCCTTTTAGCATAAGCTTAAAAATGCTGCAAAACGTGGAACACAGCTCACATGTAACAGTGTCGATCCATCCTTCAAGCGGTCATGCGGTGATGGCTGTCTTGTTTGGAAGAGCTTAGATATCTCTACTTCGATTTGGTGAAACTTTGGCGATGCCCCTCTTCGAATAAGGGAAGAAATCAAGCTGAAAGCAGGCGAAGAATCTTCATCGACGATTCGATGACATTTCAAGCTTGGTGCAATCGTGAATGTGCCAGCTCCTATGGATAATGTCATGAACATGCGGAACTTCAGCCCAAGAATGAGGTAGCACAGTATCATGCCAATGCTAATGTTCGTTTTGTAAGCCCCAGGTAGCCAGAATTGGCAATGACGTTCATAGAGATACTGCTGTTCCAGTGAGAGCGCAACCGGCCGTTGCAGAATATAAGTCTGTTGCTTGCTAACACGGCATATGCAGAAGCCAGAAGAGTTGGATTTCTTCTTCAGTCTTATTGGTGATGGCCGTATGGTTCGATTGAGAGCTTGGAAGTTCTTGACATCATCTTCTAAGTCAACTGCAGAAATTGGAAGCAGTGTTCGTACGAAGGGTCTGTATCTCTGGCATTCGAGTTAGCTTTTCTTCAGTGTCATAATGCAGCCACAGAATATGGTCGTATGGGTGCCGTTGTAGCAGTTCTAGAGTATGGTGTCGCACTTAGTCATTTTGTATCATCCGGGTTTGCCCAGCGGCTGGAGGTTCAGGTATAGGAAAACAGTTCAAGCTAGATATTTGTCTCTGATTTGCAAAGTACCAGCTGGGAGGGGTTCCGACAGTCCGTTGCTGGTCAGTGAGTCTCTGCATTCCTGTCTCCGTACGAAGTGAAAGCTGTTCGATCTGCGCTTGTAGAGCTGAGAACTGTTGGTGTTGCTGATTACTAGATGTGAGCTTGCTTCCTATGCTTTATCTATTCAGAGTGTCATTACGTGTTGAGTGTAAGCAAGGCAATCTGTAAGTTGTGTCGGACGCTACTCAATACGTCTTTCCAGTAATTGATGTCAGCCTCTTTAAAGTGATATGCTAGCCGTTCAATAACCTTCTTAGGTCGATTCCAGAGGCTGCTCGAACTCGCTGTCTTTGTCTCGCCCCCAAGCTTCGCTCGAATGGTCTCGATGGCATGCGAGCATTCTTGGATGCTAAGTTGCATCAAGATGACGGAACTGTTAGTGTGAAGTCTTGTGATAACAGACTCGAAGTTTTCGAGAAGGTTCAAAAGGTTGTCGAGCTCGTGGGTGATTTGCTCAGCCTTGTTTTTCGCATCTTTGACGCTATTGGTGTAATTGGAAAGCGTCTCGAATATCTGCATGGAAAGAGAGAGGACGCCAACGACTGTCCCAGCTACTTCAGCCATGTGTAACTCCAAGAAGGTGTTGCGAGACATGGAGAGATGGAAAGTAGAAAGCTATAAGATTGCCAACACCCCAAAACGGGGCGCAGCACACTTCTGTAACACGACGCAAACAAGCTGACCAATCACTATTGTTAAGAGTGCGGGGTCCGACATGAGCTGGTCAGCCTTGCAGATGTTCAGCCTGACTTGTTAACAAGGCTAACTAGGTACATACATGCACACGCCAAGGCATTCCGTGTCTAACCACTAAGGTTGAGCATGGAATACACAAGCCTCGGACGGTATAGCAATACAAACTAGTGGTGTAGTAGGACTGTGGAAGTTTGGAAGAATGGAAGTGGCGTTGGTCGCTATCGCGATTTCCCTTGGCGCATCCAGGTAAGGGTGACATCACCCCATCACCCAAGTGGATTAGTATCTACCTGTCAACCGACTATCGAATTGCGATACAACATACACCATTGCGTCGTCTGAGTTTTGTTGTGGATTTTGTGAAGAGGCAACACCTGGCGTATGGCCTTTACAAACACAATCCTGTCAATAAAACAAGGCTAACGTATAATGCGTAATAATGTCAGCCTTAGATAGCTAGTAATATTACCACACCTTCGTCCAGTTAAGAAATTTCGATCCTTACCAACTAACACTAAGATTTGGTTGCAGGCCTGCAGAAGTGGCGCATTAGTCACGTCGAACTCAAAGGTACCAATAGGCTTAAGCAATTATAAATTCCTCATTAACTACCTGCGTTCCTTCCTATCATGTGAGATGACCTCTTCGGAAATAACAACAGAAAAAAAAACCCTCACCCCCAAAAAACTCGACGTCCATAGTACCCATAACTCCTAGTTTCACCACCTCTTCAAAAGTCCGTAGCAACTTGCGAAGGCTTCTTCACCTGAAACGCTATAACCAAAGAGACGAGAGCAAGGCAAAGAAGCACACCAATGAAGCCGTAACACGAGCACTCCCGCCAAAATTTCTCCATGTCTCGCTGTGTGAAATCTGCTCGTTGCCTCCTCCGAAGGGTACTCGTTCTCAACGCAGTTGTCATATAGTTGGCCCATGGGGCCGGAGTCGCGGTTGGCGCCTCGCCAACAGATATCGGCTCCATATTCGGGGCGAAGCGATTTGTGGAGGAGCAGTAGACCATGTCTGGCGCACGTATGCGAGGCGCGTCGGTGGGGGATTGTGTGGGGGTGTTGGCCTCGAGATCGATTGCCCATGGAGACGCATAAGAAGTGGTGTTGGCGTGTCTGGTGTGGACGGGAGGTAGATCGGTGCTTGAGTAAGAGGGCGGGCGCCCCAAGGATCCGGTGTGGCTTGAGTAAGGAGGTGAGCGCTGAAAGGCTTCGTTGCTGTTTGGATAAGAAGGTGGGTAGTTGCTGGCTTGGTTGTTGGTAGTCGACATGTTTGCAGAAGTGGACTATGTTGATTTTGCAAGACGATTTGAGAATTGTGGATGAAAAGGAGAATGTTTCTAAGATGGCCATACTTTTATATCGATGTATTTTCCATGTCGTGGGCTGATCTTTTGAATTGGTGTAACGAACCAAAATTGAGGTGGTGATGTACCATGTCACCACGGGCTCCAATATCATAAACTCGCGAATTGGAAGCAGAACGTACGGCATCGTTTCAGCGGTAGAATACTACTCATCAGTGTGGCATGACTTATGCCGATGCACAATGACCTCCATCTACCCTGAGGTCCGCACCGGTCATGAAGCGACTTCCCTCTGCTAGTAAGAATACTGCCGGTGCTTTGAAGTCATCTGGCACTCCTAATTTTCCAAGAAGCGCACCAGCCATCCATATCTTCTCTACCTCTGGGTCTGCTGTAAGTAGCTCGTCTGTCATTGCAGTGCGAATATACTATGGGGACAATTAGCGGAGCATCGACTAATGAAGACGAAGGCGTTCGTACACCTGGTGAGAGAGTGTTCACTCGGATGCCATATTGGCCCCATTCCTGCGCGAGGGACCGGCACATCTGGTGAACGGCTGATTTGCTCGAGTTGTATGCAGTGCAAGTTAGACCCTAAAGTTACCGTTAGATATGAACGAGCCTATGTTGAAGACGTCCGTAGACGTACCCTGTTTGCGACTTGGCCTGACATGCTTGCGATGAGCACGATGGAACCACCAATTCCCTTGTCCTTCAATATCCGCGCAGTCCTCTTGACCGATATAAAAGCGCCCACAACGTTGACTCTCAGCATGCGCTCAAAGTCTGATGCCTCGTAGTCGAGTGCTGGAACCCTTTGTTGAATCCCGGCACAGGCGATCATTCCACTGAGTGGCGCACCATGTCCATCACCCTCTTGCGATATCTCTTCTAGGACTTGAGTGACTTCCGCCTCGCTTGTGACATCGCATTTCCGGTACGTTGCTGTAGTGCCAACTTGCTTCGCGAGCTTCTGGAGGGCCTCCCACTCTGTCTTGCTTGGTTCCGGAAGAATGTCCATGCAAGCTGCGTGGCCACCCGCTTCGACCACAGCGCTTGCGAGTGTTATTCCAAGCCCTCTACCGCCACCAGTAATTGCTATTGTCTTTCCTGCGAGAGAGAACATTGCTGGTGTCTGTATACTCGATGTTTGTGTTGCGTTGGGCGCCAATGCGCTTGTAACGGTTTCAATCGCTGAAGGAGACATTTCGAGTATTTGTATTAATGGATATAAACTGGAGGTGGCTGCTGTCGAGAAGGGAAGAGATAACTATGGTGGAAGTGCCCCGCGGCGGATGTTGCTATGTATACATGAGCGATAACGAAAGAGCCATTCTCCACAGTGGAGGCATCTTTGCGTGTGTACCTACTGTGTTGAGCGTCCATCGTGGGCCCGTCCCAAACTTCTAAACAGACCCGAACAAGAGATGCGTCTCGGCGAGTGGTGCACTGCTTCGCTCACACTGGGGTATGTGGGTCCGAACAACTCCCCGAGGGGAAGATAATTACTGCATCAGCGAGATAGGCAGTCTTAACCGCCGCCAAGAATACCATCATTGGGGTTAGCGCGACGCGCACAACAGTCCGACTGTGCGAACGCTTTCCTTATTGGGAAGCTGTTTGTGTCGAACCATGCCCGCCCAAATTGGAATTCCATTCAGTTTGATCAATCTGGGGTAGAATCCGGGGCTCGCCAGTGCCAATGTCAAGCCACATAAAAAAGCCGTGAAACGATCGGACCGAGAGTCTGAGCATCATGAACAATTTGTATATAATTGCAAAGATGGCTCTCCATCCTCGACATCGCAGGACACAGCAAGTGGCCACTCTCCGGTCTTGTCTGTCATCTCTCAATATTTTCTCGTTGCCGTCTTGAATAGAGCATCGAGCTCATTTCGCGATGACATATCTCGTCGGTCGGCCCCTGAACTGGGCCATCACGGCCACCGCAGGTTCGGGTTTTCTCTTGTTTGGTTACGACCAAGGGGTTATGTCGGGCTTACTGACCGGCATTGCCTTCACACGAACATTCCCAGAAATCGATACCACGGACCGCGGCAATGGCAGCGCATCGCTACAGGGATCGGTCGTGGCGCTGTACGAAATAGGATGCTTCTTTGGGGCTATATTCTGCTTCCTGTTCGGAGAGAGACTTGGTAGAAGAAAATGCATCATGCTGGGGTGCATTATCCTCAGTATCGGCGCTGCGCTTCAGGCAGCCTCCTTCGGCATCCCTCAAATGATTGTCGGTCGCATCGTGGCTGGATTGGGCAACGGCATGAATACAAGCACTATCCGTAAGTACGATGACGATATTTCTTCGTGTGGTTGCGCTGACACTCTCAAGCCGTTTGGCACTCGGAGCTTATGAAAGCCAACGATCGCGGTAAAGGGCTTTGCATTGAACTGGCCATCAATATCTTCGGAGTCATGCTTAGCTACTGGGTTGATTATGGTATGTCCTACGTTTCGAACGATGCACAATTCCGGTTTCCTCTCGCTCTGCAGATTCTGTTTGCCATAGTCACCTTCTTCGGAATACTGTTCCTGCCAGAGGTGAGTTGCAATTCCTTTCTACAAGATGTTTTCAATAGCTGATCGAACAATAGTCGCCACGTTGGCTCATCGCGCACGACCGAATCGACGAAGCGAAACACATCTTGTGGGCGGTGGAGCGCAACGCTAGGGATCTTGACCCGAACGATGGGATGCTGAGGCGCGATCTTGCCCATATCCAGGATACCGTCCATGAAGAACGCGCAGCGCAGGCAGGAGGAAATTTCAAGACCATGTTGAAGAATGGAGAGCAGAAGTTTCTCTACAGGACGTTGTTGGGTATCGGTGGCCAGTTCATGCAGCAGCTGTCTGGAATCAACCTCATCACATACGTCAGTTTGTCAGACGAATGTGCCAGCAACTAAACTTGCTAACACCGTTTTAGTATGCACCGGTTATCTTCCAGCAGTCCGTGGGTATCTCTCGAGACCTGTCATTGCTACTTGCTGGATTCAACGGCATTGCTTACTTCCTCTCTTCGTTGATCCCTATTTGGATCATTGAGCGCCTCGGCCGCCGGAAATTGATGCTCTTCGCGGCTGCAGGTCAGACAGCATGTACGTCTTAGCTGCATGATTGAGGAGAAGGTGAAGATATGCTAACAATTCGCGTCTAGGTATGGCGGTGCTTGCAGGCACCGTCGCGGATGGAAGTAAAGGTGCGGGTATCGTAGCTATCGTTATGCTCTTCCTCTTCAACTTCTTCTTCGCTGTCGGCCTCCTCGCTATCCCTTGGCTCCTACCCGCCGAATACGCGCCGCTCGCCATTCGTACCCGGGCCGCAGCTCTTGCCACAGCCTCAAATTGGATCTTCACATTCCTCGTGGTAGAGATAACCCCTGTCAGCATCAACAGTATCGGGTGGCGCACCTACGTATACTTCGGCGTTTTCAATGCCTTTTTCATACCCCTGATCTACTTCTTCTACCCGGAGACGCGCGGGCTTTCGCTGGAAAACATTGACAGGCTGTTTGTAGGTGGTAAGGTATCCATGCATTGGAAGGAGAGCTGGGGCGACGCCGGCGACGCGCGAGGGCCGATCGCTGTAGAGATTGTCAAGGACCCCGATACCAAGATGATTGAGACTGCGAAGATTGGATGAGATGGCCAGAGAAAGATACAGTTCAACTTTGGATATTACATGTACATAGAGTTGGTCGGACGTCTCTGAAAATGATTGTTGACGCGTTTGCTTGCGCGTTTTCCGGATCGAAAAACAATGCTTACGTCAGCGGCAGAAGTCGTACCCACCATCACGGCTAAACACTGTCAACCGTGAACATGATCGCTGTGGTCGGGAATATCGAAGACTACAAGTCTTCCAGACCACCGTACTGCGACGCGTGATGCGGCCGAGATGCGGGGTCTCCACATCGCGTCCCTTGGACTAGTGAGCAGCTTGATCTGCATCTCTCCTGCACCATGAAAAGACGGAAGCTTTGGACCCACGCAGCTTATCAAGGCACAGCCTTCCAATGCTAAGGTCGGTCCTGCGGTAATCTTCCTATCCAGAAAGCGATGGCGGATGATGGTGGCCCGTCGAAACGAGGAACAAAGAGGGCAAGAACGCGACATGGGTCAGTGTTGTACGCAGCCAGCAACCATCACGACGAACTGACTTCATCTTCAGTTGTCTGAACTGCAAAACCAAACGGCGGAAATGCGATGAAGTGAAGCCAACCTGTTCGCGCTGCAGTGCCAAAAACGAGAAATGCGAATGGGCGTCTCGTCTCACCTTCCGGGCCGAGAACGCCTTGGGAGTCGAGCCATCGTTGTTGCATCGACCGCCGGGACGGCCACCAGCGCGCTTCAGGATCAAAGATGTCACGGCAGAAGTCATACGGGACTACCAACATGATGAGCCGAGAGATGATCTTGATGTTTCCGATCAATCTGACAGCCGGCAAGCTACTGCTTCTAATGATCTCTCCCCTTCCACAGCCGACGATCAAAGCGTGCCTTTCCAAGATGGTTCGTGCTGGCAGCAGAATACGTCGTTTCCAAGCGCTGAAGACGACCTGAATCATCTCCAGTCCCATGGCTATGTCCACATGCCCACCCCAGCCGAAATGGAATCGATGTGGAACAGCCCGGTGGCTACCACTTTGCTGGACGATAGTATTTTCCTTCCAGGATCCGCGTATCTCGACGCACATTCAACCTTTCGGAACCATCTCATACAGGAAGTCCGATCCAACGTTCCTACCAGAGAAGTGTCGCCCGACCCCTCAAGGAATGCACAAATATGGCCTGTGGACATGAATTTGGACCCGGCAGCAAGAAGACGTAGTACGCAGCTTCCTTTTGACCCTACCCTTAGCGACGGTCCCTGTTTCACACAATCTTCGACACTTCCATTATCAGACGAGGAAGAGTTTGCATTGTGGAAAAATTGGCTCGACGAGATTGCCCCCTGGATCGACAAGTTTGACAGTGATCGCCACTTTCAGCACACGCTTCCTATACTGGCGCGTTCTCATGATCACTTGAGGTATTCCATGCTCGCACTATCTGCGCGCCAGCTCGAGCGGAAAAATCATAGCAAACATACAGAGCGCAGTCTGGCGCTATACCAAACTGCCATACAACTCGTCTTGCCACAATTGCATACGCGCAGCACACCGGTAATAGCAACATGCGTCGTTCTATGCGTACTGGAGATGCAAAGCAGTTCGGCGAAAGCGTGGCATCAGCACTTGGACGGTTGCGCGCATCTGATTGAAGCAGTCGGAATCAATGGCTTCTCTGGCGGCCTCGATCAAGCCCTCTTTTGGTGTTTCGCGCGCATGGATGTGTGTGGCGGGCTAATCGCATCATCCAAAACCCTCATACCGGTTGAGCGCTGGGCCTCGGGCATGGATATTGATGCTGACGTGGGCCTTTTCCGAGCGAACAACGGGTACAATGCCCACGCATGCGAGGCCGTCTACTTGTGTGCTCAGATACTTGACCTGCTCTCTTTCCACTCAAATCTAGCGGGGCGCGTCGGCGCCTCACTGCCCGGCTCAGAGGACGCGAACGAAACCTATCTAGCCCGATGGAAGAAGCTATGGAATCACGTCTCGGCATGGTACGATACACGTCCTGCAGAGATGCTACCTATCTCCTCCATGACCAGCTCCGCCTCGCCATTCCCCAAGATCTTGTATAGCAATCCTGCGGCTATCTCAGGAAACCAACTCCACCACACAGCGTCCATTCTGATGCTCAGGCACAAGCCTGCTGGCATGACAATCACACCTAAGCCACAATCCATCTTTTGGCATGCGCGCCAGATTTGCGGAATATCGGTAAGCAACGACCACCATGGCGCGTGGACCAATGCAATACAGCCTTTGTGGATTGCTGGGCAGTGGATGAGCCACGAGAGCGAGCAAAAGGCGATTTTACAGTTGCTGGACAAGATAGAAACGCAGTCGGGATGGAGTACGAAGTGGCGGGCAGAGGATTTGAAGGAGTTCTGGGGATAGCGCGGGCGGACATGAGGAGGGGGTCATCGGCACGTGACTCGCATCTTCCAAAGGCTTTACATAGTATCTCGCAGGGTCGGTCTGGAGTAACGAAGGTGGGGTGCAGGGCGTCTCGTAACGTGGACCATATTTCAGAGCATTCTTTGCGTTAGTCTCCTGACGACAGCAAACAATTCAATCGTAGAAGCGAAATGAAAAAGCGAGATGAAAAGTGCAGGCCCAGATATGGTGTCGAGTCGTGTCGGATCAGAAGTTCCCTTGAACTGTGCGAAACGCGTCGCGATGTTCAAGCAATGACGGCACCAATGCACGGACGTTCTCGGAGCTCAGTGCGGCAATGCTGACTACTGCTCACTGCTCCATGACCTGCGCCTTTGCTGGAGACACGTAGAAGGCGATCGAAGGCGAGTCCGTATTCGACTCTTCTCGCGTACGAATTACGACCTCTGAACTGCATGCACTCTCTCTTTTACGCATGTGTCTCAACAACCGATCAATACTACCGATCGCTGCCTTGGCTGGCCTCGCCGACTTTGACATTTAGCATTATACCCCCATAGATTCACGACTAACCCGATAATCTTGCTGCAGCCAATTTGGTCCTTCTCACCAGTACAGTCTGCTTGGATCCACTTCTCATCATCCCCATCCTCGGCTCATTCGAACGTCCCGCCACCATGTTTACAAGCTTTACGGGAAACTCGCGACGGGCGCGACAGGTCAACCTTGGTGGCAAGAAGGTGAACCCATTTGGTCCTCCAGGCTCCGGTGCCGGATCACAAGCCGCCCTCGACCGCGCGCAACACGATCGAGCCCAACGGCAACGGGAACGAGATACATTGAATGCCGCCAAACGAATACAAAGGGTATGGAGGGGCCACGCTGCTAGGAGAAGTGTGGCCGACCATGTGCGGCGCGAATGGGACAAAGTCGAGAGTCTGAACGGCCCTTCGCAGGCGGTGGCATATGGCTCGGAAGAGGAGGCTCTCGCCCAACTACAGCGGCTGCTTCGCTTTGCTTCCACCAGGAGTGAAGACGACCTTAGGCGAATACAGCATTACGGTGCAAGGCAAAAGGAAACGGTGTCATCCTTGGGACTCAGTCCAAGCGGACCATGGCTGTCGGCCTACTCGAGGCTGCAGCGGATACTGCTGGTCGCCATAGAACGGCAGCTCCGAGGCTCGTCGGCATCATGGAGTCAGGTCGGAACTTCTCTCATCGTCTTGCAATTCCTTGCAGAACAAATACCTGCCGAGACTTCCCAGAATGCCCGACACTATTACAGTACCCTCGCACACGTTGTATCTAGCCTAACTCCCGTTCTCGAGTCACCAGACGATGGGCCAGAGGCCGTCAGCATCTTACTAAAGACCCTCGTTTCGCCACTGACGGTGACTGGATATACATTGGACGCGTATGAAGCGCTTGGCGTGCACTTTCTGACACTATCATTGTTAAGTTCGGATTTGACGTCGTCGCCTATCCAGAAACTCCGCGACTCGCTTGCCGACTCTATAAATTACAAGCTACTTGCAAACTCACTGGCCACTCTAGCCAAGGGATCGGGTCTACAGAGCAAACCGGACCTGAAAACCATAACAAGTCGACTACGCCTGTTGGGAACCTTCATTTACTTTCATCGCTATGCCCACAATTTCGACACTCCAGAAGCTTATGCCGTACACAAAGACTTTGTCACAGTTGTTTCTGTTCTGCTAAACTCGCTGCCGGTCAATATTGTTGACGATGGCCATCCCATTACCGAAATCTCGGAACACGAGGAAATGGACCAAGAATCGGATACGGTGACCGAGTTTCTGAAACAGCAGGTTGGCTCTCTGGTACACCAAGAAGGTATTGGGAGTCTTTTGGCTGGCTCATCGCAGTTGATGGATACCTCCGAAGACGAGAAGATCGAAGAAGCTAGGCAACTTGCCAACTATGCGCTTGCACTTTTACGCTTCTTTCCGAGACGAGGTGATGAGATCCGCATGTGGTTATACATCGGCCCATCAGAGTCGTCTGACAGGAGTACTCGGAAACTGCCTGCCATCCGATACTTTTGGGAAGCATCGCGAAGGTCTTCCGTATTTTCAACAATATTCAAGGACTCACGAGCGGCCATTGGTCTACTCAAGCCGAAATCATCAGAAGCCAATGTTCCGAATCGCCCAGGAACCTCTGGATTGACGCAGCATGGGTTCTGGCAGCCATCGCAACAACAGATGGACCGCGATGCCGTTACTACTGATGAATGGCGGGTCATTCTAGTATTCCTGGAATTATATACCTTTGTGCTTAAAGTCACGGATGATGAGGAATTCTTTACGACTGGCCAGCAGGACGCCTACTCTGGGCAGGTTCGCGATAGTGGTCTACCTTTGAGTGAAGTGAAAGACCTGACGACGTTTCTGAAAAACCTAGGCTTTACACTTTACTTCAACGCCGCAGACATCACCACAGCGGAGGACAATGGTGCGAACAGCGACACGGGTCTCAGCTACTTCAGTCAACGAGCAATGGATAGCCAAACCCAGAAAGAACAGATTGAGCCGTCCATAGGCGGCGTTGCAGGCTTGAGGATTGACTACGTCAAAGGCCTGGTCACAGGTCTCCTTCGTATGGTATACGAACGTGACTCTAGGCGCAAGTTCTTACCGTCTGATCACTGGCTGATGACATCACGATTTGACATGACTGGATTTATCCCAGCCGTAGTAGAAGAGGAAGAGTCACGAAACAAGATTCAAGAAGAAGACGGCGATGATTTGGATGACGAAGAAGAGGAATTCGACGATACACCACAGCTGATCGGGACAAGCCGAACGCAACAACAAAGACGATTAGAAAAGTTGCAGCGGCAGCAACGCAAGGCTTCACGAAGAAGGTACCTCCAAGCTGTGGCTCCTCGATTAGAGATACTGCAGAACATGCCGTTCTTTATACCATTCACCACCAGGGTACAGATCTTCCGAGAATTCGTACACCTAGACATGACCAAGCGAAGGGGTAGCTCTGATCCAGAAGTCTGGCGGTTCAGCCTCATGCAGCAACCAAATGCCCGTAGCCAATTCGAAAGACATTCGGCAAGGATCAGGAGAGAAAACGAGTTTGATGATGCTTTTGAGCAGTTTTACGACCTGGGTCAGGGATTGAAGGAGCCGATTCAAATCACTTTCATGGACCAATTTGGCGCACAAGAGGCCGGTATCGATGGCGGCGGTGTCACGAAAGAGTTTCTAACGAGCGTCACAAACCGAGCCTTCATGCCGACCGAGTATATCGACATGTTTGTCGAGAATGACCAGCATCTTCTTTACCCAAACCCTGCGGCACTCGAGGAACACAAAGAGGCCTTGCGACGAGCTGGTCTGCGTGAGGGCTCCCAGGAATACCGTGCGCAGGTTACCGAATTGCTCCAGCGCTATGAGTTCTTGGGACGCATCATCGGCAAATGCTTGTACGAGGGCATCTTAGTTGACGTCAACTTTGCGCCATTCTTCCTGCGCAAATGGGCTCTCACAGGCGGAACTGGCTCTGCACCCAACGAGTCAGGCTACCGTCCCACCCTCAACGACCTGCGTGACCTAGACGAAGAACTATACCAAGGACTACACAAACTCAAGACGTATCCCGGCGACGTAGAGGATTTCTCACTCAACTTCACCGTGACCGACACCGTCGTTGTAGACCACACCACAGTCCCCAAGAAGACCAAAGCCATCACCAAAGACCTCAAGCCCGACGGCTCCAACACGCCCGTCACCAACCAAAACCGCCTCGTCTACATCAGCTACATGGCGCGCCACCGCCTCCAAAACCAACCCTACGCCCAAACAACCGCCTTCCTCCGCGGCCTCAGCACTATGGTCCAACCCTCCTGGCTCTCCATGTTCAACCAATCCGAGCTCCAAACCCTCATCTCCGGCACACGAACCTCCATCGACGTCGAAGACCTGCGCCGCAACACTATCTACGGCGGCACCTATGTCGTCGGCGACGACGGCCTCGAGCACCCCACCATCCAACTCCTCTGGAAAGTCATGAAGGAAATGACCGACGACGAGCGCCGCGCCGTGCTCAAATTCGTCACCAGCACGCCGCGCGCACCGCTCCTCGGCTTCGGTACCCTCAAACCTCGCTTCAGTATCAGAGATGCGGGTAGTGACCAGGAGAGGCTGCCGAGCACTAGTACGTGTGTTAATTTGCTCAAGTTGCCCATGTATCGGGATGAGGCTACGCTGAAGGAGAAGTTGCTGTATAGTGTTTTCTCGGGTGCTGGGTTCGATTTGAGTTGAAGCGGTGTGGGGTTTTTGTGGTTTGGCTCGAGGAGATTGATGGGAGGGGGTTGTTGTGGTTAGAGGGTGGTGTGGAAGGGATGTGGATATGACTTATTGCTTCTACTCCTCCTACTTATACTACAACCGGTGTTTTTAGATTTGCATAGCATGGGAAATGGATATTAACGTAGTACCGAGAGTATATTACTCCTTATTTTTCTTCTCCATAGAATCAGACGATGCTCGTGTCTCATTGATTTGTTAGCCCTTGTCCCATCACACATGCAGTGCTGGGAGATGTGTAG
The DNA here is from genome assembly GCA_029100535.1 of Stemphylium beticola. NCBI lineage: Eukaryota > Fungi > Ascomycota > Dothideomycetes > Pleosporales > Pleosporaceae > Stemphylium > Stemphylium beticola. The sequence goes on along the minus strand of JARBXR010000020.1, from coordinate 196,972 downwards.
TTCCCATGTTACAAGCGTGAAGAGTAGCGGAGCGGTAGTCTAAGGGAAACAAGAATGTTGTAGGACATAGGCAGGCAGTGGAGTTGTACAACTTTGAACGTTGATTGCTGTTCACAACACACTTACCCAGCGGAAGACTACAAGATGCGCTTGAACAACGGCTTGATAAAGGACCTATTTGCCATGTACATCGACACTGACCGGGGCCCCAAGGACAAAAAGGGGAAACCGCATAATAAGCGGCAGCAGGGTAAGAAAGAACAATATCATGGTAATTACACAGCTCATACCAGAGGGCACACCTAATGCCGCTCGGGCATCTGATGCTGTCTCTTTAGATAGCTTGCCTATCCAAAAGTCAGATTCAAATTCTTTTAGCAAAAAAATTCACAGCTTAATACGTGTTTCAATCCAAGGCCCACTAACTCACCTCATCAAGCTCACTCTGGAGCCTGCCTTCCTCGGCAACAACCTTTTTAACGCTTTCGCTAACATGGCCCTCGAGGCCGACATTGCAGCCTTTGGGCAGCCACCTCAGTATGTGAAACGCATTTGCGTATACGCTAGTCGCCCCCATCATCCTGCCGTCGTCGGGCAGACTGGCTTCGAGGATGATCTTGAAGGTTTTGAGACCCCAGCAGTAGCGGAGGCCGAGACGCACGAGGTCGGCGAAGCCGTCGAGGATGTCGTGGTGTGAAGGTATGGTTAAGACGACGTGCTTGATGAGGCTGCGGGAGCGCTGGTGGAGCGTCGAAAGCGTGTAGATGCCCGTGGCTAAGCTGAGTAGAAATACATTGTCGCTGTAGAGAACTTGTCGTGCCTCCTTGTACATTTGTTTGTTGACCCTCAATAATTCTGGGACAATGGGTTCAATCGTCGGTGGAGGTTCCAGCTCGGCACTCTCACCCCTCCCGAACGGAAATTGGTGAAGATGGTGATCCGGTCGATCGAACCATACTCTGCGTAGAACAGCTTCAGGTGGAGGTGGAGGCATTTCGTTCTCGCTGCGTTTCTCGGGAGGATCGCGGTCGGCGTGTAGGAGAAGGGGCTCTTCACGTACGAGAGCCATATGATAGATGTGTATGCGGAGTTCGGCCGGAAGCTTCATGAAGGGAAAAGGTGTCTTTGTAGTATCGTCGACCACAATGTCTGGCTCAGGGGATGCGAGTTGGGATTCTGTCAATGTGCTGGCTTCTGGTGTTAGAAGAGCATGTCGAGTTCGCGAGTTTCGGGGACGGATAGCAGACGTATAGTTGTCAGCTTGAGCGTCGAGGTCCGGGATGCGATCTCGAAATTTCGCGGGTCTGCTGTACAGAAACTCAACCTCATCGTCATCAAGCGGTAGTGACCTCTTCCGTTTGGATGATTCGCGCGAATCCATGTCTGGTTGTGCAGGAGGAATCCAATTCCTGCAAAGCTGACCGATTTATCAGAGGAGTTACAATGTTTTGGGGTTTGCAGCCTGCGACTTGCGGCTTGCGGCTTGCGGCTTGCGTATCGCGTCGTGGCTGGCTTGAAATGAGCGGCGGGTCTGACGCGTCGAGCGTACAGGAGCTGAACTTCGGACTAGTGGATACCTAGGTAGTTACTAGTCGGCTAAGCGCGGAAGGAGACGACGGACACGAGAGGAAGTAAATGAGACAATATCCATACAATAACACTAACAATAACGACAACAACAATAGACGCTCATTCGACGATGAGCAGATGTGAAGAATGCAAATCAGGAACAGGCAAGTGGACTTGCGGGTGGGAAGGTGGGTGATTGCGGGGTCGATCGCGGCGATAGCGCGTCTGAGGCCCCGGTTAGCAGACGTCAATGCGCGTGATGTTGCCGTCACGTGTGGTCTGCATGAACAGATATGATGGAATTTGACAAGACGTCTAGTACCCAATTGCATTGTCTCGAAATCATGGCTGTCAGAGTTGAGGACACTGCTAGGTAGGTTTACCTCGGTTGGAAAATTCACGTCAAACTGTTATCTACACCAGCCAGTACAGACTTATGGCTTCGCATCTATGCATTTGGCCTTGGTTGAGAAATTAATAATAAAGGGAATCAAAAACAACCGTTTGCCTAATCCATCCGTCGAACATTCTTCTCTGCCTCGCTTTAGTCTCGAGGTCATGAAGCCCTAGGATCATGCCCAGACAACCTCGGAAGCATGCATAACTACAGCGACAGGTAATCACACCCCAGCTACGAACATAAGAAAGGTAGCGGAGAACTCAATGAAAGAAAGGCTCCCCGCTAGCTCCCTGATGCACCTATAAGTCTATTAAGTTGTTGCCACCGGGTTGTCGGTTCTGCTGTTGCTGCGGCTGAGCGCCGAATGGGTTGGCGCTACCGTAAGGGTTGGCACCGAAGTTGTTCGCCGGTCCAGTCTGTGCAGGCACCATACGGTTTTGCTGGGGCAGACCCGTAAACTGAGAGTTCAGGAAGGGGTTGTTGCCAGTGGCATTGGCATTGACCCTGTTCAATCCCGCACCAGCCGAGTTGACAAACGTACCAGGTGCAGTATGTTGAGCAGGGATACGCATGTTTCCGACATTGCCGAACGTGTCCTGGCCCTCTCCCGTTGCCAAGAGCGCGTTGAGTCTGGCAGCGTTTGGATCCATCTCCTTCTGCGGTGCTTGCCGCTGTTGTTGTTGTGGCTGCGGGGTCGGTTGTGGGGAGAAGGATGGCGGAGGGTTGAAAGCCGTGTTGTTGAAGGGGGTCGAAGTCTTTTGCTCACTTAACGTGTTCAGCGTCGGCTGAGCAAAGGTTTGCGTGGGTTGCGGCCGGTTGAAAGATTGGGCGAAGGGGTTGTTGGAGCCAGTGGGCTGAGGCATCAAGGATTCCTGAGGTTTGTTGCTAGCCCATGGGTTGTGGCTGCCAGGTTGGAGTGCATTCTGATCTTGCTGCAGTTGCTGTTGTTGCTGCTGCTGCTGCTGCTGCTGTCCCATGTCCCCAAAGCCTCCAAACTGACCATATGGGTTGTTGTTGAAAGAAGTTTGTTGAGGTTGGATAGTGTGCTGAGGCTGCATGTACTGCTGCTGCTGCTGCTGCTGACCAAACTGATCGAAACCTGTAGGCTGTTGCTGCTGCTGGAAACCTCCATAGCCTCCGAATCCATTCTGGAAGCCCGTCTGCTGAGGCTGCATACCCGTGGGCTGGGAGTATGCGTTGTTCAGGAAGCCGGTGTTCTGGGGCTGTTGTTGTTGCTGGTTCTGGTCCATGAGGTTACCGAACCAGTCCACTTGGCCTTGCTGCTGATAGCCTTGGTTGTTGCCCGTTGGCTGGTAGGCGTTCGGCTGCGCGGTCGTCTCTCCAAAGAGGAGATCTGCGTTGGTCTGCTCGAGTTCCTTGCGGCGCAGCTCTTCCTCCTCTTTGCTCAGCTTGATTGCCTTCTCCAGATCGTCGTCGGTTTCCTCGACCCTTGACCCACGCTCGCGGCGTTTCTTTTCTTCCTCAGCCTCGTTCTTACTCGCTTCGAGGGCCAGCCTGAGCTCAAGGTCCTCCTCTTCTGTCCTGCGGTTGCGGCGCTGGTCGCCGTTTCGCGGGCGCCTTGGTCCCTCTCCGTTGTCTGGGCCATGGTGACCTCCGCCGGGGTATTCTTCGATGCCCGTAACTCGCGACTTCCATGACTTCCTGTCGGCTCGCTCGGCGCGCAATCGTTCTTCGTCGAGAATGAGCGAAGTCAGCTCCTTGGCCGCCATTCGGACTGCCCACGCCTTAGTAACTTGCTTTTTTTGCAACACGAGATGCGCTTACCGTTTTGACCGACATCGCGCCCGTCCTCGTCCGTGTGCTGGAATTCGCGCAGCGTTTTGATGATGTAGATGTTCTTGCGCGCCCACGTCACCACGAGCTCCGAGCCCTCGTGTAGACAATAGTCGAGCACCTTGAGCGACTTCAGGACATGGCGCCAGTTCTTTCCTCGGTCGTTGAGCCGCTTGTCCAGCATGTCCATTACCTGGTAGAAGTCTGTCGAGCTGAGCGGTCGTTAGCATGGCTCGTATAGCGATACGAGGAGTCGTACCTGTTGAAAGTGATTTGGGCAATCTCTGCCATGTCGGAGCCTACAGGGCCCCATGGATCGTTGCTCGTGGCTGCAATTGTCAGATGCGCCATACGTGTAGCTCGCGGGATACTCCCTACCATTGCGGACCTTGACCTCAACCTGGCTGTATCCTTTGGTCACGTTTTTGACCGATCTCGCGATTTTACTCATGGCTGCGACGTGTCTCGAGGCTCAAATGTTGCACCTTTTGGGGGATCGGAGCTGTCGGGAGGGAGAGTCGCAAGAGGCGTGCTGCGGACCGGAGCTGGAGCGCTGGGCGTATGACGTGCCGCTAAGCAGATAGGCTCGAGCAATGGGCAGCACGATGAATCCTGGCGTTTGGGATGCCCAGCGACGGTGAGAAAGGGGCTATGTGTTGGTGTGGGCTGTGGCAAGCTGGGGTACAATGGGCATGCAGGAGAGTCGTGGATAGACGTAATGCGAGGCTGGTGCGCTGATGACCACTTGCTGCAGCACTGCACAGGGCCGAGCGACCGAATTCCAGGGTCAAAGCGCTACGACGTCAATCCCCAGGAACAATATCGGCCTTGAAAATCTTGGACCGATTCAATCGCTGCGAGGCGACACCGTAGTAGACTTTCAAGTGGCCAATTTCCAAGACTCGAGGACGATTTGCGAAGGAGCTGACGAGTACACCTCGTCAGCCGCTCTTGGTTGTAACATGCAGTGCCAAAAGCACGCTGCAGTGCATCAGGTCATCTTCACACGAACAAAACAGCAATGCGTACCCGAACCATTGCAAGGCAAGTTTGACTTGGGTTGCGAGGTGCAAACGTTGTGTCTTGAACATGTGTGTTTATGCAACTGCAGCAGCAGCAGCTATCCAAGCTGCCGTTGGGCATCATCGTACCCCCAACCAACGTGGCCTTCATCTATCACATACACACTCATCTCTACTGCCTTCAACAAGCATTCTACCTCTCGTCTTCACGTGCACGTTTCCAAGCAGACGGATTATTAATTTGATTCACTTTTTTGGCTCTACTTGCGCAGAATACTTGTAGTCTAATAGGCGGATATAAGTCCTTCATTAAATACCAGTCTAGAGGTTTGCCTGTGTGCATAGGAGAAGCGAGACAAAAATATACGAGCCGGGACGCCCTTGCCAATTTTGCTGTGTTCAAGGCACGCCCAACGCCTGCCATCCGTAATGGCCACCCTTTGGAGGGCAAATAATTGTAAACCCCTGGAAACCAGCCGCCATATGATACCAAAATGGAAATGGGGAGACTCGCAGCAAAAGACGAATAACTAGTCAAGAAACATGTAAAGAAATCTCGGAGCGCTCCAAGCCCCTGCGAGCCCGTAGAATCCGCCATGCAGGACACTTTGACGCAAACAATATAACACGCCCATCAGCAAAGAAATTTTTGTGAGACACAGGGGTATAAGTCCCGCCTGCCCAAAACACCGGTGTAAAGGACTCGCATGTATTAGTTTTACAGAGGGAAGCGGTAAGCCATGGCAGCCCATGCGACTCAGTGTCCGTGACTGCTCGTGTATTACGTCGGACACGATACTGTGTCTGTATGGATCGATCAAGACATTACGGTACTGAAGTTGCGTCTATTGGACGGCAGGAGCCCACATCTCGTTGCCCATCCGCTGTTGGTTGGGGTTGTAGTGATCGGGTTCAGTGCTGTTCGGGCGGCGGATGTTGTTGTGTTGGTAGTACATGCCGTTTTGTGCTTGATATTGGGGCTCAGGGTAGACGTAGCCATTGTCTGCAGCGCCTGGGGACGGCAGAGCTTGTTGGCCAGGTGATTGCCAGCCCATGGCAGACATGTGTGGGCTACCGTTGGCGCTGTTGGTACCTCCAGACTGGTTGTGGTTTGCAGACGCAGGCGGCTCAAGAATCGGCGGTGGGCCGTAAGCGCTCGGGTGAGATGTGATGGCTGGGCGAGAACCGCTCACGTTGGACGCGTATGATTGCGCAGTGAGGGCAGGAGAGGCACGGGGGCTGGGCTGAGGCATCTCGTGGCGCATGTGAGGAGGAACATTCATGCCACCCATGTAGGCATAGTCGGAGCCCTGGCGATGCAGGCCTGGCATGCCACCCGCAGGCATGCCGTTGGCGGGGGAAAGAGAGAGTGTACGGTCATTTGGCGAGGGTGTGCCGAGCGGTGAGGCTGTCTCAGAGTAGTCACCACCGTCAGAGCGGCCAGTCCTGCTCGAAGCAGAAGCACGCGAAGCAAGTGCAGCGGCAGTCGCGGCGGCAGCCTCTTCGACAGTGCCGGTGTGGTGGTTTTGGTGACGGGTCAAGGTAGTGCGGCGTGTAAAAGTCTTTTGGCAGTCGGCATATGGGCACTTGTATGGGCGCTTGCCAGAGTGGATGCGGCGATGGCGAGCCAAGGAACTGGAGTCACTGAAAGGCTTTTTTTCGTCGTTAGCTACAGGCGCACATAGAAAACTGGGATCAGACATACCTTTCCACATCGCTCACACATGTGGGGCTTCTCGCCAGTGTGGACACGTTGGTGGACGGTCAAAGCTGAGCGCTGAATAAACTGCTTGCCGCAGTTGGGGTAGTCGCAAACATGAGGCCTGATGCCGCTGTGGATACGTTCTGCAGGAGTGTCAGTGCACCGTGTGTTTTTGGTGTTGCGGCCCAAGCTTACCATGACGTGCGAGGTCACTGCGTCGCGCGAAGCCCTTGCCACAGGTCGAGCACGCGAAGGCCTTGGGTGGACCAGTGTCGGAGGCGGGGCGGCCACCATTGTGCTGGTGTTGGACCTGCGCGTCGGGCATCTGTTGCTGCTGGGCATAGGCGTGGTCTGGCGGGTTTGGAATGTAGTTGTTGTTGTTCAGCATGGGCATGGGCGCCTGCATCTGCGAGGGCGACGGGTAGCGCAGGCCGTTCATGTGCTGCTGGGGAATCGAGGGGTACGAGGGCAGTTGCTGCTGGGGTTGTTGCGACGAGTAGCGCGACGAGTCTGACGGGTGAGGCGAGACGCCGCGCTCAGAGCCGTTCTCCGACTTGATGTGGCCGCCGTTCATGTACGAAGGCGGCGCGCCAAAGTGCTGTTGCTGCATGGCGTGTTGCATGGCGTATGGGGCTCCGGTTCCTAGGGACGCTGTTAATCTCGCGTTCAGAATCGTGTCCAACTCCATTCTCTCGAAGCGAGCTTCGCGTGACGTGGAAGACTGCAAGGGCACTAATAGGCCCGACGAGCAAAAGACAGGACGGTGCGCACCAGGTGAGGGTGGGAGCGGGCTGGCGGATGGCCTCGCAGTCGCAGGCGTGGCACTGTAAAAGTGAAGGGTGAATTAGAACAAAGGCTCGTTGAAAATCGCGAGTCGACCGTCGAGATGATGGGCGTCAGTAAGAGTGTCGAGGTCGATCGGACCGCGCGCAGGTCAATGCAGAGGTTGCACTAGATGGCGATGTCAGTCCCGTGGATTGGGAGCGAGCGAAGGAAGGAGCGTGTCGGTTGGGGGAAAGAGCGAGTGAAGGGGCAAAAGAGCGGCGCGCCAGAAATTGTCGGTCTGGCAGTCACGCTGGCCGGGGAGTGGAGCGGAAAAGGGGAGTGGAGCGGTGAGGAAGGGTCTAAAGCGGGAATGGGCGGGCTGCACGGGGCGAGAGCGGACCGTCGACTACAGCAGTACGTACCTGAGATAGATATAGACGGGTAAGAGGTCGGGCCAGGGGATGGGCGGTGATGGGGGGACGTGGTGTTGAAAGTCTGCAGGTACTTCTTTCCTCGTTGCGCGTAGTTGCCCAGAAACTCCAAAAGGCGCTAGTGCCGTTACGGCTTTGGGCGGATCCTTTCCAGCTGTCCGCTAGTCAACAAAAGGGACCACGATGTGCAAGGCAGATGCGCCGACGTCCAAGCGTCCAAGGGCCTCCACGACACCACAAAAACTGACACTTGACGCCTATGCAGCCTGGTGTGAGGTCCGACTGAAACCAACAGTCTCACCGACGGCTTTCCCACGCGACGCCGGCCACCGACAGGGGCCGTTGACGTGGTGGTGGGTGCGGGCGACGAGCGAGCGAGCGAGCGAGCGTGGCTGAATCTGACCACCTGTCCCGCGAACCACAACGCCCGGCAGAATCTGTCGCTGCTGCTGGTGACGTTGACCGAAGTGGGTAGATTAGATTGCTTTCGCCCAACAAGATTGCCGATGGCTCTTCGTTTTTTTCTTTGGTGCTATTGCTACTACTGCAACTGCTAACTGCTTGGTGGCGTGGGATCGTCTTCGTCCCGGTGGTCGGCAGAAGCAAAGAAAATGTCGAATCGTAGCTGCATCTCACTGTTAATCGGGTTCGCGAGCCGTGCGCTGACTGCCTTGTTCGGGGTCATGCAGCTTACCTCGCTGTCAGAATGCAGGCTCGTAAAGTGGTCTTTCTTCGGCGATCTGGAGAGATGAGGGCGTGTACACAGTGTAGAGAGCAGGCAGGAGCCCGGCACGTTCAAATACACAACATCAGTGCATCGCAACGAAGCCAACTGTAGAGCGGCCCTATCCTTGCGCTCATCTCTCGCTCGAGACACTACAGCTTCACCATGACCATTCCTGCTAGTATGCCGCTGCTAGCTGTCAAGGAGCTGGGGCAGTCCTGCGGCCTTGTTTGAGGCGTATGTGGCGCTCGTGGATGCACAGATGGAGATCCACACAGACCGGGCAACAACGCCTTCTCCAACGCGCATGCTCTGGGGGGACACAAGCAGATGGCTTATCGCGTGGTGTGATGATAGTGATTATTATTCTCGTGGTTCTGATTGCGACTCTACAGAGAACGCGCGGCGTGACGTTGCGGCCCCTCGCCCTCCCAGCCCGCCCGGCTGCACACGCCGCGCCCATGTGGAGTTGCAACACCAACATCAAAGCGACTCAGCGGTTCCTGGAGGCGTGCTGGGATCAGAGAGCATGGGCCAGATTTAGAAGGCACATAGAAGGCCGCTAGAAGGGCAAAAGGCACGGTGCATAATACTTGGCTAGGACGTGCAGCTGGCGACAAGTCTGTGTGCCGGCAACAGGCCCAAGCACAAGGTGGGTTGAGACAGCGGAAAGAAGCATAACACTTTGAATAACCAACACATTTTGGCTTTGTAGCGGTGCTGCCCATTGGCGAAGCTTGTCAGAAATGCCGGAGGCTGGAGCCCCTGAATGCCCACGGAAACACGCTGGGCTCGCGAACGGCGGGCCTGCACCACCTGCCACAACCTGCGTGCGTTCATGGGAGGGGGGGAAGCCCTTGGTTGGAGCTATATACAGCAACACACCCACTCGCGCGCCCTTTTCAACAAAGCCCTTCTCTACTGTTACGACAGTAGCATCATGGTAGCATGTCTGTCTCGAGAGCCCCTTCCTTTCTTTCCCTTGTTCTTCTTGCCGACCAGCGCGTAGTAGTGTCTTCGGCCTCCGGGTAGTAGAATTCGGCTTAGGCATATGCATGCAAGCACGGCACGTGGTCCCCGGGTACCTTTTCGCGCAAACCTACTACGTCTACGCCGTCTGAATCTCCCACCGACATTTCAGGCCTGTTCCTGTCACTATGTAGTTGCGGTGAAGGGGTCAGTCCCGCATATCCTGACCTCTTTGAAGCATGGCGCTCGGTATCCTTCCGCTAGATCCGTCTGTGCTTGCGCGTCCCACAGAAGCCAAAGTATTTGCCGGGGCCCACACCCAGCCTCATTGCGTTTCGATCATCGACACACGTACCCCCTAAACAGTTGTGCACGACCCAGATCATAACACCTGCTTCCCTGCATTATCACGATGCGCAACACATCACAAAAGCATAACCGCTTACTACCATGTCCAAGGTTGGCGGATCGACATCTGTAACCTACTCTGTAACTCTCGCGCTCTGTCTATCTCTCTCTATCTCTCTCTCTCTTTCCACTCTTCTTTGTTGCGGCTAATGCGCCTAGAGTCCGCATGCACTACAACAGCGAGCCTGGCACTTCTGTTTCATCATTTTGGAATAACAAGGAGCTATTCCTGGCCTGGCGCTTGGTGTCATCGCAGCCTGCCACTGGCCCAGCGGTTGCGGCCCCAGCTCCCTTGACCAACGTTCCGACCCAAGGGCGACTTGTTGCAGCCCTGCAGCGAGGCTGCCACAACATCCGAGCGTTCTTCTCTCTAATTTCTAGAAGCCGCCTGGACGGCGTGTGTCACGGAGCGCTCTACTCGCCCACACCCTGTCTTTTCCAGAAGATTGCCGCTTTCGCCGACTTTGTTCGCACACCCGCGTGAGCGCTGGAGATGACTGTGCCTGCATTACATGCGCATGCCGTCATGCTTGTTGGCGCCAGCTTCCTATCCGCCCGCCAGCGACATTTGTTCCCGAATAGCGCTGTTTTAGTCATGGGCCGCGAATGAGAAGCCGACGTCGACGCGGGATCAAATCCGACTCGCTTCCATCCGCATGAAAACGATTACGGACAACGTTCAGAATTCGGCCCTATCGGTCGTGTGCTCCTGACCCGCCCTGCTTCACCGGCGAATGCCCAGCCATCGCATCCAGAGCCGCATGCACCCCTTTTATTCCATGGCGGTGTAGTACCCTAAGCTGCCTTCTCGAGGGCTGAGGGTGTTGGCCAGCCGCCACAATGCCCGCGAAAACGTCGCTCAGCCATCAAGCCAGCTTTGCAGCTTTTGGCCTGAGCCGCGGATCCACCCGAGCAGTTGGATACCCGCTGTTGAGCTTGGAGGTCTGACGACCAAAGCTTGCCGTTCCGCTGCAGGTGGTGAATCGCAGCTTTGCAAATGTCATCCTACGGCATGCGCGGTGTAGTACCAACCGCTGCATGAGCGGGCGAAACACAACTGCTGCACAGATAGGTCGTGCTCAATGAGTCAGGCCACATGATCAAACGCACCGATAGGCAGATCGGGTTGGATGTACTAATATACACTTGCAAGAACGACCGACGGAAGGTATTTGCCGGTCCGCAGAACGCTGTACGAAGAGGGAAGATTACAAAGCCGACTTACGCCCGGTGTGAAAAAAAATCGCCGACGCTTCACCTACCAACATTACTAGATCCTGGGAACTCCACCTGTACCGAACAACTCCATCTTCACCCGCTCACTTGGAACGCCATAGCTTCTCAACTTGGCCTCAACGTCGAGCATGAACTGTGTGGGTCCGCAGCAGTAGTACTGTGTCTTGTTGTTGTCTGTGTGGAGATGCTGCCTGTCGACCCGATCGAGATCCACGCGTCCTTTGATGTGATAATCCCGGTCTTGCACTTCAGCATCGCTGGGACTTGATGAGTAGTAGACTGCGCGCACGTTCTCGTGGTTCGCAGCACATTGGTCGAAGTGCGTCTTGAACGCGCGCGTCTTGGAGTTACGCGCCCCTTGAATCCATGTAATCGGCCGAGATGACTTGTTCTCAGTCAGGGAATTGAAGATGGAAGTAAGAGCAGTAAGGCCGACACCTGCCGAAATGAGGACTACAGGTGCGTCTTCACCTGCTTCCTCTGCGTCGAAGAAGAAGTCGCCAAATGGACGAGATACCTTGACCACATCTCCCTCGCTCTTCTTGTCGTGCAGTAGGTTTGAAATATAACCTGCGTGCGCCATGTGCTTTTGTTCCCCAACCTCAACTCCAGGCTCCTTCTTCACACTGATCCTCAGATAACTCTTCCCGGGTGCATCGCTCAGACTGTACTGCCTTGCCTGCCACACGCCGCCATCCAGCTCATCAACAAAGACATTGACCGAAATGTATTGTCCAGGCTTGAACAACGGCAGTTTGAGGTTGGCGTCCACGGGCTCGAGGTAAAAAGATGTAATCTCCTCACTCTCCTTCTCCTTCTTGGCAATGGTAAAATCTTTCCAGTCGGACCAGTACGCTGTTTCCTTGTACAACTCGTCCTCTTTTCCAATCATGACATTCGCCAACTGCCAGTACGCCGCGCCCCATGCTTCTAGTATCTCAGGCGTCGCTGCATCTCCCAAGACAGTCTTCATCGTTTCCAAAAGGTGCTTTCCGACGATGGCATACTGATCCGGGCGAATAAACAAGCTCGCGTGCTTGTGGCAGATGAGCTCAAGCGCTGGGCTCAGCTTCCCCAGATCGTCGATATTGGCGGCATAGGCGTAGAGAGACCCAGCAAGAGCTTGGGCTTGGTGTCCAGTCGCTTGATGCGTATTGTTGAAGACGTTCTTCAGCTGGGGATGCGCCTCGAGCAAGTCATGGTAGAACTTGGTCGTTATCGTTGCACCATGCTCGGCGAGAACGGGAACAGTAGCTTTGATAGTTTGGACTTGAGAAGGAGTGAGGCCGCCCATGGTAGTATGTATGGTGAGTTATAGTAGATACCTTATTGTCTTTCGACAGTACCAGTGTGATGATGCAACCAATCACTCCGAGGGTTGTGTTTATTTGCAACAAACGACAATCGATGATGTATTCAGTAGATAATTTCTTCCCCCTCTTCGCCCTTTCCAACCCTCACATATATACCCTTCCCCTCTATCCTCACACAGCTTCCCTGTCAAATCCAAAAATCACCCGTACACTGCATCTCCGCGGTAATACAACTTCGCAAATGGATACCCTAGCCTCAGCGTTGTCCATCGCTTTCGGAGACTTGCCGCAAAGTTACCTAGAGCCATTTGCGGAAACCCCCCAAAAAAGTCGGACGACGGCGAATCCATCCGGTATGCCAGGGGTAATCATTGCGCATGTTACTCGAGGCTGCATGTAGGGCGATGCAATAAATTACGTATGGGATTTTCCCACGTTGCGCTGCGGTTTCTCCGCTACTTCCGCATTTCCGCTGCAGCGGGCCGCTCGCACGGCGGTTTGAGGACCACGACAACTGGTTATAGGGACGCTTAGATGGAATTGTGAACAGACTGGTAGGTAAAATAGAGTTCAAATAACTAGATGGTGTGATAGAGCGTCACATCTACCGTTCTTCAATGCGGAATACAAATTTCAACGTGATATCACTACGATGTATAATCTACATCGCAATAAACTGCTACTACCCCCTTCTATCCCCCGAACAAACCCAATTTGCCTCTCCCCTTTGCACATCCAACGCATGCTGCTTATTCAGAACCGTGTCACGCCGTGGTAACACGTTACGATGACTAAGCCGAGATGAGAATCACACCACAAATCGTCATACGCACCTGCCGACTTCTCCCGACCAAAGCCAAAAAAATCACGCGCGCCGTGGAATTCCGCGGCCACAGGCCATGTTACAAACCACTCTGTAAAAAAGCGATCTGAGTTCTTCGCTGCCGCGTGATTGAGCTGGGCGCCGTTTGCTGAGGAGGATATGTGTGGATCACGTGATGTGCTGTGAACTTGTACACAAAACGTTACATTATAAGGTCAGGGACGTGCACACGCGTTTTGTCGCGACTATACGTCTATCCAGAGCTTGCCTCTCTCCTTCTTCAACACGCTTGCACGGCCTGTCTAGTTCTGGGGAGTGTGTAATTTTCGAGTATAGTGCCCTTGTACCTCTGATTTCGTACATTTCCATCGCACTCCGCCGCTGCTATATGCAAAAGAAGACGCGTCTTTCCCAGCTTTTGCCAGATCTTGAGCCGCGACTGATTCATCCTGGGCTAGGTGTACATGCATGATACCCATCAAGGCAGTTCTTTCGTGCATGGGCTAATAATGCCCGTGGCGGGGTTGATTGGTGTTCCGAGGAACGTAGCGGGCTGGCGGGGATTGTCGCGACTCATCAACGTGATAACGCCCTACTGTTGCCAGACTGGCAATCTACCATGTTGTGGTGTCTCGCATTGTGGGATCTAGCCACTTTATTTGCGTCTTTGAAGGGCATTGGCTTGGTATGGCGAGGCCTTTCGATGTTTCTTTTCTTCTGAGATGAAAAATGCTCGGGAGGGAGATGCTGTGAGAGGCGCTTCATCGGGTTTACTCGTCTCATCCCCATGGGGTACATCTCACTAGCGGTGCTGATGGACATCCTACTGCATGATGAGTGAGTCATTCAGGATGTCTGTCTAGCATAAAAGATGGACACCTGTGATCCAGCATGCCCAATCCCTTCACTCCCAGATTTAAAGCAATCAGAATACAAATCAGAGCAAACACCATGACTGATCAACGTGAGTAAAAAAAATCTATCATATCAAACCGAAGCCCTACAACTAAACCCATCAAAGTCCCAACCGACCTCAAAGCCCGCGTAAAAGCCTCCTACGACGCCATAGCTGAGACATACAACAAAGAGTTCACCAAACCCGACGACGTGCTCCGCCTAGACTACCTCAGCCGTCTCCTCACCTTACTCGAACCCCCCTCCAACACCACCAAAGCATCCACAGCAAACGTCCTAGAACTCGGCTGCGGTGCCGGCATCCCCGCCACCAAAACCGTCCTCTCAAGCACAAACCCCGTAATCACAGTAACAGCCAACGACATCTCAAACACCCAACTCAACTTAGCCCGCACAAACCTATCCGCGTACAGCGACAGACTGACCCTTCTCCAAGGCGACATGCTGAGCCTCAGCTTCCCTCCCGCGTCCTTCGATGCCATCACAGCCTTTTACAGCATCATCCACCTCCCGCGCGACGAGCAGACGCAGCTAGTGGCGAAACTCGCAGCGTGGTTGAAGCCCGGGGGCTATCTGCTGGCCAACTTCTCTGTCGCGGCTCTGCCGGCTTTGGAGCAGGAAAAGTGGCTGGGGCATGACAAGGGCTGGATGTTTTGGAGTGGGTGGGGCGAGGAGAGGAGTGTGGAGATGGTGGAGGAGGTGGGGTTTAGGGTGCTGGTTAGAGAGGTTAGGCAGGTGCACGGGGATGAGGCTTTTGTGTGGGTTTTGGCGAGGAAGGAGGGTGTGATTCTGGGTTGAGGGATCAGAGATAGTGGAGGAGATGGGGTTAAATACCAAGGTAGAGGCGGTATTCGGCGGGCTTGTGTATGTGGAAGTGGATTGACGTAAAGGATTAATGCATGTACTATGCTGTTTGGATTCAAGCATCTCTGTATCGTACTTTTATAGTGTCTAGTATGTTGTTCTGGTTCACATGTGCTTTATTAGTGGAGTGATTGGGTTCCTCTCGTCGTGGGGTTCACATTCTATAACAACGCCGTCTAAGAGATCATAATCCGGAGTAAGGCTGTGTAAAGCTATGTTAAGGCTGAAAATTGAACTATGTGACTTGATTTCGATGCCCAAGTTGACTCAACAGAGGAAAACAGTAACGAGTTCTATGTTGCCCGCTTTCATAGCATCTGTATTTCTTGTAAAAAAATAGAGGCGTAGTAAAGTAGGACGAACGCGCGCCGCGAAACTCCCTATGACGAAGTTGGCGATTGAAAAAAAAATCACATGGCGCATCGCATAATGAACCTCTAGGATGAGCAAGATGGAACTGGTCATAGCAAACCATTTTTTTTCTATTCGGACATTTAAAACAAGCAGGCCAAATTTTGCGGGTATCAAAACCCGTGTCTAATCGTACAAAAAGGTCTTCCTTTACATCTCAATACAGCGTCATCGCGTCTCAATGGTAGTCGTTCGAGTTGTACGACTGCCTATTGCCCTGATATCCTCCACCACCACCACCACCACCACCACCACCACCACCACCACCGCCGCCGCGATATCCACCTCGTCCACCTCGTCCTCCACCACGACTTCCCCTATCATCCCGAGGCGGACGGTCATTGTATGGGTTGTTACCCTGGTATCCTCCGCCTCCGCTTCGTCCAAGGATTTCGTCAGCGGGCCGGTAGAACCTCTCGTCTCGCAGCGAGCTATTGTTTGGTGCCTGGCGCGGCGGCGGCGCACCATGATGCTGGTTCGCATTGCCCATCCATGCGGGGCGCTGAGAAACTGGTGGTGGAATAGGCGGGGCTCCGTATTGCGGAGCACCACCCTGCCAGCCGCCTACACCGGGCGGGGGCACCCATCCCGGGGGTGGAGGAGGAAAGTAGTTTCCACCTGCGGGAGGCGCGAAGTTTCCACCAGGGAATGGTGGTGCAAAGTTGGGCGGCGGCGGTGGGTAGTTGCCCTGGCCACCATATCCGCCTCGGTTGTTATCCCAACTGCCACCTCCACGTCCATTTTGATAACCTCCTCGTCCCCCGCCGTTCTGGTAGTCATTGCCGCGACGATCATTAAAACCGCCGCCTCGTCCACCTCCACGACCACGGCCACGGAAGCCACCGCGCTCGTTTGAACGACGTACTGATTCGGCTTCACCGGGGCTGAGCGCTGGCTTAGGAAGCTTGACACCTTCGAGCAAGACGGACTTATGAGCTCGACTCGAAGACACGCTTGGCATTTCGTAGTACACCCTGTACATTGTTAGCAACGAATTCACCATCATATTTCTATGAATGCATACCTCATTGAACGATCCTGAGTAATCTCGAAGTCTGTTAGGCCATCGGCGTCAAATGGTGGCACAAGCTGACTGTCCATAACGAACAAATCATGTGGTTCGACATCTCCGTGTAGTGCTCGACTCTTGGTAGGGTCGATCTTGTGTTTTTGCTGGCCCTTGCGATACAGCGCCTTCTCCACATCGTCGAAAATGCCAGATTCCTGTGAAAACATAAGAGTTTCCTTGCCAAACTCGTTCCGCTTCCTCTCATCATCTGTGAGCTCGGGATACTTTGTTGCCATGGCATCAAGCAGTCGCTTCTCGTCAATGAAAGGCAGAACAGCAACACCCTGCCAAGCGAACTTCTTGCCGTTGAGGTCGATGGGGAAGTCCTCGGGATAGAAGTCGACGATACTGCTGTTGGGATCCTCCATCAGTACACGGAATGGTTCGGGGATGGCGTGGTTGGATGCTGCAGGCAATACACCCATCAACTGCTCGTAAGGATGGAAGGGCTTGCCCTTTTCGAATAGCTTGCGGGGATCCATATCTTCGAGACCGACAAAGTCTGCGGCGAAAGGAGCGTAATGGTGAGGGAAATACCAAGTCCATGAAGGGCAGCCTTGCATATAGTAGGCCAATACCCAGCAGAGACCTTCAGCATACTCTCGTGCAACCTTGTTACGGAATGCGATGTCGTTGGGGGCAACGCCAAACTTTTGCTCGTAGTAACGCTCCTCGTAGCCATCTTCCCAAAGCATGATGGTGTCTTCCTGAGGACCATCCTCTTTCTTCGGGGGTTGAGCAGCTTGCTGTGGAGATTCGGGAACGACGGGCGTGCTTCGCCCAGGCGTGGCGTTGTCAGCATCTTCCACATCATCTGCTTTGCGCTTTCCAAGGTGGACCGGAGTCTCAGTACCAGAGGCGGGCTCGGAAACTGGCTCAGAAGCTGGGGCTGACTCAGGTTCTGGGGCAGACGTGCCGTCAGCCTTGGCCTTCATAAGCTCCTTGAGCCTGGCCGCCGCACTCTTGTTAGATTGAGAATCCCGAGTGTGCATGATGTCTTTGTGAACATCGCGCACCTCCTTCGATTGGGCCTGCTTCGGGTCGAAGAAGACGATACCCGCACTCGTATAGGTATCCGTAGTCTCCTTGGCACGTTTGAACCCTGGCGCTGAAAGGCCAGATTCGTCTGTTCGCTGACGTTTGTTGGCATTGCTGTGGGCTTCGCGGCGGGCCCTGTTAGCCGCTTGTCGGTCTTGCACCTCCTTGCGCTTCTTGAAGATGCCAGCCTCTCGGGTTGCAAGTGCCGAGAGAATTTGCTGAACGCGGCGCATGTCGGGATAACCATCTTTGGTTACATAGTCATCCATTTCAGCGGCAAGATCCCGCCAGATGCTAATGAGTAAGTCGATACCCTGGTCTCGAATCTCAAGACTGGGCAAGTGCGGCAAGAAATCGTTACCGACGAAGAAACACATAAAGACCCAATCATCGAGTGAGCGTTCGAGATCATACTTGAAGGTGCGCTTGGGCGTATCCATTTCGACAGCCAGATACTCTCGTAAGATGTTGGTATGCAGCCAAAGAAAGGGCTTAAGCTGGTGCTCAGAATTGGCCCACTCTTCGTCAGCTTCTTCTTCGGTGAGCTTCTTGCCATCATCAGGGAATTCACAATTGGTGCGGATATGACCCTTGCGCCCGCAGCGCGTGCAGACCTTGTCCTTACCCGAGTCGAAGAAGACATCTTCTCTGAGTACACGGAAATAAGGTTCATGAGTAGCGAGACTCAACATTATCAAGTCGGCATCGAGGCCATAGATGACATGCGAGGTGTTGGGGTCATGTGTAGGCATAGAGCGTTGCGAGCGAATGAAGTTCATGATTTTGTGTTCTCCTTCACCAGGCACAGATGCATCAGAGATGATGACTTTCATGTCCTTCCACGAGGGGTCGGTTGTGAACTTGTACGCACACCAGTATTGAAGACTCTCGGCAAGAAGATGCATGAAAGGTGTACCAGGTGTGATTGCATTGGAGTCCCAGGTCTTCTCAACGACCTCTTCGAGACTATTGATGTCCTCGCCACGGCTGGCTTTCTGCGAGTTGAGCATTCTCTGAAACTCTGCACGCTCATCGTCCTTTTCCTTTGCCTCTTTGACAGAGCGGAAACGACGCGAGCGCTGCTGGTTCATTTTGGCACGGGGAGCAACACCATCGACCGCCATGTAGAGCAGCTTACGGGGGCGCACCATGCCGAGTACGCGATCAGTGTATTCGAAGATGGCGATCATCATGTCAGCCTCGGTCTTGGGCGCGGGCCTGTCGTCGGGATGCGAGCATGGATGGACAATGCCGTTCATGTCGAGGTACAAGTTGTCGAACTCTTCACCGTTGGGGTTGGGTCCTGTACGGTCTACGGGTATTTTGGCATCGCCGACCTTCTTAGGCAGCTCTTCCTGAACACTTGAGATGATCTTGGGGTATTTCTGGCTGAGCCAGCGGAACATGGCGGGAACACCCATGATTGCGAAAGGCGCTCAGTGGCGCGCGTTGTACGGGAAGTGGTGGGAGGGTGTTGACGGATGGGAAGTGTAGTGTGGCCACTGCCAAAACGGGTGTGTGCTAGTGTTCTGGAAGTCTGGGTAGTATTGCGAGGATACTAAGAAAGATCAAAGGGCTGCGATCGACGCTTTTGTCGGTGATGCGCCCGCTGGGAAAGAAAGAAACTGCCTCACGGCTAACAATGGGCCTTCCTCCTCGTTTGATGGCGCTGGAGGCGATGTCCAACAGCTGCAAGAAAGCCTGTCGGTGTCGCAGACTTGTTGAGCACGCTATGGTGCAGTTGCGCACGAAATGGATGAGAAACGGGAAACGGGGGAGAGGGTAGGTGTGAAGGTGAGATGGTGGCCGACGCGACTGTCCAAGAGATTCGCCGCCAAGATCCGGAGCCGGGGTTCAGCCGACCCTGAATGAGCCAGCGGCCGCCAGCCCTAGACGCACCCGGGCGAGCTGCAGCGCCCGTGCGCCAAATTATACGTGGAGCTTGACACAACCACTTGCGGCCTTCACTTGCACAGACGGGTAACGTTGCTTGTGCGTGGGTTTCGAATTCGGACAGACTCGATGATTTTTCATACATGCATATGAACATTCACTACCACGCACCTCTACTATGAAGTCATAGCCCGCCCAATCCTTCAAGATGATGCGAGTTCTCGAGGCCAACGCGCCTCCCAAGCAGACGGCCACGGATACAATCAGCACGCTTAGTGGGCGGCTGACGAGCGCAACTCTTCTTGAAGACCGTCGCGCTGCCATCCTCGGCCTCCGTAGCTTTGCAAAGCAATACCCCGCTTCGGTCGCATCAGACGCTCTACGTGGACTCATTGCCTCTCTGACAAAAGACGGCGACGATGTGGACACGCTCAAGGTGGTGCTGGAGACGCTGCTCATGCTCTTCCACCCCGATGAAAACAGCCCCGAGGCTTCGGAAGAAATAGCCTTGTGGCTGGCGGACCAATTCTCACAAGTATGTGCTTCACTCCCGCGTGTCTGCTAGTGCTGAGCTTATAATAGCGACAAGACAACATCACTCTCCTCGTCGACCTCCTTGAGAAGCCTGACTTCTACTCCCGTCTGTATTCGCTGCGGCTGATACGCGCCATCTCGCTAGCACGACCCCAGCGAACACAGGAATGCGTCCTGACAGCCCCCGGCGGCATCGAGCGCCTAGTCGCGATCCTCGACGACCCACGGGATGCTGTCCGTAACGAAGGCCTAATCGTGCTCTCCGACCTCGCACGATCGTCACCCGAACTGCAAAAGCTGTTCGTCTTCGAGGACGCCTTCACCAAGGTCTTCAACATGATTCATGCTGACGGTGGCCTCACACAGGGCGGCGTCGTGGTTCAAGACTGCTTGAGTCTGCTGGCCACCCTCATCCGCTTCAACGTATCGAACCAGACCAACATTCGAGAGATGGGCCATGTCGGACGGTTCGCTGCGCTGCTTCCAGGTGGAAAGAAGCCAAAGAAGGCGCGATCCAGCATGGAAGAAGAGGATGATTGGCCACCCAGCCCACAAAGCGATAAAAACATTTGGGGTTTGTTGGCTATCATGCGCATGTTCCTCGTAAAGGGCAGCCCAGGCACATTACAGAACCAGAATGTTTTCCAGCAGCATGGTCTTGTCCGCCAACTCCTCAACATTGCCTTTGATCCTGCAACTGCTATGCCTATCAAGATTGAAGCCCTCAATACTTGCGCCGATCTTATCAGAGGAAATGCCCGGCTACAAGAGGGCTTTGCTCAAGAGCAAGTCCGACCCATTGTCGAGCCCGCAACGAATGGCGTGGCTTCTCCGAATAGTGTCGCTTCGGTATATGTAATAGAAGCCCTTCTCAATCTGGTTCTGTCCCCTGCGCCCAACGACCTCTTCGATTTGCGCAACGCCGGTTGCGAGTGTATCAAGGCCTATTTTTACAACCACGTGCAAATCCAAGAACATTTTCTCAATCGAGCTATAGGTGGTCATGAAGGCGGCGACGAAACAGCAAACGCTTTGACTATCTTGATGGCGGGCCCGCAGGTTCCTCCAACTGGCGACCCCTATAGAATCTGGTTTGCGGCAACTCTCATCTACCACCTCATCTTCAACGATTATCAAGCCAAGAACACTTTAATGCACGTCAAAGAGGGTGATGCGGAAAGCGGCGAGGAGGTCGTTACATGCATACAAACACTGACCGCAAACCTTATCGCAAGTCTGCAGCTCGGCGAAGACGAACGCATCTCAGTTGCCTACCTGATGCTTTTGCTCGGCTGGCTTTTCGAGGATGCGTCCGCAGTAGACGACTTCTTAGGGGAGGCAAGCAGCTTGCAAAGTCTTGTCCAAGCCGTTTTGACCCCAGGCGATGATCGTGTGCTGATTCGAGGTCTCTGCGCAGCACTATTGGGTGTTGTGTACGAGTTCTCGACACGGGATTCACCAATACCGCGACGAGAACTCCAGCCAGTCCTCACATCAAAGCTCGGCCGCGACAAGTATCTCGACGCCATTACGGGACTGCGACATCATCCGCTTGTACGCGACTTCGAGGTGCTGCCTCGCAATGGTGGTGGCAACAGCATCCTGCCTGATGTGTACTTTGACGAAGCCTTCATAGACTTCCTAAAAGACAATTTCAGTCGACTGTCAAGAGCAATCGATCGAAACCCAAACATCGAGCAGCACCAGTCACACGATGGCGTGGATCGAGATGTGGTTGATGCTTTGCGTGGCGAAAGCGACGAGAAAGAGCAGACCATCCAAGAGCTCCGAGCGCAACTCATGACTCTAGAGCAGAAGATAGACCACGAACAGGCTGAGCATCGCAAGACGCAGCAATCGGCCGAAGAACAACGAACCACACTCAAACGCATCAACGACAAATTGCATGATGATATCGACAAGGAAATTGCAAGCAGAGATCGTGAGCACCGACAAGCGATGTTGGAAACAGAGAACAGGTACAATCTTCAGGTTGTAGCGCTCAACAACAAGCTGCAACAAGCGACCAAAGACGCAAACCTCGCTGCATCTAAGATCAGACAGGAGTATGACGAGAAACTACAGGATGCAAACAGACTGCGTGCTGAACTGGAAAGTCGGCTGGGAGCTTCGGACAAAGCAAGACAAGAGGCGTTGGAAACCATCCGTAGTCTCGAGCAGATATTGAAACAAACGCGCAGTGAAGTGGCCACTATCACAGAGACACTGCGCAACGCACAATCGCACGTGCAAAAGAGTGAGGCTCAACTCAGGCAGCTCAAGGAAGAGAACGAGACAAAACTCAAGCAACTTATGGAAGAGAAAGAATCACATCTCAAGCAGTCCAAATTAGAGAAGGATGCTCTTCAATCGAGTGTGGACAAGCTCAAAGCAGAGAACCAAGACCTCAAAACTCAAGCCCAAGACCAAACCTGGAAGGTCAAAGACGCAGAAGAGAAACTCCGCAAAGCCGAGTCGGGCGCAAAGTCTTCCAAAGAAAAGGAAGTCAAGGACTTGCAAGACAAGCTACGGAAAGCACAGGAGAGCGAGAAGGAGAAGACTACCGAGTTGGAAGACCTTATCATGGTGCTTAGCGATCTCGAGGAAAAGAGGAGTAAAGACAAGGTATGCTATTGTTCTTGTGCTCAACCTCGTTGGCGTGGCCATTCTAACAGCTGCAGGAACGTCTCAAAGCTCTCGGACAAGAAGTCTCGGATGACGAAGACGACGACGACGATGATGATGACGAAGAGGACGATAGTGACGACGAGGAGGACGATGAAGAAGATGAAAAATAGAATATCGTCGCTCGAGCATATCCTTAGCTATGCCGCCGCAGCCCATACAGACCTCGACCCAGCTGTTCTCAGACCAAGCTTTAGCCAAGACATCACAGCTAGGAATACAGACTTCAATATTACTAATTATGTTCGTACCTGATCACTGCCCTGACCAAAAATTGAGCAAAGCTGCGTCTTGCGCTATTGCCATCAAAGATTAGACCTAACAACATTGCAAAGATGGCAAAAAAAAAGTAACCCGACTCCAATCAAGCGCGACCAGCAAAAATATGCCTCACAACTACAAAAAAAATGCACACAACAGTAGAGATTTGCTAGTAGTTACCTAACTACTAACCCGTTAGTATCTTAAGAGCTAAGTGAATATAAGACCTTATTATTACTTAGATGCTTATTGTGTAGGGATATTACAAACCCTGCTAGACTGCGAACCCTGCATCTACATTACAAATATTTACATTTTTTATTTCTTTTTGGTTTTCTTACTCATACCCTAGGCGTTGCTCGGAACCGGACGACTCGCGCGCCGGGACGGTAAGTCGGAAAGTGATCACCGACGCTCTGGTAAATCAAGTGGATATACAATCTCGCCTCCGGAGACTTAATAAAGCGAGATGATTTTTGAGTAGCAATCGGCCTGTTCTTTCCCTTGGCTTGGTTTCACGGAACTCGTTTGCGTTTTAGTGCTCTACCCGTCTCCCCTTTGTCCCCTCCAGTTTTATTGCCTATATTACTGTCCAGCCAATACCAGCTATGACTGCCAGAACCACTGCCGGCTTTGTTCCCGTCAAGTTTGCCCCAGAGGAACATCCTGCTATCCATTACGAAGGTTTCCAACCTGGAGTCATAAAGCATCTCCCACGCGGACATGTCTTACGCGAAGGATATTGTGCATTCCCCGTTGACACCGACCTGGATATCGACAGCAAAGTACCTATGCGGGATGGGGTAAACATCTACACAAATGTGTACCGACCTGCTGATGGTGTGAAGCAACCAGCTCTAATTGCTTGGAGTCCTTATGGCAAGTGTGCTGGCGGTACTGGTCCCCACAACTACGACGTCATCGGCCCATACCGAATCGGAATCGACTATAACAAGCTCTCGGGCTACGAGACATTCGAAGGACCCAATCCGGCAGACTGGGTCGCTCGTGGCTACTGTGTCGTTGATCCCGATGCCCGCGGCGCCTATCACTCCGAAGGAGACATTCACTTCTGGGGTCTTCAAGAAGCCCAAGATATTTATGACCTCATTGACTGGTGTACCAAACAGTCTTGGTGTGATGGAACTGCTGTCATGTTTGGCAATTCATGGCTGGCGATCTCCCAGATCAACCATGCCAGTCACTGCCCTCATCCAGCTCTGAAAGCTATCGCACCTTGGGAGGCAGCGACAAGTACTTACAATCAATTCATTTACCGCGGTGGCGTCTCCGCGGCGGATGATGAGTTCGCCAAAATGTTAGCCCCTCACTTCCCACATGCGAATGGTGACTGATTTGTAGATTCACTATAGGATTGTAATGGGTTTTGCTGGCTATAACAAGCTCGAAGACACGTTCGGAGACTGGGGAGACTGCCCTCTGTATAACGATTACTGGGACTCGAAGAAGATCCGTACAGAGAATATCAAGCTTCCCATGTACCTAACCGCATCATACTCGTACGATGACCCCCTTGCTCGATTACAGTAAACAGATTCCTAATCCAAATAGGTCGCGTCTCCATTCTCAAGGCTCCTTTGAAACCTTCGCAAAGAGCAACGTTAATACAACGTGGCTACGTGTCCACGATAGCCAGGAGTGTAGGTCAGCCATTCCCATGAAGCCGTTCGTTACTGAGACACATAGGGTACGATCTATACAAGAAAGAAAACATGGACGATCTGCAAAAGTTCTATGACCACTTCGCAAAGGGGAAGAAGAATGAATGGGAAAACACCCCACACTTCAGACTCACAATGCTGGCCATGGTGGGCAGTGTTGTTTCTAGTGTGGTCGAGAGACTAGAAGAAGGCGCAACGTTCCCACTACCTCGGACAACATTGAAAAAGCTGTTCTTCGATGCGTATAACATGAATTTGAGCCTTAGCAAGCCTATGCATGCGTCCAAGGCGATATATGAGGGCCACTCTCTAAACGACAGCATTGTGAGTACACGTGCAGCCAGTCCGTGCTCATCTTGACCATCCTCTAACACTTATAGTCATTCACGGTCCGATTCGACAAGTACACTGAGCTTTCAGGTCTTCCATGGGCCAAGCTATTCATGTCATGCGCCGAGCACGACGATCTCGACGTCCATATTTTGATCCGCAAAATCGGAGTCAACGGCAGCTTGCTGGCACACAACAACTACCCGGTTCCCGTACCCATATACAAGCTCTCGAATGTGAATGTAGCCAAGTATGAAGGCCCCAACGGTATCCTGAGGGCCTCACACGGCGTCTCTCTTCAGTCAAAACAAAACCCAGAGGATTATCCTGTCTATACGCATCGAGAGCGGAGATCGATCGCTCCTGGTACGGTGGTAGGGTTGGAGATACCTATTTGGCCTATTGGCCTCGTGTTTGGAGCTGGAGAGGGCATTGCAGTCGTGATAGCTGGCCATGACTTGAAGTTGCCCGAGGTCACGCCCCAGGGACCCCCGGATACCCAGCCCAATGATCATAATAAAGGAAAACATGTTGTCTATACTGGAGGAGAGCAGGCTTCGTTCTTAATGTTGCCAGTGCTGAAAGGGTAGGTAGCATGGAGATTCGGTCGGAGTGACAATTCTAGCCTCATCACGAATGCAAGTGACCTGCTGTTCTACTTCAACTAGATATGTAACCATAGAAAGCTCTCGAACAAGCGTTTCCTCTCTTTAGTTTCCTCGTGCGGATAATCTCTAACAAACTGCCTCACTTGATCACTAATTCGCCGGTATTGTGCCTAAATATAGCTAAGCAAGCTGAAGCCAAGTTGTCTCTTGCACGCTTAAGATGAAGTGCCTTGATTCTGTTTTATACGGTAAGCAGTAACGGTTGAATGGCTGTATACGATATATCAAGGGGAGAAGCGCGTAGAGATCTGCGTTGAATAGGCGGTAAGAAAAGAGAAGGGGCCTGACGCACAATCCGCCGATATCACGGCACGGAGTTAAAATAGACACCGCTTCCGTATATCTAACAGGAGGTGCTAAATGCCTAATAGATACGCCGCGCGTACAATCATGAGGCAGAGAGTAGGATCCGCTAACTTTAGCTGCTTTCACAGAGGCTCCCTGGGAGACTCGTATGTACGCGAGCTTGAGGCTCAATCAACGTATTGACGTATTCGGTGCGCAGGCATAAATGCTCTTTACTAGCTTGATTATTAAGATTATCAAGCAGCTTAAAAAGGGGCTAGGACGATGAGGCTCTCCGCTAAGTCAAGGCGCGATCAGATCATCGGTTTTGAAAGAGCCAATGAAGCAGCGTCAAAGCGTAAGCATCGCGAAAAGAAGCGATTCTAGAAACGCGGAGTCGGAACAAACGGAGCGCGAAGCACTTGCTCAAAACTTAGGTATGAGGCCGACAGGCAGATTGCTGGTGAAGATCGTCAAGGAGGGGTGCGATTAGGCGCTAGCTGCCGGGCTCTAGCGCGTTACAGCTGGTGCAAAGAGATTAGTACCTAGGTGTAACAACACACCTACATACGAAAAGTCCTTTCAATACTCCATATATGCCTATTCATTGTATCATTCCGTTATCAGGTGGCGTCGCTTTGAGCGTGCCCAACACCAGTGCGGTAGCAGGATCGCTAGCCCGGCTCACTGGCTCGTCCAGCACGTTAGGAGGTAGCAGACCGACAGAAAAAGCGAATTGAATAGGGCCGACGTTGGCCAGCATTCGAAGGAATACATCTTTTACGGGCAAACCGACAGATTTAGCGAACTAAATAGGGCCTACTTCGGCCAGTACTCCATTCATGAGGGTCCTGTCGTCGAAAGGTGTAGGAATAGGGACACCTATAAGTACCCAGGTAATCACAAGTAAGTTCCATTTGCAACGCAGATCTATCCTGCATCTTCGCCCAAACAAGCAATCTACCTTAGCAACAAACATGAAGCTGATTCTTCTAAGTCTTTTGCCCGCGGCGTCCGCCTACACCTGGTGGACCAACGACGGATGGTCTAAGCCGGCTGATTTTAACAGCAAGGCATGCGCGTCAAACGCGAACGCGCAATATTTCTGTGTACGCCAAAAAAAAAACACAAATGTGTCACAGGAATAAGACGCTGATAATCCTGTAGGGTACTCTAGCCGGAACTCTAGGCCAGAACCCTCAGCCTAATGCTTTCCCCCGTGGGCGCGATACTTGTACCCTTGCGGACACGCTGGGTAGGGGATGCAACTGGAAAGGAGCAACTGGAATTGTAAGTTGATGCTGAAACCTGATTTACCTTAATCCCAAGCTAATGATACTTCTATAGGTTGTTTGCGTAAGTTACTATGCTACATACTAGGCAACTGGTCAGCGTTTTACTAACCGTTTGTTAGTGTTAACACAAACTAAGCGGAGCCCCTCGAATTGTTCTGCCATTGTAACCGGTTACGGTAGTATATCCATATCTGCGGATTACATTGGTATGATGGGTATTCGATGTCGCCAAACCTCGTTAAATCCTACGGAGACGCTGCGACCACGAGCGGCTCCACACACCAAAGTATACTCACGTCGGGAAGCGACATGGTTCTCAACTACGGGCGAAGGTGGTATCGTCTGGTTGTGATTCGTCTGCTTCAACGATGTCTTCAAAATTGACTTCCTCTCATGTTTTCTAGCGACTATATGACCATTCAAAACGCGTAGTAAACCCTATAAACCATAATACACCATTATTAGATCAAACGATCACTCTCATCACTTCCTTAGTGTACCCTTCCAATTTTTCCGCAAGCTCGGTGTCTTTTGCGGGACCGCTCTGCCACCATGGTTCCCCCAAACGACCGAAGATCTCAAGATATGTACCACTCTGTTCAGCCTTCATATCTTCACTTGCAGCACTAAATAAGCTATTGTATGAGCCCTTGTCTGCCGGCCACAACATGCCGATCATCCGTAAGACGGAGATTACGCTCGTCATGACAAAGCCCGAATCGCTGATGCCATCGGCGAGATTCGTCTCCACTAGACCTGGATGCACAGACGAGGACCAGATCTCGCCACCGTTGTTCTGCGCGCTAGGGGAGCCCGGGCCGTATGCCTTGTGGAGGGACTTGGTGTGCAAGATATTAGCAAGTTTGCTCTGACCGTAACGGGTCATTGGGCTGGCGTTCTTTAGTGTTGGATCTTCGAAGTTGATGCCACCGGCCGGAGCGCTCAAGTGTCCCGATGAAGTGAGATTGACGATGCGTACACTTCCTGGCGGCAAAGTCTTGGAGGTGTCCAGCATCACCTGAAGCAGGTGACGTGTAAACACCCAGTGCGCAAGGTAGTTTGTCTGCCACTGCGCTTCGTGGCCATCCTTGGTCGTTTCAAATGGTGTCGCCATGATGCCTGCGTTGTTGACAAGGCCATGCAGCGCCGTCTCCAGTGTGAGAAAGCGTTGCGCTGCTGCAACAACGCTTTTGAGGTCCTTGAGGTCCATCTGGAGAAGGTCGATCTGAGCGGAGGGATGCATCTTTACGATACCGGCTACAGCCTCTGCACCCTTTTCTAGGTTCCGAGCGCACATGTATACATGTGCGCCATGTTCTGCAAGATGCGCGACGGTGTAGTAGCCTCTGTGTGCGAGCAAATCAGACACACGCGGTCGTTGTAACGCGTGAACAGTGACTTACATGCCTGAGTTTCCTCCTGTCACTATGAATACTTTGCCCTTGAGGTTAGGAAGGAGGTCGGGGTGGAAAGGCATAATTGAATGGATGGGAGCCGAAGGGATGTCTTGATGGTGATATTGAAACCTTGAAAGTCATGACTATAGGCATTATATACGACGGTAAGCACGGCGTGTGGCTCTCCTAAATCCTATGTCCGGTTTTGGCCTGTGAGGAGTTGTCCGAATGATGTGAATGTTGAGGCAGGACGCATAACATCTGGGCGCAGCTGTGACGAGCGGACGAATCCTTCGGGCAAATTCAAGGTGTTTCTCAACGAAGCCCTACACATAGACGGAGAATTCCAAGACGAGCGAATTAGGCACAAGCCCAGTCGTCTCGCGTAGCTGTATGTCAGCTCATACGAGGGTATCTTACCACCATCGCGAAATACCAGCACGGCTGACTAGGCAGCAGCCAAATCCCGACGCGACATACAACTCATGTTGAGCGACGCATCGCAGATATTCACAGCCCGTCTCTTCTTCTCCCATAGCGTTCCGTGGACTTGCCAAACCTCACAAAACCGTTTTCTTTCTTCCACACTCGCTCTTCACCCATGAAATCTAAACAAAAAAAAAGACAAACGAGGATAAATTTGCGACGTCTGCTTTCAATAGTGGCTGCATCGGCGTGCTTTGTGTGACCAGGCAACAGCGCCATGCTCGGCAGAAAACCCAGCCTCGCTTCATCGGAGTGACGTATGAACCTCCGAGACCTCCGAGAAACAGCAAAACACAAATCTAGATTATAGTCCAGCAACAATCCAAGATACGCGTTCAAGGCCGTTACCTCTAGGGTTAGAGCATCACATGTCGCGAGACGGATAATGGATCTTGCAAAAGGTCTCCTACGAATCGCAGTCACTTGCGCATGAGAGGTCTTCGACGAATCACCCACCCATAACCACCGTAGTTACAAACGTACCCAAATGATACGCCGCGGCTCCCGCTCTCGGAGATAGCAGTCGCCAACAGCTCACTTGCGCATGCCCTTTGTTTAGGGTAACTGGGCTCACGATTATTGCAATGCGTTTTAGACACGATTGTTGTATTCCAACATGCTAAACAACAGGCAACTGTTTAGCGTTCTACCAACGACGCGCTCAAAGTCACCCAGGAGCTTGGGATCGGTTATCTATGGGTAGACCGATACTGCAACTCACAACCAGACCCCTCGATTCTACCTAAGCAGCAGCAAAATATGCATAAAGTCTACAGATCAGCATACGTCACCATCATAACCGGATGTGGAGACGACCTAGACTTTGGTCTCCCAGGAGTATCGACTCGGAGCCTGAAGCTGCCAATCTCCCTCCAAACCCACGGTCATCACTTATGGTGCATTCCGGATATCGAACAAAAAAGCCACGGCTGCAGGTGGTCCACACGAGGATGGACATACCAGGAAACCCTCCTGTCGAAACGCCGCCTAGTCTCCACTGAAACACAGACCTATTTCCAGTGCTGGAACATGCATTGCTGCGAGTCGACTCCGCCGCAGTTAGAAGAAGCGCACACAAAGGATCTGACACGGTTCAAAGAGTGCATGCATACTCTGCGCGTGTTTCCTCAAAAAGGCATTGGGAAGATGAGCGATGAAGTAGAGCAACGGATTCAAGAGTACCTTTGTCGGAATTTTACCAAACACTATGATGCTTTGAATGTGCTTCTCGGTATCTTTCAGGCTTTTCGAGAGCTGGAGAGCCCCATTTACGATTTCTGGGGCTTGCCTTTGAGCGGTGCGGGTCGCTCGACGACGCTTGGCACCGGCTCTAGTCCAAAGCAATCGTGTGATATCAACGAACTATTTGGTTCGTTTCTCTCTTCGTTGGCTTGGTCAATGGACACTTGCGATAATGCAAGTATGCAAATATTGACGAGGAGGAATATGTTTCCTCCCTGGACCTGGGCAGCCTGGAATAATCTCCCAACGTTCGCTCAAAAATGCATCACCGATACTCGCCACTGCCCGTATTTAAGCTTCCGGACGTATCAAGAGTAGTATGTCAAGCTTTGGGATTTGGAGAGGGCTTTATAATCTAGGGACAGCACCGTCGTGTTTGAACCATGCATCTACCTTGATGGTTGGGTGGCAACTGTAGGGTTGACGCAGACCGACCCCGAAAATGATAGTCCTCCGTGTTTCCAGGTTCTGTGGCCCATACCGACTCATAGGGTGGCTATTATTGCTGATACCGAGGAGGCGGCTTCTCTTCGGCAGCATTGTTCGACAGCATTGTTCGACAGCATTGTTCGACAGCATTGTTCGACAGGTTCGTTCATAGCACTTCTTCTGGGGAGCGAGTCTACGCACGAAGAAGGTGCCGTTAGTTCTAGCGGCGGCGTCAGGAACATGCATGCCATAATATTACAGGGTCGACCGAACGGCACGCATACGGGACTGGAGGTTGTCACCTGGAGTTGTCTGAGTAAATCCTCTTTTCACTACGAAGGAACTGTGATGAGATGCAATGAGATTTTTGAGACTCGAAGAGTAGTACCCCGTTGCCATTGTGGTTGTACAACCTCAAACGCCCGTTCTTTCGATAACTACCTGGAAGACCCAAATCATGTCTTGGAATCTAGGAAAGCGGAGATTAGACTTGTTTAGTAGAGCAGAGTAGGGTACAAAAGGGTGTATGCTGGAGAAGCCGCATGAGAAACAGAAGAGAGGAAACCAAATGTGGATATACTGCCACATATTATGAAAAAGCATGCTTGGAAACAAAACCTACATAGTGAACGAGCGTTGTCCAACTCAGAATCAGCACGCACACCATATAATAAACAGAAGGGAGGAAGAAGACTAAATTTTGGCATGTATAATCATTCATTCGCTTCTACTTTTAAGCCATACTGCTTTAGACACAATACCTAAAATAAACATATTGCCTAAGCGACCTATAGTGTGCAGCTACGCTCATCTGCGTTTAGTGGAATATTGAGCGCTGTGGACGATGTTAAGCAACCCCCATACCTGCGAATACCAAAGCAGCGATATTCATGACAACAATCACGCCCCAGATGACAACTGCGAACGCCGTAGTAATCCAATGGTTTCGCATTTGCACATAGCCATTTGCGACTACATCCGCATCTCTCTCCTCATTATCGTCAGGTCGCACAATGACTTTCATGTACTGCGCTCGGCAAGTAAACCAGATAAGCGGTGCGCTGACGAAAGGAAGAATTACACTCAGTGCAAACTGGCTGCCATTCAAGGCCTTACTTAGTCCCTCTTGTCCGACAGAGCCGGCGATGATGATGGAGGGCGTGATGCTAATGGATCGTGTTATCAGGCGACGAAGCCATGGTTTCATCGTCCAGTTCAACTGCCCTTCCGAGACCATCTGTCCAGCAATGGTGCACACGATTCCAGCCGAGGTACCTGAAAGAAGCAACGCCAGCGCGAATATAGTGCCGGCAACCGGCGCAATCGATCGGGACAACAGTTTGTGGATAGAGAACAAGTCGGCGTCTGTCGCTTCGGACTGACCGTACAACGAAGCGCCAGACACAATGAGAATGGATGAGTTGACGAAAAGAGCGAACGTGAAGAGGGATATGGCGAGCTCTGCGATACTGTAGGACATGCAGTGCTTGATGGCTGCAAGGGAAGGCCTGTACTTCAGCTCGTCTGAGATAGAATTCTCGTCCGTGTCGCGAAAAGAGGTGGAGTTGTTTTGGTCATCGTACTCGCGTAGGCGTGGTTGAACAATGCCGCTACCGAGGTAGAGGCTGTGAGGCATGACTGTGGCGCCTAAGATACCACAGGCTTGGTATAAACTGCATCTAGTTAGTGAGTGTACTCAGTAAAACGATGTGTAGTACTCACGCTTGCGACTTGACCAAGGTAGAAGACGGGACGAAGCCATCGAAGACTTCTCCAACCGAAGCATGGATCTTGCTGAGCTCAAAACAGAAACATATTACAACGCCGAGCACGAGCAGTGCAACGAAAAACTCGAACCCGCGAAGAGCACGCATGGTGCCAGATGGGGAGTAGAAGATAAGGATGATCAGAACATCCACGATGGATAGCGCGCACCCGGCGACTAAAGGAACCTTAATCAAAATGTTCAAAGCAATGGCAGTACCAATCACCTATACACGTTAGCACGGCCTATCAACAGGAGAAAAGAGACTTACTTCAGCGATATCTGTCGCGATGATAGCTGACTCTGCGAAAAAATAAAGCGTATAATTCATCCACCGCGGAAGATGGGCCTTGCAGTTCTCCGCAAGGTTCATGCCGGTGACGGAGCCTAGCTTGATGCAAAGCGATTGCAAGAAGATGGCGAAAATATTAGACATTAGTACGATGAAGAGAAGTTTGTACTCGAAAGAAGCACCAGCTGCAACATCGGTCGCGTAGTTTCCTTGGTCCAGTCAGCGTTTCTGATACTTCTAAGTGCTTGTTGCAGATTGCGCAGCTACGCCATCAATAGATCTCGACTCACCAGGGTCGATGTATGCCACGGCAACCATAAAGCCAGGTCCTACAAACTTCAAGTACTTGCGGACAACTTCAATGGCGCCACCGAAAACACCCCCGCGACGCTTCGGTCGACCGACATCTTGTTCTTCGGCGTTGAAAATGGCGGGCGGTCTGATGGCCGTATCAGCAGTGCCGTGGTCTACCTTCCTGGTCGCATCGCTCCTCCTGCGCAAGCCGTCGAAGGCTTTGGGCTGCAATCGCCCATCCGCTTCAGTCGCTTGCCGATAATCTATCGCTATACCATCATCCATGTTGTGAAAATCTATTCGGTTATCATCCCTGGCTCTTGTGTTCGCCAAGTACCCTAGATCCGCTCTCGTCGTCGCATCCGCGTTGAGCGCATTCGGGTTCTGATTGTATCCTTCCGGAAACTCCGGATCCGTGCGCGAAGGACAGTTCATCGTAAATATCGGGCATGCGCACGACAGTGTACAACTCAACCTCAACACCGATGTATAGGTCAAATGGGCAATGTACAGTGGTTGATGTAAGAACTTCCCAAGACTTTGTCAAGATTATTGTGGGGTGACAGCGTCGCCGGGTAACGTGGCTCCGAGTTAGTGCATTCTAATTACGGGCTTACTGAGTCCGTGCATTAAGAACGCGTAAACGCCTCATCGTATGAAAGACTAAGACTATCTTATAAAGTTGGGATCTCACTGTTCACGCCAGTCAAATAGACAGCCAGTGTCAAGAATGGTGTCGCCTCAAATATTTAAAGCATGACACGTACTGGCAGCTCAAATTAGTCATCACATGCTAAACCGATAAGGGTTAGAAAGCTTCCGGCTCTGGTTTGGTTTGGTTCACTACCAGTGCATCAACTACAAACACGCAACACATACGCTTATTGCTCTACATTACCAGCCTGAGCTGGCGTAGATCGTTACCATTAGGTACACTTGTTTAATTGTTATATGGCGATTGTTTGCAACATGCATGCGACTGCTTGGATTCGACGTGTCGCTACTCACGTAGGCCTAGTGCTCATGCAAGAAGTCCATCGAATCCTATCGCACTTCTGTGCGCAATCTCGCGGACATACCTGGGTATCCAATATAACAATTTGCAGATACCACAACTCCGACTAGAGGTCATTTGAGAAGCCATCAAGCCATGAGCTCCCCGCCATTCCAATACCGGACACTGTCTGGGCTAGGTCAGATTCGCCTCGTTACGATTCTTCTCGATGAGTGGGGGGCGACAATAGACCTTGAGCCTGAACATGCTAATATGGCCCCACAGATTGGAATCCGCATATCCTACTCCAGGATCAAAGCTGTGTGGCTGAAGGACCCGAGCTAGGCCAACGCCTTGGAAGAGACTGGCACCAATACGAATGCCTCGAAAATTCCCCTTCCGTATCACGTGATTGTGATAAGGAACTGGAAGCACGATATATGGACGCAGAATTGAGACAAAGCCATTGAACGAGCTCTTTGAACAAATATCTGACATCTTCCAATGCTATTTTTTCTGACGATCAGATCGATGAGTCGTTGATGCTTCGGATCAGGTCGGCTACGATTTTCATCTGGGGACAACTGAGTGGCTATTTCAGAGAATATTCATGGATCTCGAAAATCATTATGAAGCGGGACATCAACCGCATAATTCTTCTCCAGAGGCAATATCACCAAAGCAAGATGCTGGGAGCATACATGAAGCTGAGGCGGCGTCTCAGAGGACTTTTCCGGAAGGAAGACTATCGGAATAAGACGCTGCGAGCACTAATGACACCCTGGTATGAGACTGAAGTACCAGTGAATATTGTACAAGACAAAAAGGACCGATTTGCTACCCGAATACCCCACGAAATGGACACATCGGAATCGGTTCAGTAGATACTCAACCCGGGGACAGGATCTTCATGATCTTGGGCTGGAACTTCCCGATAGCGCTCCGACCCACAGACAGCAAGTTTGCTTATGGTTGGAGAAGCCTATAATATGTGCTAGGATTGGCGCAAAGTCATCGAGAGTCGACTAACTTGGATCAATGTAGTCCATGGCAGACTTTCCAACAAGCGAGCCAGATCAAGCGCTTGACTTGACCGGCTTGAAGCTTGATTGTTCCCTCAAGTCAAGCTGCCTCATAGTAATTAACAAGCCAAGTTAAGCTGAGGAGGAAGCCGGCTTGAGTAGCTTGGTCAGCTTAAGCTGGGAGGAGGCAGCAGCTAGCTACTGGTAGGGCTGCTGGTTTTGCAGTAGAAGCGATCTTGTAATAGTTTTTTAGTGTTGCAAACGTAGCTTAGTAAGCGATCTGTGCAACCTTACGCCGTGCACAGCTAAGTTAATAATAACGGATAATAATATAGAGCTTTCGTACGACCTTAGTAGATAGGGTAGCGACTATTACAAGATTTAACACTAAGAAATTTTATAGTATAGGCTAATAAGCTATTAAGTTAAGCCTCAAGCAAGCCACCTATCTTAGCTTAATTATGTGATCAAGTCAAGCTGCGCACCATCTTATCAAGCTCCACTCGAGCCAGCCAGCCGGCTTGACTTGGCTTGCTTGTTGGAAAGTCTGGTCCATGGATGTATGGATTGCGAGGGTCTAGCCCGTCAGTGGTACGGGCTCCTAACATATGCGTGGAAAGAAATCTCATTGCTATAAAGTGATGTCACTCAAAAGAAGACAGCCAAACCGTGACGCGTGGAGATGTTATTGGATGGTTTCGAGGGAAAAAAATGCGCATAAATTTTCCGTCTGTCCCTATGAGATTGTCTCACTTTGTAGCAGTTGATTTGACATTGCCAGTGGGCACCGTACGGCTTGGCATGCATCACTGCGCCTCAATCTCAGCCTTTCAACTTTAGGCAACACTTGTGTCTCTTTCTTCCTAGTCTCGCTTCTCACACTGGAACATATTGTACAATAAAGCTCTTTCGATGGCAGGCCCGTTTTCGGTCATCGGCAGCGCTGTCGGAGTTGTTTCACTCGGACTTCAGATTTGCAAGGGCCTTGAATGGTACGTCAGCAGTGTGAAAGAGGCGAAGGACAAGGCTGAACAAATTGCGACGGAGACAGAAGAACTTGCCACTCTCCTTGAAAACCTCCAAACAATCATCAGTAAAGTGGATCAGTCCCAGTAGGTGTCTGCATCACAAACCGGTATCGCATCGTGCGCAGTTGCGATTGTAACAATCAGGAAAAAGCTTAAACTAGACGATCAAGCATCGAACGATGGAATCAAGCCAGTCTTGAAGAAACTGACCAACCGACTTGCCTTTCCGCTCAAGGAGGCGGAGATCAAGTATTGGAAAGACGTCCTCGGCTCCATCCAGCAAAGTCTGCGGACTGCGCTGCTTGCGCTAGTCATGTGAGTATCCTCCACCTGAGGATTACTATGACGAGACAAGCTCATAGTTGTAGTGATCAGCAGCGATTAGCTTCCCAAGATTTCCGGCTACGTCTAAACCAGCTGTCCACGGCCCAGAGCGCGCAAAATCTTTTTAGCTTACAGCTGCAACACGATGTCTCTGATAGGACGAGTCTTCAGCTCGCCGGTCAGTCAAGAATGCTTGAATCAGGGTTCGCAGCTACGTCGTACAGTCTCAGCAATATCCACAGCGATGTGCGTAACCTACAGTACACCTTACAATCTGTTATTTCTCAAACATTGTACCTGAATCGTCTGCCACAAACTCAGTCTGCTGTTGAACACATGGTAAGCATATCCTCCGCTCTGTCATTGCCGACTAAGACTGTCTAGGAAGCAAAGCCTGGAGAAATATCTCTGACGAAAGACTCCATACGAGAAGCCGACGTGAGGAGTCTGAGATTAATTCAACGGAATGCCGGTAGACTGAACCGGCGGTCCGAAACAGTCCCATGCACATGCAAACCGCAGTCATCCACGCTTGGTTATCTATCGCAACCACTCACCTTCACATGCACTCGAACCTCCTTCCATAATCCTCAATGTCCTCAGTTCTCGTTTCAGAAAGCGTTGACTGATTTGCAGCTTCGAGCGACACTGTGCAGTATTATGCTGAGAACGAAAATATCACGTTCATTTACGATGTCTTATGGCGCTAGATTCTCAACCACGCAAAATCTGCAGTGTGATTGGATCGTCACTCGGTCATCCCCTGCTTTCATTCTAGTCAATAACCTAGTTGAGTCCAGCGCTAATACGTCCAAAGGGACATTTCTCGGCAAGGTCGACAAGCCATCTGCAATGTTTCAGCTCACACAAGCATCCCACATGATCAGTTAACAGATGGAAGTACACTTTACATGTAGGTAGAATATGCTATATTGATCCGTCATGTAAGCTAAGCGCAGTGCAGGAGTTTTGTGGTCATGTTGGATGTTTGATAGAGTCTTGCCAACTCGGAAACTCATCCGACGCCCCGGAGAACCTTTATCATCTCATCAAAGTCCTCGTTTCCCAAATGTCGAATAGAGCTTTCGAAACAGATGATTCTGTACAGTAAGTGCAGGTCAGAATCGCCTTCTAAATTCGCTTGTCCATACCTGGCCTGCGCTATCATGATATGTTGATTGTATAGAGCTGATCCACACCAGGACATGCGTAGACGTTTTCTTGAGAAGTTTTTGGATGAGCTACGGCTCGGATCTCGGGGCAAAGCTTACAAAAACACTGCTAGAGCACGACTTGCAGATGATCCATCACAGTTTCAATTCAATTATGGGTTGGAGAAAGTTTTTGGCAGCGTTTTCTCAATTTCCCTTCGATGAATTTATCGGCTCTACACTGGTTGACAGCCAATTAGTAGAGGCGGTATTGGTGAAATCCGAGCATCACCTCCGGCAGGTTCTCCATCAGTCTAAGGGCTCGCAGATTCGGAACAGAGGAGCTGTGGTTCAGGCTCTACAACTGGCTACAATTAGCGGCTGGATAGGTGGATGCAGAACCATGCTTGACGCCGATGCAATGGTGCTCCTGGCCAAAGATTTCGATAGATTCGACCCCTCGAATTTGCTCCAGCGCTCAGCTGCAGCAAATCGGCTGAACATGTTACAATTCTGGCTGTCACAACAGGCTATACTCGACCAGTCACGGCTATGGATTATTGGTAGCGTCGAAGATTTGCTTTGCTTCATAGTGAAATCCCGCGAACTGCAGGTCAGCAAGAACTTCTTTCGCTTTGTGGCAGGTCATCCCTCAAATGAAAGACTGAAGATTAAAACATTGATGGAAGAGCATGGAGTTTAATATTGCTGCGAGAGCGCTCGAAGCAACCTGCCGGATGCCCATTTGAGATGTATGCTGAATGCATTGAAGAGGAAAGGGGTTGGAGTAGCGCTGCATCATTAGCCAATGGTATCTAGTATCTACTACCGAGGAAAATGGCACGCTGAAACAGTTGAGCAGTGTGATATTATGGAGGAGCTTGGTTTTTGTGAGATCAGTCAAAAAAGCTTCGAGTGTAGCATAAGAAGATCTTACTCACCCTTATTGTATCTGGCAAAAAACCTCTGCTACGTACAACCCGGAGACCCCTTAAATCATCGTGACCTATTGGTCCGATGGCTTTTGTCCCGAGGGGCGGATCTAAAAGAAGAATGGCCTAGTTCGGACATCACTGCTTCAATTATTGGGCCTGGTCATCTGCACGTCATCTGTGCCAAGAATTGACCCGGAACGTTTCCGTCATGGAATTTCTGGACTTATAACAGGTTCGTCGTCTTCGCCGCAGAAGGGATGCTGGATGGTGGTGCATGTGAATGCAGCAGCTCAGGATGCGACTTTCTGTCTTGCTTTTGGAAAGAGTGTTTTCGGACGTTTTGAAACTGATTGGAAGTTTTCGCCTATCTGCCATTATCTTGGCAGTGAATCTCTTATAAGCGAGATGGAAAGCATTTTGGAAAGCATTTTGGAAGGCATTTCAACTCAAATCGACCGCGGCTATTTGGAAGAAAGAGATCTTTCGAAAGAGCTTTCTACATTGACTCTTTGGGTTTATGAAGCAGCAATATCCCTCCAGCTACCCCGACTCATCCATAGCTATATACGTCTGTTTTTATTTTTATACCTGGAGTTAAGACACGTGCTGCGATATCGAGCGCACTCCGCACTACGGCACTCCTGATTATGACAAGCGACCATACCCTCGATACTCTCCAAAGGACTTACGACGTATAGAACGCGAGGATGCACACCTATCCGCACGTCTTGAAGAGCTAATACCCGAGCTCACATCTCAATACGATTCTATCGGCGGGAATCTCATCGGCTTCGTCGTTGAAGTTCTCATTCCGACAATACGCAAAGTTTCAAAGGAACTGAGAGAAGAAGACAAGGCACTTTACGTGATAGGGCGGCGAGAGCTAGGCGTTGTGATGTATGAGGGTGAAGACGATGCTGAAGAGGACGATGCTGGTACGGAAGAAGAAGAGTCCGATGTCGAGGAAAAGTCGGATGAGGAAGACTGAATTCCTGGGTTACGATTTACGATTTACGATTTTCTCATTTTGTTTGGACACACCGCTGGAGTTTAGGGACGTTGAATCATTACTTTGTTTCTGGCACAGAAAGACGTTTCTGCACTCATCTCATGTCCTCAGATTGTTAATCATAGGGTGTATCGGAACAGCATTCCTGGACCATTGGTCACTCCCTCCAAACCAACTAGTTGATCCGACTTGCGATTGAGCTTTTGAAGCCAAAAACGCAGGATAATAGATGCAGTTGCACAACAAAGAAGCGCTGCAGTCAGAACGATGCATCCCATACGGTAGAGCCTGTATC
The DNA here is from genome assembly GCA_029100535.1 of Stemphylium beticola. Classification (NCBI taxonomy): domain Eukaryota; kingdom Fungi; phylum Ascomycota; class Dothideomycetes; order Pleosporales; family Pleosporaceae; genus Stemphylium; species Stemphylium beticola. The sequence goes on along the minus strand of JARBXR010000020.1, from coordinate 157,223 downwards.
AGCCAGTCAGCATGCGATCATCAGAAACAGACAAAACAAAATAACACATACGGCGCACTCCATTCCGGATAAAGATACGCAGTAGCAATATTCGTAGCATTCGACACAGCCGTAGCCAACGCCAGTGCAACAGCCCTCTTCGCCTTTGGTCTCGCCACCGTCGCCGAAACCCAAGGTAAAATGAGCTGGAAAGCCGAGAACGATCCCATAGCCTGCAGAAACATGGCGAAATAGCGGGGCCCGGTTTCTAAAGTGGACATAGAGATTATCTGCCCGACGGCAGATATCACGCACGCGACTACGATGTGGAAACAGTGCTCGCCGGTGCGGCCTGAGTGCCACGAGTTCAAGATAGAGAAGATGAAGGCGAGGAAGTAGGGGGGTGCGGTTAGGAGGAGGGTTTCGACGCGTGGGAAACCGAGGGTTTGGACGATCGAGGGGAAGAAGTAGGTGAAGCTCATTGAGACGACGGCGCAGGTTTGGATGAAGACTAGTAGGGGCTGTTGGACCATTTTTGTTAGTTGACAATTGTTGCCGGGTATTTTAGGGAGAGATTTGTACGCACCACTTTTGGATCAGAGAAAGCTTGCCTCAGCCCAGTGAAAACAGAATCGCTGACTTCATCTGCCATGCCATCGTTTTCGCGCTGAAGACGCCACTGCGCCATCGCAGTCTCTTCATCCGAAAGAAAAGACGTATTCGACGGGTAATTGGGCAAGAGCAGATATCCCGCAAAAGCCAGCACAATCGTCAACGCGCCTTCCAGAATGAAACTACAACACGAATCAGATCAGCAACCATCACAAAATCATTCCACTCGAACACTCACATCCACCTCCACGACGGATAACCCCCGAGCCCCTCCATCCCATCCACAATCCCCGCCGCAATCAGTCCGCCAAAAGCCGAACTAAGCGTATACCCCGAATAAAACGTGGCAATGCGACTCGGCAGCTCCCTCCTTGTATACCAACAACTAAGAAAGAAAATACACCCCGGAAAATACGGCGCCTCCGTAACGCCAACCAGAAACCTCAGCGCCACGAGCCCCGCAAAGTTCTGCACGAAGCCCGTCGCTCCGGACACGATGCCCCAGACGATGACCACGCTAGGCAAGTACAGCTGCGGCTTGAAGACGGAGAGAAGCATGTTGGAGGGCACCATCATGGATATGTAACCTGCCCAGAGAACCATTACCGCGGTCTGGTATTGCGTGTCGGTTATATGGAGCGTGGCTTCGAGGCCGCCGAGGCGCGCGTTGGCGATTGCGTTTCTGTCGAGGATGTTGAGGAGGAAGAGGATGATTAGGATGGGGAGGGCGCGGAAGTCGATTTTACGGACGAGGTTTTTTTCGAGGGTGGTGAGTTGAGCGGGGGTGTGGTGTTGGAGGATGAATGGGATGGATGTGTGTGGCGGTGATGTGGATGTTGTTGCTTCTATGTGCGAACATGATGGGGATTTTTTGTCTATGGAGGTTTTTGGGGATGCCATGGTGGTGAAATGGGCCGGAAGGGAGGGTTGTTAGGAAAAATGTAAGGATAGGTGATCTTGAAGTAAATTTCTATGTAGTAGTTGTTCGCATTACTTACCCCACAAACGTCAGCTTACTTCTTCCCTCTCCCCTCCTTATATCCCTCGTTATACTCCCCAGTCGTTCATGCCCACCCTCTCAAGGTTCTTAGCCGCAGCCTAAGCTCTCTGCGGCTTAGAGCGCGGGGCGCCCCGCATATGAGCTTATATCATTGCAAAGTGGTCAAGATCGCCAATGCATGGTATGCATGTTGACAGCGGGGGGGGGGGGGGGGGGCCAAGATTGTAGACCACGGCGATTCGGCCGACGTCTGTCGTCAGCAATTCTAGGTCTGGTGACATGACGCCGGGATGTTCGGGCGATGTAAGTGAAACTGCAAGAGGTAAAGATGCGCGAAATGTTTTTCGAGGTGGTAGATCAATGGCCGAGGGATGAAGTGATGCTTCTTCGTTTGCGTTCTGCGCACCTACTGTACACTAGCGGAGAACCAACCATGGAATATAGCAGGATCTGGGTATCATCATCATGAAAACCATCAAAACTACACTGCCACCTCCACAGCGCCCACCCTCACCCCATCAACCTTCCCATTTACAGCCTTTCCCCCATTTCTCTCCCCCCTCACCGCCATGCCCTCCACATAATCCCTAACAACACGGTCGAAGCCCTCATCTCTCACAAACCCCAACTCCAATGCCTTCGTATTATCAAACTCCGCTGGCCACGAGTACAGAATCTTCTTTAACGCCGGTTCCTCCTTCATCTCCAGCAGCGCCAACTTATCGGCCCCACCTACTCTCGCCAGCGAATCCATCATATCCTGGACTGAGACGCCGATGCCCGGAAAATTGAGACAGCGGTCGAATTTAGCAAGGCGATTGATATCGAACTCTGTAGCAGCGTAGACGAGATTCTGGACCAGGATACGGGGTGAACAGAGCCAATGGCGCCACTGTTTGTCTTCGAGCGGAATGACGCATTTGACACCATTCATGGGCTCGCGGATCATGCCGCTGATAAAGGAGCTTGCTGCAGCGGTTGGTTTGCCCGGTCGAACGGAGACGGTGGGGAAGCGGAGTGAAATTCCGTCAATGAAGCCGCGACGTGTGTACTCTGTGATGAGGTACTCGCACATCATCTTCTCAGCGCCATAGCTTGTTTCTGGCATCGGTAGTTGGGATTCCGTAACGGGTGGCGTGACGGAGTTGTTGTAGACTGCTTGGCTTGAGGCATAGATTACTCGCACTCCTGAACTGGTATGCCGTAGGGCTTCGAGGAGAGCACGCGTTGCGTCGAAGTTTGCGCTCATGCCTAGGTCGAAATCGGCTTCCGCGCCAGAGGACATGATGCCGTGGAAGATGTAAACTGCGTCCATGTCTTTTGTGACGACTGTGTTGGATTCTGTGCATAGGTCCGCTTTAATCGCGCGGACTCGCGTATGACTTGAGGGATGAACATTTGATGGTATGGGCGGCTCGATGATGTCGGTCAGGATGAGTGAGTGTGCGGATTCCTCGTCATCTAGCAGCGCTTTCGCAACGAGCTGTCCGATAAAGCCCGCGGCTCCCGTGATGAGAATGCGCATTGTGATGAGAGGGGAAATGGAGTAAAGAAGGAGCATGTAGGTACACCATATTTCTCATATACTACGCGCAAACGGGGTTTCGGCCGATATCGAGCATGATTAATAGCGGCAGCCACAATTCCCCGTTTCTGATTCATGCCGGAGGAAATCTCCCCGCGGGATTCATACGTATGGCACGTCTTGGTGTGTCGGTGTTTGATATGAAATTGTTCGCCGCGGCCGACTGGCCATCGGAGTTTCTGCCGGTCCCGCTTCTCCGCAAAGCGCCGGCAGATCAACAGCTCGCGATACCTTCCGAGCGAATGAACGATCTTGCAGAAAAGTCGCATAAAGATTAGTCAGCAACCTGTCCCGGAAGAGACATGTTGTCTCTCCCGCCTGATGTAAAGGAGCGATTCAACGCCTAACTAAGAGACACATTGCCTGTCTCTATGTAGACCCCAAATCCAGCCCCGCAGCCTTCAGCACCGCAAATCGGACATGATCAACCCCCAACCTTTTCCCATCAACAAGCACCTCAGAACTCACACCGAGAATCTCTCCTAAAGCACCTCCTCCAAACGGGGGTTGAATCTCGCTCTTCAGCTTCTCCATCGCCAGCCTAAGCTTCTCAGGAGAGCCTTTCGGCCTCCCACGCTTCGGCGCCTTTCCATCGAAGCGCTTAATATCGTTGGACTTGGGTATATAAAGTTTATCCAACTTGGAAAGAATAACCTGGTGGCTGACGCCAGATAGTCGCAAAGAAGCTAGCAGCGAGCGATCTTTATCTTTGATACCGTGTTCGGCGTCGATGAGCACGAAGACGCGACGGAGTTGCTTCCGGCTTTGGATGTATTTCATGATTTCTACACCCCAGGATGATAGCGAACCTTCGCCGTAGCCGGGCATGTCGACAATGGTAAGACCACCTAGGCCTTCGATTCTGTCGTGGCCGTTGGGGTCGGCCTTGATGTTTACGCCGACACCGGGACCGAGGCCGTATATATTCATCGTTTTTGTGAAGCCGGGCGTTGACGAGGTGCGGGCTAGAAGCGCCCTGATGTCTGCGTTCACGACAGCATTTAACAGGGAGCTTTTTCCCACGTTGGAACGACCCACAAAGGCTACCTCAGGCACATCGGATTCTGGGAACTTGCGAAATTGCGCTACGCTTCGTAGCAGCTTCGCGTTTCGGCCGTGGTTAGTGAAGAAATGGTTTGCTCGTGTCTTTTGCGCTATGGTGGGGGGATAGGATTCCCAATACCAATTGAAGTCTTCTAGCTTGCTGAAATGGAGCTTTACGTAGCTTAGAGGGGCCTCGGGCTTTATCGAGGGTGGAGCAGGTTCGACCTCGGGCTTTCGGACAAGTGATGGCGAGGGTGCCGATGGTTGAAGCTGTCCGTCGGATTGTACAGTTCTCCAATTGTTCCCAGTGTCTTTTTTGATCGATCTTGTTGGCTCCTGGAACTTGTTTGAAGAGGTAGAGACTTTGGGAGTCGGAATTTGTGGTGTTGAATGTTCCAAAGACTGATCCCGATTCAATGTCTCTTCTAATGCTTCGTTCTCCAGCCGGGTCTGCATCTGCCGCTTCAATCGCTCTGGTAGATGGGCTGGATCGACAGATGTTGCTGATTGCCTCAACGCCCCTTCTCTTCTTCGTTGCCGTCTTTCTTTCATCGAGAGAGGCCGAGATCCGTCTGGAAACGGGTCGCTCTTGAACGTCAATAGCTTTTGTTCTTCAGTCAATTCTAGCCGAAAATTGCCCCGTGTCTTGCTCATATGCAGCGAACTCTCTGTTGGCGGTGCCTCCTGAAACTTCGCGATAGCATCGCCATTCCAGTGTTTATGAATCCGCAACTTTGCGTTTGGCGCATCTTGAGACGCATCAGTGGTCTGTGGACGGAGTTGTCCACGCGCATGGAATGTAGAGGGATGACGGGAGAGACTCTGTACACACGGGCGACACACGTATCCTCTTCTTAGCGGAAAACTGTTCATTGCGTCGGATATCAAAGTAAGTGTTGGGTAGTAAGCTGTAGAGGGCATGAAGTTCCCACCTGGTCCAAGCGCTCCCGCAACTTTTCGCCGCAGACACCTCCGCGGCGAACTTCACCACCACCAGCAAGCCTGCACACATCATTCGCTCCCTCCCAAGCCCGCAAAACCCACGTCTTTGCGATCATATATCTCACCGCAAAAATGGCACAATCTGTTCCATCTCAAATACGCTCAATCTACCGCCGTCTCATGCGCGAACTCCCCTCAACACCCCAGACAACCCGTACCCAGCACCAAAAGCTGTCATCGCCGTCGCTGCTCCAAAAAGCCATTCGATCAAATCTCTCGACACCGAAACAGGGTTCAAGCACACAAGGTCAATTGGAGCAGGCAGAGCAATTCGTACAATATGTGCAGGCGCAACGCTCGTATGCGTCACTGCTAGAGCGATACAACCCGGGCATGGGCATGACCGAGGAAGAGCGAGTGAGGCTGAGCGCAAGGAGAGTGGGTATGAATTTGCCGGTAGAGTTTGAGGAAGGTGGAGAGAAGATTTGAGATGGTCATGAATAAGTTTGGAAGAAGATGGGCTGTATTCAATTAAGTGGGAAAAATGTACATGTACATATCTAACTGATTCAACAAGACTGTATTCTAAAAATAAATCTTCAGTGCGCTCAAGGTCAAAGTTCCAGTGCCGCCTTTAAAGGGTATGCTGCTTTTGGTTTACACGATAACTCCTTTTCGCCAGTATGGTGCGCGCGGATCGTCTATTCTTCCGCCATATCATCTTTGCAGTGTTTGAATGCTGCTCTATCGCGATTTTTCTTTTTTACGAAGGTTTTAGGGCATTCCTACAATTCTGTTCCATGATCTAATCCTCGAACTTGATGCCCTTACCGCCGGATGTGTCGATCATGCCGCCTCGGTAGGAACCCCTCTTTCCCTTATTCTTCTCCTTGGTGAAGCCTTTGCCCTTTGTGACAATCAACTTTGCATGCGCGCGGTCGGCGTAGTCGTACGAGACGTATGCGTTGCTTGCGAGCTTGGGATCGACTTGTGTGTCGGGCTTGATACGTTGGAACCGGTTCTCTACGTGGCTCCTCTTTGATTTAGGGGCCTCGGTGGAAGGCGAACTGGCCTTGCGCTTGTTGCTGGTGGGTGGAGGCGATGCTGCGGGCAAGGTATGGGACGAGTCGCTGGTAGAGGTCTTACGCTCGAGCGCAGCAGGTTTTGCCGCCTTTTTGGAATCGGAGTCAGAGTCGGAAGAGCTGTCAGAGGAGCTATCGGATTCGCTGGAAGAGGAAGGCGACGCTGCCTTCTTTCCAGCCTTTTTAGACTTGGCAGGCTTCGCGTCCGAGTCGCTGTCCGAGTCGGTTGAATCGCTGGAGTCGCTCGAATCCGAAGAGCTGGAAGCAGAAGAGGACGAGACCGAGGCTGCCTTCTTGGCCTTGTTTGTCTTGCTAACCTTCTTCTCCGCCTCGGATTCAGAGCTGCTGTCGCTGGATGAGTCGCTATCGGAGTCGCTATCGGAGTCGCTATCGGACGAATCGCTCGACGCGTCGGAGGAATCGGAGTCAGGTAGCGGCACATTGGCCGGTTCGTCGTCGTCGCTGCTGTCTGAATCGCTGGAGTCGGTTGAGTCGCTGGACGAGGATGCAGAGGATGACGCAACTGATTTCGCCTTCTTTGCTTTTGACTTGACAGGCGCGCTCTTCTCTTCAGAATCAGAGTCGGACGAGTCTGAGCTGGAGTCTGAGCTAGAGTCCGAGGAGCTCGAAGAGCTGGAGTCATCCTTCTTCACGGGCGTCTTCTTCGCAACTGCCTTCTTGGCCTTTTTGGGCTTTGCCTCGGCCTCGGATTCGCTGTTAGAGTCACTGCTCGAGTCGCTGCTTGAAGCGCTGCTGGAGGCGCTTTGCTCGTCAACATCCATAGGCTCAGACGCGTCCGAGCCCTTGCTGGAAGCTTGACTCTTCTCCCATTGCTCAAACTCTTGGAGTTTGCTGGCAGCCTTCTTTTCGCCTTGCTGCTCCAAAAACTTCTTCACCAGGTCAAGCGGTGCCTGGGTAGAGGTTGCTGCAGAAGCTGTCTTGGGCTTCTTGTCGCCGCTCAGCTTCTTAGAGGCTTTCTTGTCGGCAGCCATGATGCGTAATCGGGAACGTGTATGGCGTAATTGTGTTGTGGATGGATTGTGGTGGATCAAAGTGTCGCAGACGTCGCGCGAGAAAAAAAGTTACGGCGGGCGGAATGCGCCTCAGATGGCGCTAGGCTGCAAGCGTGATCCCGGTCCCGCGCGCCTGCCGTCTCATATGGAGTACACGATGCCAGACGTCGCTCTCGGCATGCTGAGACATTTGTGTCTCTTCACTCGTCGTCCACATTCTTCCGTCTTGCGCGCATTGGCTCCAGCTCCTCCAGCACGCTGAACTCGCGCGCTGCAGATTGCTGCCCAACGCATCCTCACTCATTGACGTCCGACCAACTCGGTATCGCAACACCCACGGCTACTTCGATTCGCTATACATGGAAACACCACGAAGATCATTCGCTAGCGCTGGGCGGCAGTAATTGGTGCATCAGAAACATAGGCCTCGCATCATCACCTCCCCGCCGCAAGAAACCCAATCAACATGGACGGGAGGCCACGCAACTACACCAACGGAGGCGGGGACCCTCGAGCTCCCCCGAACCGCCCCTCTACCGGGGGCTCAAGAGGAGCTCCTTCTGCCGCCAGCTCCAGCTCTACGCCCTCTGGAATGTCGCGCGCTGAGCGATTCGACGATGAGCGCAAGAGGATTACCGAGAGCTGCTTCTCCAAGGTGGATGAGCAAGGACAGCGTACGTGTTCCTGGACATCACCGTGCAAGTTGGGATAGACACCTAACATAGCTCAGTGCAGGAATCCTACATCACCCATATCCGTGTTCAAGAAGATGGCGGGCATCCACAGTCTCCCCCTCCACCCAATTCGCCAACTTCGAATAAGAAGGCGCGAATCATCATGATATCTGTACGCAACACGGGCAGAGTCAAGCTACATAAAGCTAGGGAGAACGCCAACGGCACTTTCTCTATTGGAAAGTCATGGCCTATGGAGGAACTCTCCGCCGTCGAGAACTACGTCCATTTGAATCCCACGAGCGAGGAGGAGGCGCAGCGCAAGCAGTGGGCTGGAGAGAAAGGCTTCACAGTCACCATCACTAAGCCATACTACTGGGAGGCGGGCACCGCGAAAGAGAAGGAATTCTTCATCGGAAGTATGGTTAAGATCTATAACAAGTACACCAAAGGGGACTTCCCCATCTTGACCGGATTTAGTGTGACCGAGCTGAACAGCCTGACCAATGGAAAACCACATCTTGCCACTCCCGAGGGTCGTGCTGCTTTTGCAGCTGGCGGTCAAGGTGGTGCAAGCCCCCGCCAGGGTCCGCCGGAGCAAAGGCACATGCCTCCAAAATCGGGTGTCCCGCCCCCAAGGAGACCTGGCGAAGTGCCGCCTCTATCGACCGAGGATGGTAGAAGAGTGCCTCCTCCCCCTGGCCCGAATCTCAATTTCAGGAGACCGCCAGGAGAGTTGCAGGGTCCGAGAAGACCTGGACGGCCAGATGATGATAGACCGAGCACGGGAGACGAGGCTCGCAGGCGTCCACCTTTCCTGCCGAACCAAGTGCAAGCTTCCGGATTACAAGGTACTCCGTCTATGCCTGATCTCAGACAAAAGCGGTCTATGGATCCCAGTATTCGATCGCGTCCCAGTGGAGATAGTATCCGACCGCGCCCCGGCCAGGGTCCTGGCCCGAGTCCCATGGCACCCTCACCACAACTTGCATCTCGGAATCTAACGCCACAGTCCTCCAGTTCCGAGTTCGCTGGTCGGCCCAAGACGCCAGACTCTGGCAACCTACCGGCTAGTCTGAGCCCTGGACGCCAACCACCCCGCGAAGACGCTCAATCTCAACGCTCAGGGAAGTCTCTCGATGGGCCTTCGTTAGACGGTGCGCCCCCAGGTATCGCGCCACCGGATCCACGCCGACAAAACGGGTTTTCCTCACCACGGAGAGATCCTTCTCCTAGAGGCCTGAGACCTGGTACAGCCCAGAGTGGGGCTCGTCCAGGCACAGCTCAAAGTAATGCGAGCTCAAACTTCATTCGCAATGATGATGCGCCTCCAGAAGAACCGCCGCAGAGGAGAAGGCCGCTCATGGAACCGCGTCCTTCCCAAATGTCACAACGTAGTTTTGATAGCCAAGGCGCGGAATCGCGTTCGAATTTTCACACACCTTCAGGATCCCCTGCTCCGCCAATGGAAGTCCCACCGCGTAGGAGACCACAGGAGATACCCGAGAGATTGAAGCCTGCTTCCCAAGAGAATGTGTCACGTCCAGAAGCTATACTGCCCATGTCGCAGCCTACACCACCACCGACCTCCCCGCTTCCTCAGATACCAACTGCCCCTGTACCGCAAGCGTCTGCGCAAGATGAAGTAGTGGTACCTCCCCTACAAGCTATCTCAACAGACACCGCACCTGAAGCCGAAGCGCAACCTGAACTTGCCCAAAACACCAGCTCTCCGATAGATGAACAGGAAGGCGATGCGTCCCATCGTCCTGGTCTCGGCCCGATGGTGAAAAAGCCATTGGCCAATGATCAAGCGGCGAACAAATTTCGCAAGGCAGCAGCAGCAGCGGGCGCCTTCAAGCCCCGCGCTGGCGGTGCCGCAGCGAAACTCTTCAACAAAGAGACCAAGGCATCCGATGAACCTGATGGAGTTAGCGCAGTGTTTGTGCCTCAGCGGCCAACCCCCAAGGAAATGCCCCAGGAAGAAGAGGAGAAGAAGCCGGAGGAAGCACCTATTCCCGTGCCGGATCGCCTATCAAAGGAGCGGCCGCGCATTAGCACCGAGGTTGTCCCATCTGTCACTGTATCTGGTCCGTTGGCCTCCACTGTAGCTGGGACGAGGCAAGAACCGGAAGTGGAAGTGTCCCCGCCAGCTCCAGAGAAGGCACCGACAAGAAACATCGAACTGGAGCCGGAGGTGCGACGAAAGAAGCGTCGATCCAATCAACAGATCGTGAACATCTCGAAGCTGGGTATCGACCCTGCCATCATCGACGAGCGAGGCTTGGAATTTGACAGTCTATTGTCGGAGCTCGGCTGGGGCAGTAATGAGCTTTCGCATAAGCGCATCGAATCTCTAGAAACGGATATTAAACGCGAGATCGCTCGTGTTGAAGCAGGAAGCTGGCTTAATCATCTGGAACAGAAAGACGACAGAGTGGACGCGGTTGAACGCATGCTTGATCGTGCCATCGCTGAGTGCGACGAACTCGAAGGCCTCTTGACCCTGTACAATGTCGAACTAAGCAGTCTAAATGATGACATCGCTTTCATCGAAGCGCAAAGTCAAGGTCTACAGGTACAAACCGCGAACCAGCGTCTGCTGCAACACGAACTTCGACAACTTGTCGATACCATCTCAATCACTTCAGACCAACTAGAACCGCTGCGACGCGCCCCAATAGGCAAGATCAATGGACTCAAAGACATTGAATCTTCATTGGTGCTTCTCTACAAGGCACTAGTGACGATCGATCCGTCGTTTGTAGCAGGAAGCCGAGCAGGTGCCAGTGATGCTCTAAACCCAATGAACAACAGGTCAGGGATAGGCAACAGCGATTTAGCCACTATGCAGGCACTGCAAGAAAAGCGAGATCGATATCTCGGTGAGGGAACCATGTTCATTGATCGACTGAAGAAACACATGGAGATCACGTTCGGCGCAGCTTTCTTGTCGACAAAGGACGCGCTTTCTAGACTCGACGCGGGTTCAATGCCGTCCTTAAAGAAGAACGTCGAAGCGCACGATGCAGGCCGAAATGAGCTGTGGATGTTGAGCCCAGTGATGCTTTTCGCGAAGGAAATCGACAGGGCTTCGTGGGACACGCTCCTTCGGATGTACCAGGTTCAAGCCGCGCAATTGTATCAACAGGAAGTTCGCGACAACATTTTGGCATGGAGGAAGTTTGCCCGCAAGCCGACTGGCGAGGAACAAGAGCTGCTCTTCACTGCACAAGAAAAAGAACCGGAAAGCATCACCGGTACTGCAAGGAAGTTGACTGTCAAGCGAAGTCAAACCTTGGCTCGTGGTTTGAGATCCGCTTCTGGGGAAAAGGAAGGTAAAGAGGGCAAGGTGAAACCCGCGATTCAAGATGGCAAGCTACATGCTTTTGATGTTTTTGCTAGGGTCTTGGAAGACACAGGTCCGGTGCTACTGACGGAACAAAACTTCATCACCGAATTCTTCCATGCCACATCGACTGATTCACTCGACTTCCCCGATGCGGTACAAGCTGCGCCTCCGGAGAATCGCCGCGGACCCAATCTCTGGATTAGGAAGCAGTTCGAGCCTGACAGGGCTATGGCGAAGCATGTCACTGGAGTCATGGAGGAGATCTTCTCGTTCTGGCCTGCTGAGATCGCTAGTCTTGTAGACTGGGCTACGAAAGCCGATCCTTTGTAAGTCGTTGTCTCACAGCCTACGGTAACCATACTGACTGCCCGCAGGCAAGGAGTAGGCATTCTTTGTGCCGTTGATCGGAAGTTGGTCGATATCGAAGAAACGAACCAGGACTTCCTCACCAGGAACCTACAAAAAATACACGAACGTCTGCAAGGCCTCTTCAGTCGTTTCTTGGACGAGCAAATACGCGCTATCGAAGATACGAAAGTCAAGATTAAGAAGCGCAAGGGTGTTATATCTTTCATGAAGACATTCCCTCACTTTTCCATTGCAATCGAGAACATGCTGCCGTCTGCCTCAGAGGGTGGAGATCAACTAGAGATCCGCCGCATGGTCAACGACGGATACCAGAGAATTAACAAGGCCATGTTCGAGAGTTTGAAGGTCATTGCGAAGGAGTCTCCTACCGTCATGGCTTCGCAGGGGCAAGCTGACCCAGAAGACAAGGAAGCGTTGAATTATCACATTCTGCTTATCGAGAACATGAACCACTACATGGAAGAAGTCGACGCTCGCGCTGTCCCGGTTCTTGACCACTGGAAGGGCAAGGCTCAAGACGAGTACAATGAGCATATGGGTCTCTACGTCGATGCCGTCATTCGGCGGCCACTGGGCAAGCTTCTGGTGAGTACAGCTCGAAACACTTGTTCTACGATCAAATCTAACTCCTACCAGGAATTCATCGAGTCCACAGAGACCCTGCTCTCGCAGCCAGGCGCAAGCGCTCAAGCCATCGCGCAACGCTCCTCCCACTCTCGCTCTGTTTTCAAGAAATTGGCGCACTCCCACGACGCCAAGGAACTGCGCAAGGGCATCGAATCGCTCAAAAAGCGCGTCGACAAGCACTTCGGTGACGCAGACGATCCGACCATCAGCCGCGACCTCGTGTTCAAGGTGCTCAAGGAGTGTGAGAAGACGTACATGAAGGTGTCTGAGCGAATGACGACGATCAATCAGGATGTATATAGTGGAGAGGTGGAGATTGATTGGGGAAACAAGGAGGTCGACGCTGCATTCAGAAGATAGAGTCTTCCGAGGAGCGGAAGTCGACATCTGCTGGGGTTGGGCGTGTTGTGATTTTGCAAATTTTTTGCTGTTCGTTGTTGTTATCAAGGACTTGAGTGTATGCGTGTTTGTGTGTATGTGTGTATTGATGGAGGTTTCAGATGCAGTTATGATGACGGAATTGCATGGACTGGGTATGGCACTTGTGCGGCGTTGCAATTGCAATGAATGAGCGTATAGCCAACAACGCATCGAATTACTATCTTGTCTGTCTCTAGTCTCTTCAGCCGTCGTGCCTCGCATGCTCTTACAGAAGTCTCTCACCAACTCCTCAGCTCCAAGACTCGCAGCCTCGCACCATCAATCTAGTACGTCAACACCCTACCCTTATGCACGTAAGACGCCGCGTTATAGCCATGCTCCTACCCGCCGGCCTCCGAACACCCCGTCCCCTGCCCCTCTAGCCCCTAAGCTAGCGTTCCGTTCCTCCCCACCCCTGTCTTTCTCAACTAGCAGCTAACCTAAGCGAAAGCGAGATGACGACATCGATCGCAACCACGAGTCTAGATTGCAGGATCTCTTGGAAATCGCTGTACTTTTTAAGTTATATGCGCGATTCGGCCTTGAGCTTGCGCCATGTGGTTTTATTCTCGGATTCGGCGCGTCACTATACGAAAGGCCGGGCTGTAAGCTGCATGCTGCATGCTGCATTGTGGGGGTTTTTTCTTGGTTCGGTATATAGCTTGTCTGTGGAGATTTCTCTCTTCTGCTTGTTGGGAGGTGTAGAATATAGCCTTACAACACTTATACACCTACACCTACACACTCGTGCGCGCAACCACGCGCATAATACCCCAAAATGACTCTACTCCAAACGCTGCTCCGCGCTACAGCGTTCAAATCACCGTTGCTCCGCACGCTCGTCCCCTCCGTTGCGCTGGCATACGGTATCCAAGCCGCTGTCGCTGTTCCCTCCATCGCTGCGCAAACAGAGCGCTTCTATGATTTGAGTGGCAGCTTCACGTACCTGTCATGCACGGCGCTCAGCCTCATGGTGCCGTATCTGCGGGCGAAAGCAGCGGGGATGGTGACGGGTGGGTTGACTGAGTATTTTGGGAGTCAGGGATTGGGTCAGGGTCAGGGGATTTGGTGGTGGAGGCAGGTTGTGCTTAGTGCGGCTGTTGGGGTTTGGGCTGTTAGATGTGAGTTAAGATCTTCATGTTCTTTTTTGTTTACTTTTGAAGAGGGATGAGATGTTTTTGATCACATGATTGAATGATGAACTGACGATGCTACAAAAACAGTGGGTTCCTACCTCTTCAAACGCATATCCAGCGACGAAGGAAAAGACTCCCGCTTTGATAACATACGCACCTCGCCGCCAAAATTCCTCGTCGCCTTTTTCGCACAGGCAACATGGGTTTCGCTCTGCACGCTCCCCGTCATCCTCGTCAACTCCGTCCCAAGGTCTGCATACGCTACCTCGCTGCTCGGCAACGCCGTGTCTGCAAAACCCTACTTGACCGACATCCTGGGTCTCGCCGTCTTCCTCTTCGGCCTCACCTTCGAAGTCATCGCCGACCGCCAAAAAGACGCCTGGGTCCAAGGAAAGAAGCAGAAGAAGCATTCCGAAGAGTTCCTCACCCACGGTCTATGGTCAAAGTCGCGGCATCCGAATTACTTTGGCGAAGCCACGCTTTGGTCTGGTATTGCAATTGCGGCGGCGGGCTTGTTGGTTAGGCAGCCGGCGCAGGCGGCGCTGGGACTGAGTGGCGGCGTTGCCGGTCAGGTTCTTGTATCGGGCATGTGTGCGGCTAGCCCGGCTTTTGTCAGTTTCCTACTGCTCAAGGTTAGTGGCGTGCCGTTGAGCGAGAATAAGTACGATAAGAGGTATGGCGATCGTAAGGATTATCAGAAGTGGAAGAGGGAGACGCCGATGTTTGTGCCGAAGATTTGGTGAGGGCGTGAAGAGGTGGGGGTAGGGCTTGGATGTAGAGAGATGATAGTCGTTGTTAGTTTTTAATGCGGTATCGGATATAATGAAGTTATTACTCTTATTATGATAACGAGATATAGTAGGAAAAGCGAGTTTGTGAATGAGCAGGAGATAGGCTGTTACCATCTATAGCTTGACTATCTGGGCATCTCTTATACTCAATCCACAAGATGTCACATAATAGGCTTTCGCAAGAATATGAAACCCCGAGGGGCTGTACAACTAGATAACTAGCCTTAGCTTCTTTGTACACCAGCCATATATCGATCTGGTTACACTGGATATTGCGTGGTTTTCTAGTGATGCGAACTAGAAATCAGGACTGAGATCGCTATTCTAAGATTAGACTCTGCGACAGGAAGTAACCAAGATGGGCTTTCGATTCATATACACAGTACTGTCTGGTTCTTCTTGTTTGCTGTCGTCATTGAGAGTTGCATCGAGAGCGGAGAAGGTTGCGCTTGCATTGAGGTAGCGATAGTAGAGGAATTAGGTGCCTTGTTTGTTCGGTTTGGTCTTTACAAATGGTTCCGTAACTGCGATTTCAGCTCTACCAACAGTGAAATCACCTTGCTGCGCGGAACCTTACGGCCACCTTATACCAATGCTCATGGTGAAGGTTTGAAAGTAAAGGCGCAAGAGTCATGATGCACGTACCTTTCGGAGGAGATCTGAAGTTATGAGTCAGCCATATAATTAAGCGAGAGCCATCAATCGACCTTCCTTGCCCTTGTGCCATGCAACCACCTCTGCTACCCTACGACCTTGATGCGCGCCTTCTAGCGCTAACAGCACTCCATACCAGCCGCCTATGTACCTGTCGTGCAGTCCCCGTAATCCACACTCTCAAAGCGCACCTCACGAGAAATACAATGGACGGCTCCGATCTGACTGTGATCCCCTCAAATTTACCTGATGACTCGAACATAACATTTCGGGAATCTTCATTCTTCCAAAATGCCGAACATGAACGTAGTCTTCCACCGCCAGTATTGGTAGATGAACTCGGTCTGTTGGTGAAATACGGTACTGAAATCACCATCGCAGAAGGGCAGTGTCTCCTGCTCCTTCGTGTATTACTTCGGGGAGCTGTACCTGTACCCGAGGTATACGGATGGTGCCGAGATGAAGGACAAGTATTCATCTACATGGAGCTGATCGATGGAGTGACTTTGGAAAAAATTTGGGATACTATGAGTAAGAACGACAAGACGTCTGTGTGTCAACAATTACGCAGTATGGTTAAAGCATGGCGAAAGCTCAAGCAGGACGGCAGTGGGCCTTCAATCAGTGAGTTATCTTCGTCGATATCCCGCAACAAACTTCCTCAGGGGATGGAATCCTCCCGCGTGCATTTCTTATTTGACCATACATATGATCTTTCTCCTAGGTCACATTGGACGCCAGCCGATCCTGGGTGTCGCCTTCTCCAATACCTGTACAGTAGGTACTGGTCCATTTGAAAGCGTCACCGAGTTACACGATTAGTTCACTACCGCGTACGGGCCAAACAAGAGTGGTACAAACAAAACTCCCCATGAATTCCGCGGTTTCCTTCCCAACGACGTCCCTGTGGTTTTACCCACGCCGATCTCCATCCTAGTAACATTCTTCTATCGAAAGGACCTAATCCTCATGTTGTGGCAATCGTAGATTGTCATCAATCTGGGTTGCATCCGGCATACTGGGAGTACTGCAAGGCTCGCATGAAATCGAGCATAGGAGAAGAATGGGAAGCGGAGTATCTACCCTTGATCTTGGATCGTCACGAGTGTTACGACTATTTTTTGTACTTTGCGTTCGCATATGGCGTACGAAACAGAACCTGATAGATGCGTTTGTGGAGCAGGGAGGAAGAGTTCTAGAAACGATTCCCTCTCCTCACCCTGCTTACTACTTCGGCCTCTACACACAGTCGGGAAAGCCCGCAGACCTACAACAGGACTGTGGGCTTTTAGATGCTTGGTCAGACTCACGACACAGGACAAACGTGTTACCGGCAAAACGCACTGTCAATATCGGACTAAACCAGCCTTTGCGGAGTGGTCCAAGATCTGTTATTGGACATCTATATTTCTAGAGGCTCTGTGCCGAAGGTATTCTGGTTGCCATTGGAGCTGATCTTGTCTAACAATGGAGGATACCCGAAGAGCCCCGCCTAAGTATCTTTCTCAGAGTTTCTTCAGCGTCATCGTCGACACTCTCCATTACTCCTCACAACCATATCTACGAAGGCACAAACTTCGATCTCCTGAACACCAAATCGTCTTCTTCTTAACACTACAAACGCCCGAATATTAAGATGCTTCAGCCTGCAAAAGTGGTTCTGCCTCACCTTCAGATGCACCGTCCCCTTCATCCAATCGGCGCGAAATCATCCACCACAAAGCCGCCTGCACAAGCGCAAACACAAGATTGTCGGCCGTAGCCCACCCGATCAGCTCATACCAAAACCAAAAGCCCCCCAAAGGAAATTGATCGACTTTTTCCCACGGAAAATTGACTCTAAAAAACCAAGATACAGCCACAAGTAAGAACGTCACAGCCTGAACCGCCAGACCCGTTCGACTAAGCGCGTGTCGTGATGGCTGTGAGCACATCTCTTTTATCTGGAAGAACAACGCTGCAACGGCGAGGGCAGTGATGATGTAGTTGAGGAACATGGTTTGCACACCGAACCATATAGCCCCGACCCATCTCCGGTCCGTAGATGTGTCGCCATAGTTAGCGATGGCGTCTGCAAAGATCGGAACGACGGAGATGAGGAGGTAGCCGATGTAAATAGCGACAGCAGCTATTTTCGAAGCCATGCGATGGTTGGAGGGGAGGTAGAGACAGGCGACGAACCTGGAATAAGACGAGTGATCAACACGCTAAACCCCGTATAATCGACGACGGCTTTGAGTACTTACAGTATCAAAAACGAAAATGCTACTACAGTCGTCTGCGCGAGGTTGAGCCAGTCCCCAACGGTGAGCGGGTTGTGCACGATGACATCCGGGGGTTCAGGGTCGTGGATATTGTTCACGACCATGAAGAAGATCAAAGCGAATTGCTCTGTGGCGGAAATGAGGTTGAAGAGGAGATAGCGAATTGAGATGCCCGTGCTATTTTTCCGGGAAATAGTAAGGCGGAGTTGAGGTATGAACGAAACCAAGCTGGCAATCAACAAGATGCTTATAAGTTGGTTAGGACTAGAAGATACATGGCGACGAAGATTAAACAAACATGCGAAGCCAATCCGGAACATCAGGGAGAGCCATGGCTGGGAAACCGCTATTTCGAAGTGAAGATAGACCGTGATAAAGTCCAAGTCAAAAAGATGATAAATGAAACAATGCGACCGAGGCTACACCAAGCGCCTTATACCGCCAACCCCCCAAGTTCCGTTGAACCAGTATCGTTGTGACTTTCGCAGTGCGGGGCGGCCCAGCCAGCCAGCCAGCCAGCCAGCAGCACAGCCCTACAAGGGCGCAGCAGCTAGCCGTTTCAAGCCCCAGAACCGCCCTTACCAACCGCCTCATCAGGCGCCCAGTCTTATCAGTCATCATCGCATATCTCCCCGAAATGCAAAAAGAAAAGGCCGAGCAGGATAATCATGCCCCGGACCGTCTACCTCATCGTCTTCTACTCCCCCCTCTTCCCCGCGCACTGGGCCTTGTTCGTTCCGCACGCTGATAACCCTGGTCTCGGGAAATACCTTAATGCGACTGGCGACGCGGCAAATGGGTTTACTGTGGAATTTGAACGGAACTATGAGCTTGGGGCTGATGGGAGGCGGTTCCAGAAGGTGGAGCTAGGCGCTGTGGCAGATGAGCTTGTTGTTGATGTTAAAAGTGATGGGAGCTGGAGTGTGGACTTTGAGGCGAGATATGGGTTTGAGAAGGTCGTCAAAAGTGTGATGCCGCCGGGGAAGAGCTTGGTGGATCCGAATGATGGTGGTCGTGGTGATGAGGCTCCGAGGAAACGGAAGGTGATTCGGAACTGTCAGACTTGGGACTTGGGTTAGGGATGTAGTTGTCGCGTTGGTGGAGGCCGGGGTGATGGGTGAAGAGGCGATTATGGTTGTGGATGGGGCGCCGAAGAACTGAGGGGGGGGGGGATTGCAGTTGTTTCTGTGTAGGGTGTGAACGAAAGCATCTCGAGGGGAAGAAGATATTCATGTTGAAAAACTCTGAGCGGGTCGCTCGAGAGACGTATGAATCCACGCGATATCGCTTTTCTGCCATCTCCATTGTACAAAACCATCGCATCAGCATGCAGCAAACCCAGAAAACACCATCTACCCTTTTCCCACCCATCCAACCAGCACAAGACCCAAACCCCGTAGCACCAACGTAAAAACACCATTCACTCCCCCAAAATCTCATCACCATCCTCTTCCCCCTCCCCCTTCATCTTCTCCCTCTCCCCACGCACACCAACACACCACCTAACAGCATCCCCCCAGACCCCCTCCATATCCCCATCATCCACCACCCAGCCCTCCCTCACACCCACGCCCTTCAGATGCTCCAACGCTAGATCCCGGAAAAACCACCAACTAGGCAAGAAATTCAGCTTCGCCAACGCAGCCAGCTTGAGCGGGGAGAACAACGATCCATACTGACATGCGCACTGCAGCAGGTCGCCGTGATTGAAGGCGACTTGCCACATGATGTGTGCGATAGCGTCGATGTGGAAGGAGGTTATCGGGCTGGTGGATGGGTTGGCGGGGAGGAGCTTGGGGTTCATTTGGAGGACGTGTGAGAGGAGTGTGGTGGGGATTTGGATGGCGCGGGAGGATGCGTTTGGGGAGGATTCGTGCAGAGGTGAGGTAGAAGATTCTGGGGTGAGCGAAGGCGTGGGGAGTGGGAAATTGGGTGCGTTGTTGGACTGTAGTGGTGTTAGTGTTATGTGTGGTACTTTTATTGGTCTTGTTCTTTCTGGATTGAGAGTATCGATGGTTTTCTGAACGGTTTTCTGGGCTGCGGATTACTTACTTGTGTGTTGGGCTCCTCTATCTCGGCCTTTTGTCTTTTGAGTGGCATGGCTGTCTCGAGATGCGGTGCGGTAGCTACGGGGCCTCGGGCTTTGGCTTCATTGGGAAAAGACTTGTTCTGCGTTCAGATTAGTGTTAATTTTCCATTCGCAATAGGTTCAGCTTTACCTCAAGACCGATCTTTCGCTTGTTGCTAGCCATGGGTGGATCCTGAAATGCAGACATCCTACGCTGCTGCTGATTCTTCTTGGGCGGCTGAGCGGGCGAAGCGTTCCTTTGCGGCTTAGTCTTCGTAGAGCCATTCAAGCTTATAGACAAGGATACGGGTCCCTCAGAATCGTCAACACGTCTCTTTCCTGGCCCTATAATGGTTGTGCTTACCTTTCTGGCAGTTGGTGTCTTTGTGTTAGCGGCCATGGCTGGGTTTGATGTAACCTCTACGAATCTTGATGAGAAGCAATTGTGTAATGGTGAACAGTGAACGGTGATCCGGGAGCGGAGCTATCAATTCAAAAAGCTGACAACTTGGTGTTTGGTAAGCGTAAGGCGATCGATTAAGATGATACCGGTGGGAGGCTTGTAAACGTCAGAACAGAAGAATGATTAGAGTGATATTGAGAGGTGAAGTTGGTTATGAAAGTAATATATCGAAGCTTCGAGACTGTGTGTGAAGGACATTCCAGTATGGGTGAGACAAAGAGGGAAATTGCGACGGAAGCATCATAATAAGCTGGAAGTGAAACGAGAAGAACACAAACAGGCCAAGGCAAGAAAGCCTAACCAGTGAGACAATGTAAAACGTAGATGGGGAGATGCCCGGTAGAAAATATGTTACGCTGAAAAGTCACCACCTAAGCATGCTACCTTGAGACACGCTGAGAGTATTTCTCGACCTAAATGACTTCAATTAGGATCCGAGGCTCCCTTGTTAGTATTTGAGCCAAATGGTGTTTCCTCCCATGAACATCTCCCTCTACCACTGTACGCATGCTTTTCTATCTAAGCTAAGCTCAATATCGAATTAGTATTACTAAGCTTGTCCACGCGCATTCGCCTTGCGTTTAGCTCTCGGCTTCTGCTTTGGGGGTGGTGTATCTTCTTCCTCAGAATCGCCGATATCCTCTTCTCCCGACTCCATGTCCTCATCACTCTCCTCCTTGGCCTTCTTCCTTGAGCGGCTGTTTGGCTTCTGCTTCTTTCGGTTGGCCTCGAATGCTTCATCGGGCGGCTCATCCATGTCCATGGGTGTGGATCGTTTGGAGCCTCGTGATTTGGGCGCGTACTTGGCCTCGAGGGAGTCGAAGAAGTTGCCTGCGCGTGACTTTTGCCGTTGTTGAATCAGAGCTGCGAGGCCTGCCATGTCGTCGGTACCGCTCTTCTTGGCCTTTGGCTTTGCTTTTGCCTTGCTCTTTCCCTTTGCAGGCGCAGCCTCTTCCTCTTGTTCGTGGGCTTGTTCCTTGTCGAAAGCTTCACGCCTCTTCTTCTCAGCGTCCTTTGCTTTCTGGCGCGTCGCATCTGTCTCCTTTGCGTACGCGGGATATGACTCAATTGTGCCGTTCTCAATCTCTTCATCGAAGATCTGCCTGAATCGGTCGTCGTCTACCAGAATATCTGACAGCATGACTAGGTCGTAGACTTTGTTTAAATTGCCCTTGACCTTCTTGTATGCCTTGATTAAATCATTCCGCTCCTCCTCACTGCCTTTGTATTCGTTTGCGACATTGTTGATAGCTTCCTGGTTGACGACGTTCTCAAACTGCTCGCGGTAGAATTTCAGCCAATTGAAGTCGTCATCGTCCTCCATAGTCTCGGCTGTGCTGCCGGTAAGATCGTAGCGTCGGCGTCGGCGATCATCGGAAAGGACAGCGTATGCGAATGCGATCTCTTGGAAGGCCTTGTTGGCGGCTTCTTTCTCATCGGGTGCAGCCTTGTCTACCGACAGTCAGTGATGGACAAAGGGGATGCGAGATGTTAATGCACACCTGGATGGCATTTAAGTGCCATCTTGCGATACGCCTTCTTGACATCCTCTCCAGTCGCTTCTGCCTCGAGTCCTAGAACCTCATACGGGTCGATGGTAGGCGGCCCTTGGTCGTCGCCAACGTCATCCTCTCCACTTTCGCTTTCTTGATCCTCGACAAAATCGTCGTTTACAGGATCCTCTTTCGGTGCGCTGTTACGTTGTCCTCTCGCCATGTTGTTGTGTTGTGGTGTTGAAGTGCGAAGTGAGCCAAGGCTGAGTCTGTCGCTGGTGATAGAGAACGCGACGCGACCGTGAGCCCGGACCTAACGGAGTTAAGCAAGCTGGACCCACCTTGCCAGTCGGCCAGAACACGAATTGCATCACCTTTTACTTTCTTCACCTATCAACCATGTCGAGCGAAATTGATACCGGCCCAGTGAGATATTGGGATGGCCCAGTACCGCCAGGTTCAGGTCCAGATCCCAACGACCATCTACAGTACATGCGTCTTGCCCTCGACCAGGCCCAAGAGTCACCACCAAAACCTTCCAATTTCAGGGTCGGAGCTTTACTAGTCGACGCAGACTCCGGCACTATTCTTTCAAGAGGCTACACGCTGGAATGCGAGGGTAATACACACGCAGAGCAATGTTGTCTCATGAAGTTCGCCCAAGCCCATAATTTGCCCGAAGAACGGGTGGGCGAAGCTTTACCACCGAACACGTCTATTTATACTACCATGGAGCCCTGCAATCTACGATTGAGTGGAAATTTGCCATGCGCAGACCGCATCATCCGAACCAAGGGCGCCAATGGGGAACAGAAGATCAAGAAGGTCTACCTGGGTGTTAAGGAGCCAGAGAAATTTGTTGGTGAGAACGAAGGGAGGAAGAAGCTAGAGGAGAGTGGAATTGAATGTATTCACGTGCCTGGCTTGGAGGAAAGAATCCTGGAAGTTGCCACTGCCGGCCACGAACAGTAGCAATCACGATGTACGATAAAAGCAACTTCAATTGAGCACACAAAGGTTGCATACTTAATGTTTCTACATCGGCGCGCGGAACACCCCCGCTAAACCCGCGTCCCCTAACCCCCGTTCCCCGAGATCGTCTGGCTCAATCCTACCCGGCCACCGCTATGGCGTCATGACTTATTCCACATCCCCAACGCGATCCACGTTCCGTTGCGTAACCAGAAACCGATGTGCGCATAACAGTAACGCTCCAGGCTGCACTCTCATAATGACGCGTGAGAAAAAAGACGTGATTGGATAAAATCAGAAACGCCTCATTGCTAATATAAGGAACCCACACGCACCTGACCGGACTGCCATTTACTCTTTTCTAACATGCTGAACTACATCCGCCCATTTACTTCCCAAACCTGCACCCAGACCCTTCGAACATTCACGAAACCAGGCCTATCCCAAGTACCTCGTCTCAGCAAAGCAACCATGTCGTCCTCTACCCTCACAAAGCCCAACCTAGAAACCAAGGACGTGCAAACCGCCCCCGGCGTCTCCCTCACCGAACAGCAATGCACTATCGTAGCCTCCGTGCTCGACCTCTTCGCGGGACGACCCTCCCTTCCCAAACTCCGATTATGGCGCGACGACGCCACATTCACGGACCCGCTTACCATTGCGCAGGGCCGCGACAAGTACTCGGCACAATGGTACGGACTCCAAGCCGCGTTCTCGGAGATTGAGCGCTTGAACCACCAGGTCAAGGATGCGGGGAACCCGATCTTGATGGATTTGAGGACCAGGTATGTGGTCAAGGGGATTGGCAAGGAGCAGATTATTCAGAGTGAGGTGGCGATTCACCTTGATGGTGAGGGCAAGATTAAGAAGTTGGAGGATAAGTGGGATGGCAAGTTGCCCGAAGGCGGGATTGCGAATGTGAGTTTACTTGTGGCTGCTGAGAGTGGAGTGAGATGCTAATACTTTGTTAGGCTTTCCGACACTTGAACGCGGTAACGGTGCCGAAAATGATTAATGTGCCGAAGAATGATGAGGAGGATGCGAAGTTGGGTAACCAGTAATCAAATCTTGTATGTGTATCGAGCTGTCTAGCATGTCGTACATGATATGCATGTACTCGTAATTCGTAAATTCGTAATAGCGTTCACAATCAACTTCATTGCGCCCCGTTGAACATCCTCCCCAGCGCAAAGTGCATGAAAAGCGCAACTACGCCGGCACCTACACCAAGCACCTTGAAACTCGGTGCTTCGGCCACGACCAAAATGGTGCCACATCCTCCCTGTTCCGCCCTGGGTAGGCCGGGACCGTCCATTGTGATGGTGGCACAGAAGCCGCCTTGCGCAGGGTCTGGATGTGTGTATACGGTCGTCTGTGGCGGTTGAGCGTAGACGGTCTGCTGCTGCGGGTACACGGTCACGGTTGTGACTTGAGCGACGTTGACAACTCCTCCACACTGGTTCCCGCTCGGGCAGCAGCCGATCAGTCCGTTGGAGTTTGCGGGAGCGGCGCATTCGTAGTTTGCTGGACAGCACCTTGTCATGATCAGCAAGGACCCAGTTTTACATGTGCGTGTGTACTCACCAGCTAGGATGGTCGACATTACTGCAGCTTACTGACGCCGACGACGGGCACATGTTCGTATTTTGAGAGACAACTTGCTGTCCGTTCGAGTCCACAATGTAGACCGCGCCTGAGAAAGGCGCATTATTCGTGAGCTGCTGTGGTATAGCTTTTGCCTTTGCGATTGGTTCCGCGACACACAATGTGAGCGATGACACGAGCAGGCTCCATGGCGCGAGGAATCGCATTGCGCTGATGATGACAGAAGCTGACTAGAGAGGAGAACGAGAGAACGAGGTCTTGCGACAGAAAAAAAGGCAAGGAACTACGAGACCTGCTACAGTAAGGTTAGTATCGCGACGAAAAGGCTGTACCTTGAGAAGAAGAGATTTGAAAACCAGCCTTCGTCGGGCACATACCGGGCGCTGCTACCCTGTCTTATGAGCCGACCAGACTACCTGGGAAGCTCTACAGAGAGCTGGCATAGCTCCAAAGCTTGTTGCATATCGAGCTAGCTCGTCATGGACAGCTTTCATGCCGGTCTAGCGAAGATGCGCATCATTGGCAGCCCCGACTGCAGTGCGGTCTAGTCCGCCGTACAATGGGCCGATTTAGCTGCTTTTTGCGACGGTCCACTGTGGAATATTGATGACAAAACGGCGGTGTTGAGGTGTGATGGGGCTGGCGTGGCCGGGTGGACCTTGAACAATGCTTGCCGCCCAACGTACGAGGTATTTGCTGGCAGCGCAGGCCAGAGCGAGTAGAAACAGTTACGAGCGATACGAAAGCCTTGATTGCTCCCTGCAAAGGCGAGTAAGCCTCGGTCTTGGGAGCGGCTGCATCGGATAAGATCGCGTGGTGAGGTGCATTGAGGCACATGTTGCATGTGCGCCGATCTTCCGGTGAACTCGAGACGAAAGAAGCTAGTCAGCGAGTGGGCTTGGCTCACGTGATAGCGTAAGTTGGCGTTTCAGCTCCGCGTCGCGTCGCTTCCGCATCCATCCCACCTTGCGCATCGACATCACAACAGTATGACATGTCAACGCATCCACCACCCACACGCCCATATCGGCTATACCCCGCCTATTGTTTTAGAGTATCCCCAACATTCAATACATGGGTGAAGCTCACTGCCGCCGATGTGCAAGCCCTTCGGTCCGAGAAGGACTTTGCAGGTGATGGCTATGATTCTGGCAACAAACAGCAGTTGCTGACACATCCTGCCAGGGCAGCGAATCTATTTCCATCTCAATCACCCCATTCGATACGTTCGCATCGTCGGCGTCGTGGTAGCCATCGATGACATCAATCTCAAGTACACGGCCCTCACCATCGACGACGGAAGTGGAGCCAACATCGAGCTCAAGATCGTGAGAGTACCCCCCACCGAGAAGAACCCCGTAGATACCTCTTCGAACACTGAAATCGACAACGTGGGCGTCATTAGCCGCCTGGGTATCTTCGAGGTAACCGTAGACAAGCAGCCGCTAGACATTGGGTCAGTCCTCAAAGCCAAATGCACTATATCGGAGTTCAGAGGCATTAAGCAATTGGACCTCAAACGAGTATCAGTGGTTTCGACAACAGATGAAGAGGCCAAAGCGTGGGCCGAGACCGCTGCATTCAAGCAGCAAATACTCTCCAGACCATGGCACATCTCCTCCACTGAGCACAAAAAGATAAAGCACGACATCAAGGCCGAGAAGAAGAAGATTCTGGAGTATGAACGGCGCAAAGCTGAATATGAGGCGAAGAAACAAGAGCAGAAACTAGCAAGGGAAGCTTACCATGCGCAAAGAGAAAGGAAACTCGAGGCTCGACGCCGGAAAGAAGAGGTCATGATGAACGGCGGTGCGTTGCTGTGAGATAGACATGCTTCCCTACGCGAGCTCGGCATGTATGTGTCGAACCCGCTGATTGGACATGAATCTTTCGCGGGGCAGCACTTGGCATCAGCCTAACAGATAAACCCAAGGGCTTCTTCAGCTTCCACAGCGCCGGCAAAAATCTCAGGTTGCTCTATATCCAATCATCTTTGGAAAAAGAAATGAGGCAGTCCCTTCGCAACATATTCGGGAGGAGGAAAAGCCGTGTCGCTGAACGTGTGTCCCAGCCTGATGAAGGCACACGTGAACAAGATCATCATGCCGACGAAATCACCTTCAGGCCCGATGAATCGCAGTCGCCATTTCATTACGACTCTCTACCACCGGACACCAGCATTCGGCTTCTGGAACTAGCCCCCGGAAAATGGGATGAGCCTGTCAGATGCTCCTTAAGGACGACTCGACTAGACGCCGACGACCTTAGCTACGAAGCGATCTCATATGCCTGGGGAGATCCGACAGACCGCAAAAACATATTCTGCAACGGTTCTCTTACTAGCATCACTCGGAGTCTGTTTGAAGCACTGCAGCGGTTTCGTGAGGCCAATGCTACGAGAGTCCTCTGGGCGGATGCGATCTGCATTAATCAAAATGACACCGAGGAAAGAACATCACAAGTTCGGCTCATGGGTCTCATATATTCCAAAGCACTTCGAACGTTCGTATGGCTGCAGCACGATGAGCCACATGCGATCCGAACCGCATTGGATGCCATCTGTCGTTATGTTTTGAACAACCCATCCTTGGCGAGGCCGAGTCGGCCCCTTTACCGATGGCATGCTTCTGCAGTGAACGCTGTGAAGGGGAAGCATCGGTCTGAGCTAATTAGTCCCGCCATCGCGGCGATGGTTCGTCTGTGCTCCTCGCCCTGGTTTTCCAGAGGATGGGTCATACAGGAGGTAGTCTTGTGCACTTCAGCCCGAGTGTTTTGGGGTCCTGCAGAATTCGACTTCCATTGGATTAGCGCGGCCAGCTTTCTCGCCCTTCACAACGGCCACGTCAACATCTCTCTATATCCGGCACATAAATTTGTAATGCACTGTGGCATCATTAAAATTATTCGAGACAACGCACACAGACTTGCTATCAGTCAGTTGGATCTACAGACTGAAAACCTAATGAGGCTAGTTTCCGTCCGGGATTTCCTATTTAGGTTTTCAGTCTGCAGATCCAACTGACTGATAGCAAGTCTGAACGCACACGGTAGTGATCTTGTGGTTTCGTTTTATAACTTACTCCTGAATACGCGGTTCTTCAAGTTCAGCGATCAAAAAGACAGAGTGTATGGCTTATTGGGGATACCGTCACTTGAATGTGATCCTTACAATGGCCATACGCTCATAACCCCGGATTATAGCATATCGACCCGTGAGTGTTACCGCAGACTCTCGGCACGGTTGCTCCTCGACGGGAAAGACTTAAGGGTGCTCTCTTCTGTGCACCATGGTTCCACCCTACCTGAGGACTGGTCCTCCTGGGCTCCAGCCTGGGACGTGAGAAATTATTCCATTTTTGCCAATGTAATAGAGGAAGTCTCCAAGGACAGCCGTTCCCACGCTCTGGTCGAAGAATCGGACAGGTCACATGATGCATATGAGTGCGTGTGCATCACAGGGTTCAGGATTGACCCCGTTGAAGGATTGCTGCTGGGCACTGAGAGGTTATGGGATCTGGGAAACAGTTTTGAGGATATTGCACGCGCCCAGGTTCTGCTTCATCAGCTAGAAGAAGCTTACGGCTCGGCTTACGTTGCGTGGACCTTCGGAAACGACCACAAGGGGCTCCCATTAGATCGCACACGTCGCCCATACTCGAAAGACTACGAGGCTTTCATGAACTCGAACAATTTTCGTGACTACATTGCCTCGAGGGATCCTCGATCTCGTGGCAATCGCACCACTTGGTCAGAGTCAGATGCGGTCCGCTTTTTGAACAATTTTGCTTCTACCATACGCGGCCGCGTCCCCTTCTTGACGACTTCAGGAATGCTAGGCATCGCACCGCAAGCCACGTTACCAGACGATGTTGTAGTCGCGCTGCATGGTGCAACCGTACCTTTTGTACTACGGGCCGCGGAGGACGGCCTTTGGAGACTTGTGGGAGAGTGCTACATGGTCGATTTCCTTGAGGGCCGCGTCACTCGAGAATGGAAAGAGAGAGGCAGTGTTTCAGAAAAATTCCACATTTACTGATGTCTCCTTGCTGCGACGAGAGTCGGTGAGAGATGGCAGGTAGACCAGATTCCGCTGAATCATTGCATCACTCACAACACTCCGCACCCTGGTGACTCTCCCCGTCCTCAATCAGTAGACCGCAAATCAACGGAGAACAACAATCATGTAGCCTTCTGAGCCATGAGAGTCGTTCAGCAATGTTGCTTCCAGATTCATCAAACCTACATCATCAACATACATCAGCATCCCAGCTTTTGCTGCGGCTATATCGGCAGCTCCAAGACTTCCCTCGCTCAATCGTTTCGTACCTCTTTTGTTTCCAGGAAGGAATCCGCGTTTTTGATCTCGGCGTTCAAACCAGATATCTACTCCCGCTTTGTATCGGTTTTCCGCTTCGCTATAGCGACGTATGGGCGATCTCCAACGAAGGTCCAGCGTCTAGCGGGCTAATACAGAACTATCGAAAGGGGACACCTGCCAGAGCTCTATGGTACCGTCTGGGATTCTCAGCTATCAGACGCCATTTTCTTGTCCTTTCATATGTGCGTTGCGAACCACGAATGGGCTCAGGTTTACCGATACGACATTCCTATCTTTCTTCTCGATTCTCATTTTAGAATCTGTAATGATATAATGTTTTTGTCAGAAACTTGGTCGTCACTCTACGCATCCTCGTGCCGTGGAACCCGACATAAGCATAACGCCCAGGACCCCATTTACAGCGCGAACAGATCCACGCACCAGCGTCATAAGATTTTATAACTCATGCCCCCCAGACAACGACACATTGGGCGTATTCGGATTCGGCGCTCCTTTGACCAACTTGAACCCACCCGGCTGCAGATACTGAAACACCTGCTTCGGATCATACTTCTTCGACACTTGTATCAGCCTCTCCTTATTCTCCTTCCCATAACTGCCAATCGGATCCTGGAACTCGGATGCATAATTCAAATACACGAAATCGTTATCGAGGTTCTTTTTTCTAGCTTCCGCCTTGATGAGCTTGATAACGTTTGCAATAACAGTATGAAACTTCGCCTCGTCCTCCGATTTATTCCACGCAGCGTTAAAGTTGAGGACGAAGTAAGGGCCGTTAGAGGGGTCGAGACCGAGTGCATTACCACCGTTCTTCTGCATTGCTTTGATGGCGCCTTCGGTAATGGGCTGGATGGCCATGATCAAGAGGATCTTTTCCACGTCGGCGACGGTGGCTTCTTGCGTGTAGAACATGTCGATGATGAATTGGAGGAGTTGTCGGTCCATTTTCAGACTGATTCCCCACCATGTTTGGTAGGCGCCTGGTGTGGGGGCTCCTTCGTTGAGCAGGTCGGCCATTCCTGACATGGGTCGCAGACCGGTGGTGTCTTGGATGGCGGTGATATTGCTCCAGCTGGAAAAGACTGGGGCGTCGGCGATTGATTTGGCATAGTGAAGGTTTGAAAAGGCTACTTTGCCGATGCCTGGGGCGCTTGCGAATGTCTGATCTTTGTCAGTACTACACGCGAAGTCAGCGGTGACTGCATATACTTACCACAATCTGCGCGGCGTCTTCGTCTTTTGCCGACCCTGTCACTGTAAACTCGTGGATCGCGTCCAAGATAGCAGGGAATGAGTTTTCAAGGTATACACGCTGGCCTCCCCACATATCACCCAGCGGAAACGCGTCGAGCTTGAAGTTTGTGACGATGCCAAAGTTGTTCCCTCCACCTCTTAATGCCCAATACAGATCAGGATACGACGTCGCACTGACATCGATAGCGACACCGGAGGCAGCAACGAGCTCGAAACTCGCCACATTATCGCAAGCCCAACCACGCTTACTCGCAAAGTGCGAGATGCCTCCTCCAAGAATGAGTCCGGGAACGCCTACAGGCGCCATCTTCACGTGTTATCAGCCAGGGAGATTCAGAAAAGTAGCGCATCCGCATACTTACCCGTCCTCCCGCAACACTAAGCCCATCCTTCTCGATAGCGTTGTAAACGTCTATCCACCTCAGCCCAGGGCCAATATCCACAGTTTGCTTATCAGAAGCAACCACAGCCTGCTTAAAGTTCTCCATAGATACCATGATACCGTCTTCGATACTAGATGCCCCCGCCCATGCCGCATGGCCACCGCCTTTTACCGCAAACGGACACTGGTACAGCCGCGAAGCCAGCACCAGTGTAGAAACATCCAGCGTCATCTTGGGCTTGAACACGCAAGATGGGCGAAGCGCGCCCTGCTGCGCAGACCAGTATGCGCCGGTGAAATCAGCGTACGCAGAAGCCTCATTATCGAGAACTTGCTCAGTACCGAAGAGTATCGCTAGAGCGGTACACTGAATGTTGTTAGCGATGGGAGCGCGGATGCCACGTGACTAGTTGCACATACCGCGTGGGTACAATGGGCGCCAGGGAACTGGGCGCCAGGCGTGGGGAGAGCTGAAACGTCGACGCCGAGGTTTTCGAGGGCGGCTGTCACGTTAAAATCGGGAGGTTCGATGGCGGAGTTGTTACTCTGCGCTATTGCGCGAGTCGCTAGAGCGCCTAGTGGAACGAATTTGGTGACTCTCATCTTGACGGATCACAGAGCAAAGAGCAGAATCGGAGGCACACAGATGTTCTATCTGTGGCAGCGATGCTTGATTTTACCCTTGGAGAGCGACGAAGACGTTTAGAGGCCGAAAGCCGTTGCAGGCGTGCGCCCCTCGCACACTCCGCTGATATGCATGGCTAATGTGTTCAATATGCAGGAGCCTCGCTTGGCTCGGGAGAATCCAGATGTGGACGCGTGTGCCGATGATTGGCGTGACGCCAGCTTCTGTGCGAGGAAGGTGGATGAATGCTGCATGTGGCGTGGCTGCGGGATGTATGTCTTCGGTGTTCTAGAGAGCGTCGGGTGTACGGTACCGATGCCCGCTATTCCTTTCCTGGCTTGGTGGGGCTCCTCCGGAAGTCAGGACCGACCCGGAAACAACGCGCTACTATCCGTTCCCGCTACTATCATATGCGAAGAATGAGGCGAGGGAAAAGACGGTGCAGAAGGGTATCACGGGGGAGTTTCGAGGGCAATCCAGGCAAGGAAAATTCGTGCCCTATAATACTCTGCCAATACTCGAAGGAGCAGGGGCGAAACGGACAACAGAGTTGCAATTGGGCGGGATGAGGCGAGGCGCAGCATTAGGTGTATTTTGAGGAAATCAGATACATCGTTTCAGGTTATGGCCTGGCGAGAAACAATAGTGCCCCAACGACTTTACAAAGACTGATGTGCAGATGGAGTTCGTGGAGGTTCGGATCACGAAGTCACAATCCTATTTCAACAAGATCTCCCTACTCACTCTTCGACGGCTTTTGCTAAGCAAGGCTACACCCGTGCTGTTCAGACCAGCGTCAAAGTTGGTATACTCGAGGTACCCGATCCGAAATGGCTGCAGATGTGGAGTGTAATCGAAACCTCCATGCGTGAGCAGGTGCATTGGTACTCCTTAATGCACCTCGCTACGACTTAGTTATAGCTGTCATCATCAGATGCGCTCCAGCCTTCAACGCCCTCCATAGGCAGGATGGTCCTCGGAATGTTCAAAGATCGTCGACTCGGTACGAGAGCAGTATTAAAGGACAACGCGATGAGCACACGACCAAGAGAGAAGTGGTAGTTCGTGGACGGGAACACGGCAGCGAAAACGCTTTAGACCCACAAGGCATTCCACACCTAATCTTGCAAGATGCTCATAGACGAATCGATTAGGTAGCCAACAATCGCTAGCTACCCAAAGTGCATGGTATGGTTATCACACATTTCAACTACACAAAACAATATTGAAACTAATAAATTAGCACTCCTTCATTTTCCAATCGACGCTCGAAGAAAACGTAATCTCATTTGTTATGCTCTCTACGCACTACGTCACATCCCTCGTCGATCTTTCTCAAAACAAGCCTACCTGCACCCCGCGGGGTTCTCTCCGCATCTTCTTCCCTTAACTCCCGATCACGCGACAACATCTGTCGAGATGCGTCACCACCCCGCGATCGCCATTCCCGCCAAGCATGTGCATGCAGAGATAAGCTTCGCAAGCACCAGTGGTGCCCTCTTGTCGGCTTCTTGCTTGTAGTCTTGTTCCGAATAGAGAACGTCTGTGGTATGGATCTACAACCGCAAAAGCTTGTCCCCTCCTACCTTCCAAGGATGAGGCGCTGAGTGGGGGAATGAACGACTAAGATGCGATTGGGTAGTCAAGTAGGCGGGCGATGCCGGGAAGACGTGGGACAAAAGGCAGGACGCAAAAGCTGGTTACGTAGTGTCGTGGGCTCGGTGCGCCGATCGAAGCTCTGCCGACTTTTACTAGGAGGGGCGAGATTGGGTTATATACCCAAGTAGCTATGCTATCGTCTACACTAACTATTCAATTCCCCACATTACCATCTCGCTACACATTGCGCCTACTACTGCGTTTCTACTCCGGCTCCGAATGCGAATTCGCTACCTTTTGGAAACCAGTCTTGTTCGCATAGGGCAAGGTCGAACCACCGAAGATTGACGCATGCACTCAACGGAACCAGCAAAGCGGAGCGCATCAAGTCCGGCATGTCACCAAATACCACACTAGACCCATGTATACCCTACGGAAGAGGTGGAGCTGGAAACATGCGTACGTCGCCTTTCTCTCCCATTCCCTTTACCCAAAATCTTTACATATCGTCTCAGCTCCCTTTGCTCTATTCAGACTAACACCGACACACCGCCTATCAGGCCGCCAATCCTCTATTTCTGCTGCCTGGGCATCAATTCTTTCGCAGCCTTCACAAACCAATGATAGACTGACGTTGACATCGAGTCCGGAGGATCACTATGCAGCGTTGAAGGTAGAACCGAGGCAAAGTAAAGATGGGGGAAGGGGGAGCAGTGAGGGAAAGAGACGAGCGAGTAGTTTGTGGAGTGTGGGTACTGATGGCGAGGGAAATAGTGGGTGGAAGCGGCTGTTTCGCAGGAGAAGGGAGAGAAGTGGGAGTCTGGGGAGTGTTGGGGTTGAGAGTCGGACGCGTAGGGAAGGGAGGAAGCAGGAGGGAAGTGGAGGTGGAGAGCAAAGGGTGGAGCCGTAGGAATCGAGTGTGCAAAGGATGGAATGATCTTTGGTTGGATGCGCTTTATGATTTTAATCCAAGTGGCTTCATCAAACGCATGGAAGAGATGGCGTACTCTACTAGGGACAGAGAAAATGTGTATGAATTTGTATGGTCTACTGCGAGCCCCGTCCACGACCTCTTCCTCCCCTGCCGCGTCCGCGACCTTGTCTTTGCCCTCGACCTTGTTCTCTTCGCGGGGTCTCCCCTCCAGCCCAGCGATTACCTTCATCACGGAGATCGATCCACCGCTCGTCCAACCCCTTCTTCAGCGCGGCTTCTCGTCGTTCTTGCCTGATCGCACTAGATGTCACGCCATCTTGCACCAGCAACTGCATACCCAATCCCTCTTCGGTACCTTGTTCGTACATACCGAGGTTCAGAGATCTGTGTTTCGGGTCGTAGGAAGCTCTGGGATCGATAATACCGCTATCTCGGAAGCGAGTCACGGAGTTTGAAAGCATGGGGTCCGGGTGCCGATCTGCGATGCCGTGGAAAGTAAGGCTCTCCACGGCGCCTTCCACCCCGGCGTAGATGTTTTGCGAGGTGGCTGAGGGAATGGAAAGACTGTAGACGGGAGAAGCCTCTCGTACACGTGAGTAGTCGTGCAGATAGGCATTACGCGGTGGCGGGACGCGTGGATTGAGATAGAGGTTCCATCCGCCGCTTGTTGTCGTTGCATTTCTTCCGCTACCATTGACCACAGAGGAGGCTATGTAGTCCTGCGCCTTGGTAGTCGTTTTTCGATTGCCTGATGGTACATGGACGGTATGATATGCGTTAGACCCAGACAGTCGAAGATCAAATACTTTGATCATGCTGTGCAAGGCTACACCTGCTACTATGCGCTCCAGACCCTGGGAGGCGAGCGAGTACACGGGCGAATCATTTGTTGGATCCCAAAATGTTTGCTCAAAGCCGCGTGGAGAGCGTATGTCATGTAGACGAATAAGGCCATCATAGCCACCCGAAAAAAAGGTGTTGCCCCCTTCTGAGCCGCTGTTCGCTGTGTGTGGTACGGGCAAGATTGGATAGACCGAAGTAGGACGCAAGTTGGCTGCATTACTGGCGACCATGTCAAAGCAGCGGAAAGGCTCGTGTGACAAGCCATCAGGGCCGATATTGTAGACAAGGATGGGCTGTGTGCTTGATCCCCAACCAACGGCAACCTTGTCGTCGGAGAGAAACTGGCAAGACCACAGTCGACCGGATGGTGCGTCCAGGATAGTCTTCACTTCCGAAGATGGCGCAATAATTTCTTGCGACGGGTGATCTCGATCCAGTGAATACAGAGCCAGCGACGAGTCTGCTAGTGCGGCAGCTACCATGGGCGTGCCCGACGAAGACACAGAAAAATCATTGATGCGTCGTATACCAGTGTCATATTGCTGTAACTGGGTCTCCCCAAGATCAGGATTAACACTAAGAAGCGACAGTTCGCCTGACGCAGTCCCGAACATGATGTCTTCATCAGCCATGTCCCGCTGATGCGGTCGAAGCAGCTTCAGGTTCGTAATGTCATCACGGCCCTCAAGGCTGTCCGGAATCTTATACGTGAACCATGTGTTCAAGTGCTTGAAGCTGTCATAAGCCCATGTCTGATCAGATGCTTGTTCGGCAGCTTCTTCTTGCTGTCTGATTCTTTCTACGTTGGCGCCAGTTTCTTTTGTTCTCATCACAATGTGCGTACCGGCTGACCAGGCTAGCACTTCCCGCCGCTCAGCCCAGCCACCGTACACTTCTTCGTAGCTATCGATGCTAGGCTGGTAGCCCATCGTTTGGCCCTGGGGACCTCTCCATCTTTCTGGGCGCCAAGTGTTCATGTTTATCGCCTTGTCAGTTGGCTCCAAGTATGCTGCGATGAGGCCTCTGCGATTCCAGTTGCGGTATAGCGTCGTTAGGCCATGAACGGAGTTGCGAGCATCCGAGTCAAGCCCGCCAAGGCCAAATCGGCCTTTGAGCAGAGCCCTCCATCCGTCGAGCTTCGCAAATTCGTTCAGGCGGCGACTTGATAGCGATAGGTGGAGCACATCTCGGGGACGGTCGAGATGGTTTGTGATGAGCGAGAGAATCTCATTTGGCAGCGTGTCGAGCGCTGGCATGGTTTCTGGGTCGATTTGCAAAAGTTGGGGGTAGTGATAGCGAGGTATTGGGGCGTCTCAGCAACATGCGATGCTTATAGTGAACGATTTTGCAGGGGGGTTGAAAGATGAGTCGTAGGCGGGATGATGACGACAGACTTCCCGTTTGGTGGCGTTTGCACCAGCCACACGTCAGAACCAAAGAGGCTGAACAGCGAGGCTGCCACTCTCTTAGCAGACGCTTCAACCAGGGGCCATGTGGTCCAACAAGAAACGGCAAATTATGGTCCCTGACTCTAGGCACGAGAAAGCAGGGACGCTTTGGCCGCTACGCTACCCACCAGCCGCTGCCGATCAACGCGTCCCTGACATGAAGACGCGCCACACAGCCGCTCCATGACTGCGAACAAAGCCTTGTCTTCAACGTCCAGCTTGAGTCACTAATGTCGGACTCATATCCCTGCCGGCGTTCCTCGTCGATGGCGCTGCGGCTCGAGAAGGATGGTCCCACGACGTTCGACGCCCGCGCTATCTTCTCGGTGCTTATTCTCACGCGCCTCTCAGCAATCAACTTCCGCGGGACCTGGCGGCCTCGCAAGTGCCAACCTTATCCCTGGGCCTTTCATAAGCCTGATACCGGGCTTCGCGCACACTGTCTGCCGATCG
The DNA here is from genome assembly GCA_029100535.1 of Stemphylium beticola. NCBI lineage: Eukaryota > Fungi > Ascomycota > Dothideomycetes > Pleosporales > Pleosporaceae > Stemphylium > Stemphylium beticola. The sequence goes on along the minus strand of JARBXR010000020.1, from coordinate 121,201 downwards.
CGACCCCTTCTAACAATCACATTCGTGTTCGTGGAGCCAACGCGGCCTGACTGACGATAATCGCTTTGCGACGCGACGCTCACTGGCGACGACAGCCATGGCCGATGACAAAACCGTCTTCGCACTGATCAGCGCCATCGGCTCAATTCGCGACCGACTGCGACAGGACATTGACGGCTTGCGACATATCCACAACCGTTGGAAAGACAGCAAGGGGACTTCCATCAACCTCATTGCGCAACTGACCGCGCTGAAATCCACCCTCGGTAACATCCAGGACTGGCTAAACTATGCCGTCAATGACCTGCATCCGCAGCTGCTTTCCGACTTGCAAGTACTCACACATTCATGCGACCAGCTTGTACGACACGTGAATGTTTTGACCAGGCGTTTTGGACAATCAGATCCCGGTGCTGTTGATTTTGCAGCCAAATTAAAATATGCCCTCGCTAGCAGGACCATGGCACGACTGCAGACGGTGGCTCAACGGCAAAACGATGCGGTGAATTTACTTCTCGCGGCTTGTCACTGGTAAGTTGCCGAGCTGACCAGTTGCTGAAATTCCGATTCCCTAACAGGTACCAGCACTGCTCAGGCACAACGCAAGATTCTGCTCCACAAGAGCCGTCAGATCAGAAAGGAAGACGCCGCAAATCTCCGAACTCTCTCGCAGTCTTCAAGGTGGAACGGTGGCTGCATTACCGGGCTCACGCAGCTATCATGCTTCATCCAATGGCTAAGGATCATCTTCCGCGTGACGCCTTCGCAAAACGAACTTGACAGAAATGTTTCGCCAACCGATGAAGAGTACGAGCACATCGAAGCGATAAATCGCTCTGAAGCAATCGATCGCGCACTGCAAAGAGAAGCAAGCAACCTCCGGCACGAAACTAAACTCGTTTTGGTAGGCAACGTCAACAGCGGCAAGGACCTCATCATGCATCAATTAAAGGTCTTGTATGCAGAGGGGTACTACTCCAACAAAGAGCGAGTCAAATATCGGTGTCAGATATACCAAGTGGTTTATTCGCTGATACACTCCATCACCACCCTGCTACAAGACACTGGCGTTGCACTTCCTTCTGAGTTGAACCAGGATTTTGCTACCTTGCTGAACGAGCTAGAGGCTGGTAATGAAGGCATCACGCCTGACGCTGTCAAGGCCATTGATAGGATTTGGTCGAGTCCCGAGTTCTCCAAGCTCTATGTCCGCAATTTCGAAATTGACTTCCCGCAGTATGCGCCTTATTTTGCACAGGAGGTTTCCCGCATAGCCAACAAAGACTATATTCCCAGCGATGCTGATATCATACGCTTAAACCAATCTATGCGCGGCATCAAGGAGCTGCGCTTCAACTGGGACGAACTTGACGTTCATCTATTCAACATCAAGGGCTACGTTCCAGAGCACTTTCGCGAACGCTGGTTTCATCAACTCGAGGGGGCCACTGCGCTCATCTATACCATGGACGTATCCTTGTACGACAAGCCGAACCCCAGCCGACCGAACGAATCTCTCCTGGTCAACGAATTCGAAGCTTTCGAAAGCTGGATCAATCAGCCTGGATTTGCCAACTCTTCCGTCATTCTCATCCTCAACAACTTCACTCGCTTCACCGGAAAGATGTCATATTCGCCATTGGAGAAGTTCTTCCCAGATTACACACCTAGCGAAGTCGATCCCGAAACGTCCGCGCGTCAATATATACTGCGCCACCTTAAATGCGTCAACCATCAGGGGCTATCTATTTACTCCTTCTGGGTTGATCTCGATTCCAGTGATAATCAGCATCTGTACACTGCGCTCAAAACAACGCTCGCGCAGATACAGCAGCGTGTGGCAAGTGACGAAGCCTGGAGCGGAGGCGATCCGGCCACAGACTCAGAGCGGCCCTCGACAAACGGCATGTCCAAAGTATTAAATCCTAGCCGGACCCGTAGTTTGGGGAAGAAGAAAGATGAGCATGATCGAATGAAGGCCGTGGGCCTTGTCTAGCAGAGTTTCTGCCAGTCGATTTATGTTGGCGTCAATGGGCAGGAGCTATGTCATTGATTTCCTGGAGTGCGGCGTTTCTGGATAGAAGATACCATGGGGATGGATTGGATTTCTGCGGTAATGGGGCGTTAAAGTGGTTTTCATCCTACCTTGCGATGATAGATTCGGGATGAGCGATGATTACCCCAGGTATTTGACACGGCCACCACATGAACTGCTAGAATAACTTTTAATGTCTATTAGCAATACCTGGCTACGGTGTCGCGCAGCGCCTGAGCGCCCTTTCCATTTCGAGCATGAGCAACAGTCCTTGGAGGCTCAGCAGATGATTGAAGAACGAGATTGTTGATATTATAAGAAATGACACATGGCTTTGTACAGTTTGTGATCAAAATGGCGGAGTGAGATTTTGTGTCGCGCCTGCTTACGCATCACCTAGCTCCCTTCCACGATAGGCTAGTGGCTGACGGCCTTGAAGCGCCACAAACATGGCCTCATCTCAGCTCAACATTTTCCCCATCACTAGGAGTCACTCATAGCTCAGGTGATCTGTCCATCTATCGTCATCGCCACAGTGCCGCCATTTGCATTCCTATGCCGCTGGCCACAGCCTAGACGTCATCCGTCGTCGCCTCGTCTGCTCACGTGAGCTCTCTTTCATCACGGACCAAGCTCGGGTGGTGTCCCGAGATGATTCAGCCATTTTTAATACCAGGCCTTGTCATCTAGCGTTCCTAATCCAGTAATAGGTAACCGTGGGTGGCGGACTTGTGAAGTGGCTACGCGGCAGAGAGTCGGCATACGTCGTGCAAACTGGTCCGCGGACATGACTAACACGCCCAGAGACATGCCGTGTGAGTTTGAGATTTCTGACCATCACCTCACACGGCCTCGAGACAGAAATAATGTCAAGGCGGAGCTCACCGAATGAGGGTGTGCATTACGTATGTCTGTCGTCGGTAAGGTTTTGCTGCTATATTCGTAGCGTTTACTCAGCGACTTTCCAGGAAAAGCTCCTGTGGATAGCAGACGGGAGCTGTATTCTCGTTTCGGTTAGCAGGAATGACCCGCATAGTCAAGGCTGGGGGTCTCTTCACTTCCCCAATGTAACCTTACCGGACACGATTAGGAATTGATCAGCGGCTCAAAAGCAAGCGTCCGCCAACACTTTTTGAGCGTATCAACCACATATCTTGGTTTACCGAACGTACTTGCTGGCGCCATGGACCCTATTAGTCTCAACCTGCCCACGCAAGCCCGCGGAAGACGTCGTTCAAGCTCGAGACAAGCAGGGGATTATGAAGAAGCGGCGAGCAAGCCCAAAAAGGTCAATAGCGAGATCCGCAAACAGCAGAATAGGATCGCGTCGCGCAATTATCGTACGTTATTCCTGTTGCGGGCCTGATTCATCTTGTCTAATCTGTCTTGGCGTAGGGGAAAAGCGTAAACGGAAGCTACAATATCTCCAGCAGTTGGTCAAGGATGATGCAGAGGATCAACAGGAGGCTGAAGTTTCACCTGAGAGACAGGGAGTTTATGCGCGCTCCCTCTCTGCAGACCACGACGGCGACTTCACAGGTTCAAGTTCATCACCCTACCACGTGCCATCCAACAGCGACTTTGACCCCATCAGCTCAAGGAGCGAAGCTGCACCTCAATCCGTACCAACAACCTCTACTTCTTTCAGTAGCCACCATGGCGCAATTTCACAGGCGTATGCTATCTACCCCCAGAGTTGGATCGCGCCTGTCTACTCCCCAGCCCCACTCGCACCTCAAAACGTGAGCTGGAACATTCCACCAGCCTGGATATCGGGTTTCGAACACAGTAGCCATTTCCCTCCCCACCAGTCCATCTATCATCAACCCCCCAAGGCCCCAACAACCGTGGGATATAACCAGACGCATACTCTGCAGCAGCCGCATACATACACCACACAACCCAACGCAGAGATGTACAGTCACGGCTTATCGTATGCGTCTCAACACAACCCTAACGTGAGTTTACCGACGTCTTCGCAAGGATACCGGGGATACTATCATGAACCGCACTGAGGTTGGCAATCCACTCCACGCATCGACCATGGGGCGAAAAGGCTGCATGAACTGGCAGACTCAGTGTTTTTCTACAACTAGATATGAGTTGCTCTGCATCCCACGGAAGCCTTCAAATCCAACAGAGAACAACATCTCTATTCCCGACTGCAAGCACACACACCCAGAGCGCCACGTCATCGCCAGCACTCTCGCCACGCACAGCCCCCCATTCTTCGAAGCCGTTTAGAAAAAAACGATAACGAAAGAAGAGGCACCAAGCCAAGACAAGAAAAAACAACTCTTAACAAACGAAACGATCGATCTCAGCTGAAACAAGGCAACAACACCCAGCTAAACCAGCGCCACACCGCCCCATTCCTCCACCTTAGCCGCCCCATCCATCCATCCCAACGTACCGATGACAACGATGTTTCACAACCCCCCCTCCCTTCCCTCCCCTAACGAAGCCCATCGTACATTCCAAAGGATCAAGCCAACGCAACGCAACGCTTACGCCAAGAGCCATGCACCGCCCCACACCACACACATCTCGAAGCGGAAAGAAACAGGTGGTGAGAGCGAGAGCGAGAGAAAAAGGAAAGGGGAGAAAGTCACACAGCTACCACACCCCCTCCTGGCGGCCATCCAGCGATGTCATAATCTACCGATGCGGTGAACCGAGATCATCACAGCTCAGGCAGGTAGCCAGCAGCTCATGGTGATCTGGATCTTTCGTGTAGAGTGGGATGCGCAGTTTAGCTCTGTGGGTCTGGACGCTGGATACGAAGGCTGGACGCCGGACGCTGGTGAAGCGGGGCGCTGGGGTGGGAGGGGAGCGGATGTGTTAGCGAGGAGGCGGAATTACGTCAGCTGACCACAGCGTCCTTGCTGTGGGGCTTGCCCGCAGGATGGGGGAGAGAAGTAGAAGAAGGAGAAAGGGTATGAGGGTTGTGATGGGGATAGGGCTAGGGTAGGATTATTTAGGTGTATAGTTATGTAGGTGGAATCCGTAAACAACTTGCCGAGTAGGATTCCATGTTTAAACTTTCAAGTTGCCTCTTTCACATTCTCACGTTTGTATACACATCTACATATCTTGTAAAGCGGTCTAGAGAAAATAGAGTTTCACTTTATTCCTCTCCTCCGTCCTCTCTATCATGAATATTGTACAATAAAATAAAACACTAAACCCTACAATGAAGAGGGAAGAGGCCGAACGCGTTAAACGCCAATTCGCCTCGTTATGCATACATGCTTAATGTGCATAGACTAATCCTGCTTCCACCATCTCCATCCCCCCTTTATTTAAAATGACAATTACTATGCAGGCAGCGGCGGGCCTGGAGGGCCTGATCCATCGCCACCACCATTGCCGCCTCTTGGCGGAGGTAATATGGCGGTTGGAAGAGGGTTATCTGGGATCTTGATGGGCGAATTTGGCATAGCCTTCAGGCGACCGGGAAGGTCTTCACCCTTGATGACTTTGAGGATTTCCTCCTTATCCAGAGTCTCGTATTGCACGAGAGCATCTGCTAGCCGGTCTAGCTCAGGACGCTTGGATTGAAGAAGTTGTCTTGCGCTAGACTTTGCTTCGTCTATCAGGCGGCGGACTTCATCATCGATGAGGCGCTTTGTCTCGGGCGAGACCATGTCGTAGTTGGACTTGAAGTCGACGTTACCGAGCTTGTCGGAGAAACCGCATGCTGTGACCATGTTGTAGGCCAGGGATGTAGCTTGCTGAATGTCACCAGAAGCACCATCGGCTACGTTGTCTGCACCAAAGACAATTTCTTCTGCCATCTTGCCACCCATGGATATCTGCAATTGGCGAATATACTGTTTGCGAGTGTGGTGATGCTCTTCCTGGGGAAGGAAGAAAGTAATACCAGCAGCGTGACCTCGGGGAAGAATAGTGGCCTTGTGTACATCGGTGAAGCCCGTGGTGAAAAGACCTACAAGTGCGTGGCCGCCTTCATGGTATGCAGTGTGAATCTTGTCTTGAAGCGGAACGGCGCGAGTCTTCTTCTCAGAACCCATTGTAATGTTATCCTTGGCCCATTCCATATCGTGCAGGGTCACGAATTTGGCTTGGAGTTTGGAAGCACGGATAGCGGCCGAGTTTGCAAGGTTCTCGAGTTCAGCACCGGAGAAGCCAGGAGTGCCACGAGCGATGGTGGAGAGGTCGATATCGGGAGAAAGGCGAATCTTTTTGGTGTGGTACTTGAGAATAGCCAATCGTCCACCAACGTCGGGGAGCTCGACTTGGACGTGGCGATCAAAACGGCCAGGACGGAGCAGAGCCTTGTCCAAGAGTTCGGGATGGTTGGTAGCGGCGATGAAGATGACGCCCGTGCTTTGGTCGAAACCATCAAGATCGTTGAGAAGTTGGTTGAGAGTTTGGCGGTGGTAGCTGGCGTCGCGTGAGTTGCGTTTTCCACCTACAGCGTCCAGCTCGTCAATGAAGATGATAGCAGGTGCCTTGGAACGAGCGGTAGAGAAGAGTTCGCGGACTCGCTTGGCTCCAACACCGACGTAGACTTCGTCGAATTCGGATCCAGACATGTAGAAGAAGGGGACACCAGCTTCTCCGGCGCAAGCACGAGCAAGTAAAGTTTTACCAGTACCAGGAGGGCCAACGAGGAGGACACCCTTGGGGAGCCTGCCGCCGAGCTTGTTGTACTTGTCCGGGTTCTTGAGAAAGTCGACGACATCGAGGAGCTCTTCCTTGGCCTCATCGCAACCGTGAACGTCACTGAAGCGGGTGTTTTGCTGCTCCGGGCGGACCTCGGCGGAGGTATTGCCTCCAACCTTTTTCAGGACACCGCTGGTTTCGACGAAGAGGGTGATGAGGACGAGGGCGACGTAGGCAGCCAGGGCGAAACCACAGATAAACCGGACCCACTTGAAAATGACAGTAGTTAAAGATTCCTCCACAACGACATAGACAGGATCCGCCTTCTGGCCACTGCCACCCTTTGAGCTGGCGACCTGAGCACCGTTTGCGTTGGCACCAACAGCCTGCGTGATAGCCTGGCGAGTTTCATTGGTGAATCCTTGATGGGCAACACCATCCTGTCCAGTCTTTTGCAAGGCCTGGTTGAAGAGCTTGTCCACTACGTCGTTGGTGGCGAACTGACCAGTGTTGTACCGGTTGACGATGATCTGAGGCATGTTGGCGCGCATGAGGGCAGAGTAGAAGGTAGCCTGGGACGAGGCGCTGTTGGGGTGCTTGTTGGCAGCCTCTTCCAGTCGCGCGAGTTGCTGGTGAGAGGGAGCACCGAAGAGCGAGCGTTGTTGCGAGAGATTCAATCCGAGCATGCCGGGCTTGGAGAGCTGACGGAGGTGCGAGAGAGGGCCGTCGCGGGACAAAGTAGAGTATTGCCGCGCCTTGAGCAAGGCGACGGGCGAAGTGCGAGCGAGAGGATTGCATAGTCCGAGTCGCGGCGCTACAGAGATTCGTACTATTGAGGCTCCCCATGGGGATGGTAGCGCTTTTGACATGGCGGGCCACAGTTCGGTCGTGACAGATGCCATCTTCTGCATGTTCATCAGCAACCAGTCAATGACGCGATGTCGGACCTCGTGGCGATTCGTACCTGGACAGCGCCGGCCGCGTGGGAGGCCATGATGGGTGGTGGTGCAGCGGCAGAGGCCGCGAAGAAATGCAGGATACCAGATACAAGGAAAAGAGATGGGTGCGCGCGGGTAGTTGCAAAGACGTGGCGGCGAAGGGCCACTAGACGTTGATGCTGAGGACTATGGAAAGCGGCAGAATGGGCCAGTGCGCGTCCATCGTCGACCTAAGCCCTGAGGACCCGTGGACCCTTGTATGACATAATCACGCCTCCGCCACTCTACCCGGCGTAGTGCGTACCCGTGAAAGTCCCTTATGCCCTCGAACTCTCTTGCACTGCGCGGGGCGGGCTTCTGGGCCGGGTGCATACACCTCGGTTGGCGGGGTCAGGGGACTACGATATACTTGGCTTGATCAACACGCACTCTGCCATCAAATCAACCATGGCATCACCAAGGTGGAAGAAGCTCTATGAATATGCAGCATGCGATGTACGCCACATCTATTTGTACCTGATGCTCACATGACTTAACCCGTACAGCTTGCGGACGGTCTGCTCAAGCTTCACGTCCCTGGCGCAGGCTTCCTCGCCGATGTCAGCCCTCTGCTACATACTGCCAGCATCCCAAAGCCTGAGGCGAGAAAGGTGCTCGCGCCTGCATCGACCTTCCTCATGATCCCTAAGGCAACGGCGTCGTTCCCAAACCCACCACAGCTGCCTGGCGGTATTCCAGCATCCAATCTCTCAGACTCTAGACCATATGCCGATTATACCGAGAAGGGCACCATTGTGGTCATAAGCCAGCCCCCGGGCCAGTCATGCGCTGTCGTCGGGGGCATCATGGCAGCTCGCATGCAGTATCTCGGTGCAGAGGGCATCGTCGTCGACGGGCGGGTGCGGGACATTACTGCTCTAAATCAGACCAGACTGCCCATCTGGTCCAAAGCAACGTCGGTCATCGGAGCGGGTGCGGAAACCAAGTTTCATGCGCATAATGTGCCTGTGAAAATCGGCGAGACGGTGGTCGAGGCTGGCGACATCATCATGATAGACCCGTTTGAGAACGGGGTGGTGGCGGTACCACAAGCCAAGGTGGAGGCGCTACTCGAGTTACTGCCGACGCTGGTCGAGGCCGACGAGAAGGTGACTGCAGACGTGGGAAATGGCGTTAGTGTACAAGAGGCCTTCAAGAGGCATCGCAAGTAGTGGCCGTAGATAGCAAACCTTAAGAAGCCAGTGATATGGCTCACAATTAGATGACGCCGGCTAAGCCATAGACGCGGTCCGTGCACTGTCCATTTTCGCGATCCCGGGCTTCCAACGAGCCATTGAAGCTCTTGACCAAATCATCACCTCCAGCCCTCCGCACCACCCGCATCCCAACTCGAGGACCGCCAATTGCCCCGGAGCATTCACAATGGGAATCACCGACTTCTTCACCGACGTCTGGGAGACCTTCTCCCACCCCTCGGCCGACGCCGACCACCCCGTCCAGGGTGGCTCCAGCACCCAATCGCCCGCTTCCGGCACCGACGAGGAGGGCGCCGACGAGGCCGAGGCCAACAAGCAGGACGCAAAGAAGGGCGGCGACTCGGGCGAGCAGGGACATAAGCCCTCTGACGACTCCGAGGACGAGCCCGAAGAGGACGAAGAGGACGAAGACGAGGAGGTGCCAGACCCAAAGGAGGTGCTTGAGAAGGGTGAGTGATGGCATCAGAACAGGCATTGCTTGGCGGCCAATGACGGACTCCTGCCTCCTGTATTGGAAATCGGACGGGACGTATGCTAACACCATCCTACAGAATGCGCCGAATCCAAGGAATGCCATGGCCCCAAGCACCACTACGACGAGTGCGCCCAGCGGGTAACGGGCCAGATTGAGAGCAACGGCAAGGCCGACGAGGACTGCGTTGAGGAGTGTACGTCTCACAAATCGATTCTGCCTTTACTCCCCCAACAACGTTCTAACCCCACCCAGTCTTCCATCTCGCTCACTGCGCAACCCAATGTGCCGCCCCCAAGCTCTTTGCCCAGCTCAAGTAAACCGATCTACCCTCGTCATAGACAAACACTCGTCCATACCAGCGTATAGATAGTGCACAAGGGGTCAGCCATTCGCGTTGCATGCAAGCCATCACGACTGTCATGCATGACTGTATATATAAAGGTCATGTTTAGAAATATCACTGTACTTCTATCCCGTCGCCCAAATGACGCTGCAGCTATCTTATGCGGGGGTGAATTCCACGTGGTGATTATGATGAGAAAAAAGAGAAAGCGACAGACGTTCCAACCAAGGAAATCCCCCAGACATTCAAAGAAAATCATCGTCATCAAAATCGTCACCAGAACCCACACCCTGCAAGAGTCACCTGTCCGTACCCTCTCCACTCTCTTCTCCAGTCGTCCCCACACTCTCCCCATCAACATCCCTCTTCAACCGCCCCTCTCTACTCTGCAACCCCAGCCTCTTCACGCCCAGCACAAGCGGCAGCGGCAACACAACAAGCGCAACCACCGCCTGAAAAACAAGCGCCCAATACATATGCCCCGGCGGCCTATCTCCACCCCCCGCAGCCTCGCCTCTCCCCTTCTCCCTCACAGCCTGCAAATCCACGGGCCTATCATCCTTAAGCGCCGTCATAACGACGATAAAAACGCCGCCAAACACCTGACCCCCAACCCAACAAATCGTGGAACTAACCTCTGGACTCGCGGGAAAGCTAATCTCAACCAGATACTCTAGCGCCACAGGGAGCAGAGAAAAGCTACTCGCACCCAGCACGGCACTGAGCACATACGGCGCGGCAATCGTGCGCGTCTGCGGCGCCCATATCATGGCCAAATACGCGACGGCGACAAGCGGACACAGCATCTTGATGCCCTTTAGATACGCATGCGTACGATCGATAACGGGCGATACAAGCGCACAAGCCACCAGGCCAACGACAATCAGCACGGCGCCGCAGATGCCCGCTTCATCCTCCGTGTACCCGTATGGATACAGTATTTGGTTTAGCAGGCTGGAGAAGGCGTTGAAGAGACCGACGTAGGCGCTGAAAGTGAGGAAGATGATGTAGAAGGGGGGACTGCGCAGCATTAAGGAGAGGGAGGTCAAGATGGGCGTTTTTGAGAGGGTGGAGGAGGCTGTGGGCGGTGTGGGCGGTGCGGATGGGATGAAAAGGGTGGGGATGCTGGCGATGGTTGCGATGATGGAGATTATGAGGACGGTGGTGGGAACGGAGCCTAGGAAGGGGTTTATGAGAGAGGCGAGCTGGTGGGGTGTTAGCTGGAGTGATTCTTTTTGGGGGGAGGAGGTATTGGGGTGTTGGGGGACATGAGGGTTCCTAGGTATCGCCTTCTCTTTTCTCTCATTGAAAGCTCATCCTAAACCCCGAATCGAATCAACACAAAGGAACAGAAAAAAAGATACTCACAGCAGCCCCAAACGGATTCGCCAAACTCGCCACGGCCGTCGCGCCAATCCGCCCCCGCTCCGTAAACCACATATCGCTATACCGTGTCGGCGCCGCCAGCACAAACGGCTGTGCCAACCCCGTAACAATCTGCCCCACCATGACGACGCCAAAGTTGCCTCCACCCGCTCTCGTGCCCGCATACCGGATCCAGTTCCCGACCAACAACAGGCCCGAGGCGGCGAGTAGCGCTGGCTTGGGGCCGCGATGCAGCAGGTAAATTGTAACAGGGCAGGAGACGGCGAAGGCGAAGAGGAAGGCGGTTGAGAGCCAGTTTATGGCGGATTCGGACACGTCGAAGTAGAGGGAGGATGTTGTTGATATGGGGGCGAATGTTAACCACTGTTTGATGTGTTAGTGTGTGAGTGTGGCTATCAATGTATGCTGTTTTCGACGTGTGTGATGTGTGGTTCTTAGACATCGCTCACCAGAATTCAACCACATCGACTCTTTCAATCCGATCGTGCGAAAAACACAAGATGAACAAGAAAAGTCCAACAGAAACAGCGAGAGAAAGAGAGGAAAAGAAGTCAAAACTTACATCCCAACTCACAACAATATTCAACAGCACCAATTGCGCCAATCCAATCCACCGTCTCTTATACACCTTATAATGCTCGTGACTATAACTCTGCCTCTTGCTGCCTCTCCCAAGCTTGCTCTTCCACCGCGCTGCCACGCCCCGCTGTCCACCTCCTAGGTCCAGCTCTGCATCCGCCGCTGCGTCTCCCGCGCTCCCCTCTCTTCCAAGCCCAGCGCCGCGCGACGAGGACCCGGCGATCGGGGCGTCGTGTTCCACGTCCTCGGAGACATGCGCTGCGTTCTTCAGCATGCTGTCGTGCGTGCCTGTGTGCGATAAGTCGGCCATCTTTAGTTCCTCCACGCCGGTATCAAAAACTATGTGGTTTCTCTTCCCAAGCCAGTCGGGTTAGCAGGAAATGCGCAGAGACTTTTTCCTCGCCCTCTCGTTGTCGCGGTATATCGTTGTGCCCGGAGCCGTTTGCTGTTCCGTGGTTTGTCGACGATGATATCACCCGCGGATCAGCAATGACATCAAACCACGGATGCAAAGCACACGACCAAAACCAAAACTCGTTGCGTACGCGGTGGACACAAGCGCGCGAAAACTTCTTGTTTAAGGGTAGAAGATTAAAAGGAAGGATTGTGGTAGTCGATGCCCCTCCCTCCACTTATCACAAGCCCGCGTGCGAGAACGATCCCCCCCGTCGCACATATCTGAACTCTATCCCGCCCTACCTTACCCTGCCTTACCCTGCCTCTCGCATACGAACCGCCCGTGTTGCCGGCGGTCCATGGGGAGGGGGGACCCCTCGGTTAATCACTTGGGTCCACAAGAAACCCTGGAAAGCGAAACAGGGGCCGACTAACAGCGACGGGCTTGCCGCCTGATTCAGCGCTAGTCGAATGTACTGTGTATCGTGAAATCTAGCCTTGCGCACCCCCCTTTGCTTCGCTTGGCGAGTACAGACCGGGGTGCATGGCTTGCTGATGGTGGTATTGATGGAGAAGATACTACTTTGGGGTGTAGAGATAGTGGGGCGGGGTACCTGGGTAAGGGTAGAGGTGTTGATTTAATGATTGATTGAGTTGGGAGGTGATAAGGTAACTGTGCTGCACCGTTGTTGTCGAGATAAACTTGCTTAACCGAGGCGGAAAGTTAAGGCGACCGGCTTACTTTCTCACATGGGGTAAGGTTTAGGTTGGTTCTGCTGGCAAGGTTGCCTTTTGTGTGATGCTGACGGGTGAGATGTTGAGGGCGGTGATTTTGGGTGCGGCTTCATTTCGAGAGTGCAGACGTCGTGCCAGCCGGTGGCTTGAGAAATAAACCTCGGTAACTTCCGAATTCTCCATTGCTTCGATGCTGCAGCGATGCAGGGACTGCGCCATCTCGGTCGATACTTCCTTGCTAATCTATCAAGGTCGTCCACAGTGTCTCATTGCCATCAGGTGCTGAATCTGGAGTCGTGCATATCTAGATACCTGTATACAGCAACAAGTGCAACAAGGTGAACATCTAATCTCTCAAGCATGTCGTAAAACTATGATGAGCAAATGAATGTGGTATTGCTAATACTAGTATTTGGCTGCCAGAACAATCGCGTGACGTCACGCCAAGCAATGTCCCCAATCAAGCACTTGGCACAAACCACCAAAACCTCTGATTGCGCCTGGGCCTCTCAATATCCGTCTGATCCGCGGCATACACTCTCATGAAATTCCTCGACGAAACCCTACTGACAGCATACATCTGCATGGCAAAGTTCTCGACACTCTCCGGAAAGATCCAAAAGTGGCTCACTTCGTTGTAGCCATCGACGTCCTTTGCACGCTCACCAATTAGGCAGACGTAGTCCTCGCTGTTGTACTTCTTCCCAAACGAAACCACCTCGGTGCCGATCAGATCGCCAAAGTCAAAGGCTGGGAAGCTGAAGAGGAGTGCCCAGGATGAGTCCTTTGAGGATAGGCAAATGTCGGTCCAGTAATCGGGCGAGTTGGGGATGGGTTTGGATTGCGCGTAGTATGTCGTGGTCTTGATTGCTTTCTGTGGAGGAGATGAACAAGTTAGTTTTTGGGGGCAAAGAGGAGAGAGAACTGTAAAAATGGAGGGTACAAGAACTCACGAGAACGTCCAGCCGGAAAGAGTCTGGGGCCAGGTGGGTGGGCGTTTCTTTGGCGACTTCGGGGTGCTCCGCGATCCGGTTCACCTTCTATTCGTCAGTTGAACCGTAACAGCAGATGATACGGCAGGAACTGGGAAAGGCATACCCTGGCGCGAATATCTTCGAAAATGTCGATGGCTTGGGTCACCAGTTGATCTTTGTGGTCTGAGCCGCTCTTGAACTTGGTCTGCGGAACTGCGGATATACTGTTAGCCAAGGCCGAACATGGCTGCGCGGATACACCCACCAGCCTTGATCATCTTCTCGATGGCTTGATATAGTGTGAAGTCGTCGAAGAGCTTCCAGGACTTTGTGAAGCTGTTAGCATGTGTAACGTCAATGCAGTAGGCTGCGACCCACCCTCAAGACCGTGACTGAGTAATCGAAAGGAACGAAACTGTTCCCAAAGTTGGAGAGATTAGTGTACTTCCCCAGCACTGCACTATATCAAGCCATGTTAGCCAGCAATCGCTTATCCACTTCCCTAGCCATGGGAGACTGCTTACAAGAGCACATAGTTATGCTTGCCCGAGTCCGCGTCCTCGTAGAACTTGTCAGCCCTAGCCTTGACAGCCAGAAGGTCAGACGTTTCTTCGGTATTGACGGTGACACTTCCTCCATCACTGCGGTTGTTGCTGGTGCCCGTGGACTCGACAATGACAATTTTGACCGAAGAGTTCTTTTTGATGGATGTGACGGCGTTTTCGACCTCTTGCGTGACTTTGCCCTGGACGCCGTACATGGTCATGGCTATTTCGGCACTGAAGATTAACACGTCAGCCAAAGAATGACGGCGCCGAACGGATGTGGACAAGGAATGGGCAGTGCTCAATGCAAGCTGAGACTTACGATTGCTTGAGCTCGGTCGTCTCAGACGAGTTACGCGCAGTGATGGAGACGCGGGCGAAGAAATGACCGCCACGCACGAAGTCGGCGATGAAACGATCGCCGTATGTCTTCTTGGGGTTGTCTGTCTGGATTTGGTTGAAGGAATGCCTGTCGCCCACGCCTACTTGGTGCTGAACCAGTACCTCGACCTGATATGTCAAAGTGCTACTCTCGAACTATCCACCCTTTAATCTCTGGTACCCAAATTGATAAGCGCATACACATACCTCACTACGGTCCAGCATGCTGACGTTGACACTGCCACTCTGGCCCCACCCAGAGACGGCCGCACCAGCACTAATCCTCGTGCTCTTTGCAAGCGATCTAGCACAAACAAGTAAGCAAGGTGTGCTATCTGAACAATTGGACATACTTACTCGTAGCTTTCAACGAGCTCAGAATTGTACTTTCGGCTGAACGGAGGGTTACCTGGGTTGCTGGATGCTTCGATCGTAACTGCATTTTTGACACAGGGCGATTGCAGATAGGTGTTGTAACTTGTTCATAACTTAGTTCAACATCTATTTTCGACGTGACATTTCGGCTCACCCTTGGCCCTGTTGCATGCCTGAGATAAATGGAACGACCTCAGTCATGGTGAATAGTCGTATTTACAAGTAAGGGGTGGTGCTTTGCTCGAAGAAAGGATGTTTTTGAGAGGGGAATGTCGTGCTACTACCATCCTGCTATATACGCAGTATCTGAAGTGGTCAACACCCGGCTTGTTGCAAACGCTGAGATCCATCATCTGTAGGCGCCTAGAACCCAGTCACACTAGGAGAAATGCCCAACACACTTGTCTGAGGTCGACTGCAGCTGTATGCAGCGAATGCTAGGTGTCTGAGTATCACGACTGCGTTGTCATTATCAAGTCAAGTTTCTGGATCGTGCGCTGATGGTGTTACCCCTCGTTAACCCACTCGTTCACACCCACACTCATTGGGCTGCGGTGGATCAAGATCAACTGTGCCAAGTGTGTCACAATCATATTTCCAGCAATGAGAGCTGCTCGGCCCGTAACGCATTTAGGTAGGGTTCAATCTTAGCCCCATCCAGCAGGTGACGTGATATTGTTCGTGTGGGGTGCGACGCTTGCCAGGCACGATCTACTGTTCTCGTATCTGCGTCTGTAAACCCCAGGCGCTCCACATTGCGGAGCGGGCCGTGTTGGTGGCGTTTGCATTTGCTGCATGGAGGCAACGGCGTGCGACATCTCGCATGACAGCCTCCACTATGCATGTTTCAGCTCGCCACAATTGAGATCTCTGTTCAACACATCTATTTACGTCCAGTTGAATGTACGGGCAGGGCGCGCTGCGGTCCATTTTGAGCGCTTAGGTAATAGGCACTTTTTTCTGCATGTATACATGAACGGATGGGTGTGTCACACTGCAGTGGACCTTGTCAAAGTGTTGTTGCCACGAAATCGGGTTTTGGGCCTTCCGATTCACACTCAGCTGAGATGGAACTAGGTAGGTTTCAGCTATCCTCAATTTTATGCCCAGGCGTAAGTAGAACTACGTACTCGATGCACGTAGATTCATGCAAGAAATTTCTTCAGTAATATGTGTATGCGTCAAGAATTGTGAGAGAGATACTCTGGCTGCTCATACCTAAGTAACAAGGTAGTGTCTGCCGTGGCTGTAAAGAAATTTGACTTTGGGTTGTGGGATGAGGACGGTCAGTAACGAATATGCATTTCATTGGAGCTAGTGACGTCATAACTGCATGACTGCGTGGGTCGGCACCATCTTGTTTGCTTTTGCTGCGGAGAAACTTCGACAATGTGAACATCGTGGAAATCCGCCGGAGGCGAGGCCACCAATTCATTGCTTACAAGATTTTCGAACAGCTTCGCTGCACATTCTAGACCCTAGGATTGGAGATAGTGGCGAAGGCGAGTGCATACGCTACACCAGCCTGCAGCGGCAGCTTCCGCTTTGCGCACTGTCAGGTTGTGTTGACTTTCATCGTTTGGACTAGAAGTCGTATATGCAACATAGTGCACATTATCCAGTAAATGAAGATTGAATGTGGAGCGCCTTTCGGGCCCACAACAGCATTGTCTTGATGTGATTATTGCCAAGCAATAGTCGCGTTGGGTATGATCAAGCGTGCTTCACTTTTTGATATCCACATTGCGCGAGAACGAGGGTGTCGTTGTATAGGTCACAGATCGAAGCTGCACCGTCTCGTGATCGCCTGTTGGTGGGGTCATAGCAGCGATCGAGGTTCCCTGTAACCTGCAGAGATAATTTAAACTCACTAGCATTACACTAACAGCGTTTAGTGACAATACGAGATCTTTTTGGTAGTGTGTGTACTATGGGTAATTGGGTGAGGGTGGGGGACCATGCGAGATGGCTGCAACGTAGCTGGGTATCGTATCCACTACCGTATTGAATGTTGTACCGCATGACTCTCATCAACTGTGTCTTGAACACCAAAGCCGACTGTGACTCTCCTACACACTGCATGTGACACCAACCTTCCTTCTACTAACCTGGACTGAACCTGCATATCCCCAACAATTAGTAAACCTATCAAAAGCTGGCCTCTAGACATGGTACATCCTGCCAAGCTCTGATTGTGTATATATTGGGCCTCCAGGCACTCTTCCAGCATTCAAACCAATACAAACTGCCCAAGACCTTCTCCCAATCTCATTTATTTACAAATTTTCCATCATGGCTTACGCACAATGGGTCGTCGTCCATATCATCAACAGCTTTCGGTCCGGAACGATCAGCCTCAAAGATGCTCAAGCCATGTGTAAGTACTTCTAGTCTTCGTTTCTGAGTCGATAGCCTCTCGTGGTATGTGGCTCTTTCGATCAACCCCATGCTAATACCACTGTTAAGGGGGTAAATTCTACCAGACTGGCAACAAAGATGCCGAGATCAGTGCTGGGGAAGTCAATAAGATAACCATTGCCGCGGGTTCCGACGCCAAAGTGTCTTCGTGTGGACGCTCTGACTCTGCTTCCGGTACCGAGGGCAAAGTGTAAGTAGCACCCACATCTCCACGTAGCTGTTTGCATACCCATACTAATCCGAATTTCAGAAGCGTCTACGACGGCGAGACTAAAGTCTGCACCATTTACTGGTCTTGCCCGTGGGGTTCCAAGGCGAACAACTTCCAGATCCAGAACGTCAACAAGGATTATGGTGTTACACTGGGCGATTGGGAGCGAGACTCCGGTGCGCTTGGGACGGTCGACGTTGATATCTCGAGGAAGGGCTAGAGTCACGGAGGCGGAAGCCGAATTGGAATGGTGGCTCTAAGCACGCTCAGTTAGTAGTATGAGGGCATTATAGAATGCCATTCAAGTCGGTCTTTACAATATATGGAGTCCCATATTTCGCCATCGGTCTAAATTTGTGCCCGACCACGTCGCTGTTACTGGCCTTTCGTTGCCAGTGACACGATTTCAAAGCCTCAATTCCGCTTGTACCTCCCCACTTCCATCCCTCGCCACACCCGACTATTTTCAACTTACCAGAACAACTGTCCATCAGCAACTATTCGAGTGAACCTGATATTCAATTTCACTTTGTTCCCAAAGAAAAATGTTAACAAAACGAAACTGATCATTGACATAGTCAGCGCGGAGCATCTACACACAGTTCTCACTCCTTCGCACAATCGCCCAGAAACTCCACCAAAACCTTCTCAAACCCCGCCGGATCTTCCCAAAAAGGCGCATGTCGTAGCCCCTCCAATCTAAGACATTTTCCTTTCCATAGTCTCCGCCAGTTGATCCCGTCCAAATAGTCGAGGTTAACGAATTGCTCTTCCGCTCCATTCACAACCGCGATAAGCAAATCCGTCTCCTCAACCACCCTCCTCTGATCCACGCCCACAGGGCCCTCTTCAGTCCCAAGAAAGCTATTCGCCATGACCATTCTCGCCCGCCCATCTGTTCTTTGCGCATCAACCAGTATCCAAGGCTCAAACAAGTCTTGCTTTCCCGCAGCGGCACTATTTCTCGCAAATTCCTCTGTCTCCGCATCAGTCCAGCTCGTTTTTCCCGCCAGCCCTAGCCCGCCACCCGCAAACTTGAACGCCTGACCAATCTGCTCTTTCCCTAGCGCTGGTGGCGTGCCCACGATCATGAGGCCTTTGACTTCTATGTTCGGGAGTCGCGCAAGCAGGGGTATCATCTCAATTCCGATATGGCCCCCGAGACTCCATCCCATAATCACGACTTTGGAGATGTTGAGATGGAGCAGGATGTGCACGGCGAGATCGGCGTATCCTCGTTGCCAGTAGCTTTTCTCTGGGTCGCGGGCATTGGAAGAGCAGCCGTGGCCGGGGAGGCAGAATGTTACGATACGATGAGCGGTGTTTATAGTGGTCGATTCCAAGATGTGGCGGAATTGTTTAGAAGAAGAAGAGTTGCCGTGAAGGAGGAGTAGAGTGGGTTTGTCGTTTTTGAGAGCGGTGTCAGTTATGCTGATTAGACCGTGGGCGGTCTCGAGAGTAAAGGATGGCATGACTGTGATGGGTGGTAGGACTGCAGCTGCTGAGCTGGGGGGAATTCGACAGTATTTCAACAGTGCTGGGATTTTCTCATTGATTAATCATGATAACAAAAGATAAAATCAGAGAAAGTTGTGATGTATGTGGTTTAGATCGCGATGCCTTCTCGTTGCCAAGTTGGGTAGGGACGCGTCGTAACCTGATTCATGCTCACTGGTCGCGATGGCATGCTCAAGGGCCCATATGTAAGGGGTGTAACGCAAAGCCGACGTCACCCGTGACTTCCGCAGCAAATGAAATCGTTCCGCGGATGATCATTCACTAGAAGGGATACGAATGTTCGAAAAATGAGGCAGCGATGCGGCATAAATCTTGACCAAGGCATCAAGCGATCTACATCAAGGCTTCCTGCTTCTGTCAGATTACGCACTAAGATGCAGGGCTCTAGCGGGGTAGCTATCCACAGTACCCAATCGCGGAGAAGTCGAAACGTGGTGCGAGACACAACCATCATAATGACATGCATCAGCACGTGTGAAACTTTGTCGACGTGCTTTTCGGTGCTGCAAGAAAAGGCTTGCAACCCCTCAACGGCTAACCGACTTTACAACGCTTTCATCAGGCCTTCGTGCTTCACAGTCCAGGTACCATCTTTGGGAAACCCTGGCACATCGCCATCTGAGCCCTGCCAGCCTGCTACACAGTAGGCAATCGCATACAAGAAGCCTGCATTGCCAGGCATGAATGGCGGTGGTGTGCCGCCATCACCCCCTCTGATAGCGAACCCCGCATCATCAAACTTCCAGTAGTCGTACGCTGTCAGATGATAAATCGCACGTTCTGGATTCCCGATTCTGGCACTGTTGATGGCGAGGACAGGCCGTCCCCAGCCTCGAATATCTTCGTCTCCCCATATTTCCCATACCTTGTTCGCAGTGCGAAGAGCGACCTCGGGATCAACGGCAGGGGTATCGGGCAATATACCTTGCATCATGATGAGGTTGCGAGGGTCACCGGTAAGCTCCGGATCCTCCCACCACGAGCTATTGAGTCCATCGTAAACCGCATAGAGGCCGTCGACTTGAGGCGGTAGAGCTAGGTTCTCGGCGACGTGGGTCCACTGCTCAGGCACGTGTTGATGCAGTTTTCGCTTCCATTCGGCTGCGGCATCGAGACCATAGCGCCAGTATGAAATCTCATATGCCAGATTGCGAGTAGAATTCGGTGGAGTGTTCTCAGTCACACCGTACGATGGAGGGCCAAGGTCATACTTTCCGGTCGTTACATTGAGGCCAGGGTAAGATGCCATGTAGTCGGCAGTAGCAGTCAGAACACTATCCCATCTCTGAAGTGTCTCCCGGGTAGGATTCGCTTGGAATGCGAGGTTAGCAAGGTAAAAAGGATGTGGCTGTTGCCATAGGAGTAACCCATTGATGCCTCCAGGCGAGCTGACTCCGGTTATTGGATCTGTCATCTTCGGCCATCTGGCGCCCTCCCACCCCATGTACTCTGCTCGAGCAAGCGATGAGGGCAGAAGGGTCTCGTATATATCCGGGAAGATGTCGTCGAAGTACTTCTGCTTACCCCATGTGGCCCAGTGCGCTTCATGCCAAATCAGCATTTCCATGTGAAACTTGCCATACCAGCCATTGTTCATGAGACCGCTTTCCTGTGGCGGTTGGTTCTTGGATGCACTGTTTACGCGGACGTGATATTGGGACTTGATGATGCGGCGCTGTAGCTCGGTGGCATTGGGATTGGAGGACGCAGTCAGATCAACGAATCCGCCCTCGTCCCAATAATCATGCCATCCTCGCACATTTTCATCTTGAATCTTGGCAGGGGCGCTGGGCAAGTGCTGGTCAAGCGAAAAGTGGGCTGTGAATGTCATAGATAAGCATGAAGTGACAGCGCTTAGGGTGTAGCGGTGCGCTGTAATTGCTGTCGAGTTGGCGGGCTCGTTCCGGATCAGCTTGAGCGGGGTTTCTTTCGGCCATCTCAAGTTGGTAAAATATTTTAATTCCTGCATGTCGTGCCTGATGTGAGCTGAAGTCCCATTGGAGCCATCCTCGATGAGCGTAGTACTATGATTCGCTGGAAAGTCGTACAGACCAACGAAGACCTGCAAAAGATATCAATACCTGGTTTATATTCACCCACACCAGGAGACGAACCTCGTATTTGTACTCAGTAGTGTGGATGGGAGGATAGGGAAAGTCCAGCTCCACCTGGAGATCACCTCTCTTGATCAAGTCAGACTCGATGGTGAACGCTACAGCATCAGAGTCGAAGTCGCCCTGAGTAACCACTGTTACATCTTCCCCGTTGACTTTGAAGGTTGACGTAATCGTGCCACCCCATAGGTCTAGTCTTTGCTTTGATTGCGTGATGAAAGTCTCGTTGAGTGTGCTGCCTTGATATCTGAGACCGATACGACCCAGGTTAACCCGATTGGGGTTGCCAATCAGCCACTGAGTTGCTCGCTTTAGTTTAGGGTCCGGAATATCGTAGTACACTTCTCGTCCGTATGTTTCGCGCACAACACCCTTGTAAACAGAGGGTAGTTCACTAGGTAGGTTAGTTAGGATAGTCAGTATGACGCGCACGATGCCCATACCCATTCTCCGGAAGCGAGTCATTGTGCCAGGCCCAACTCGAAAGGGTATTGAAGGGCAGGTAGGTCTAGGGTCTGTTAGTGTAATACATACGTTGATTTCAAGGCGGCTTACCTGCATTCCTGTCGTGTCGACATTGAACGCAAAGTCGCCATTTCCTACTTGGAGTGGTGTGGTCTCATTGTCAATGAGACCAGTCCGGACGACATCGAATTGCGAGACTACCGAGCGTCTTTGTAAATTAGATCGATTCATCCTAGAAACTACTGATTCGCATACCTGTCAAGCTTTCCGCATGCTAATGCTGGAAGAAGCATTACACAAGATGCCCGCGCAAGCCGCATTGTCACTAGGCCTTGCTGTCAATTTCGTTGCTGTAAGAATGTCGGGAAAATCAGTAACAGGTACCCATTGCTCATTTGTACTCCACGATCAGCATTGCTGCCAGGACTCAGGCTCTTTCTGTAAGCAACCATGCTCCCGTGGGGCACCGTGTCCGGGGTAAATGAACCCCGAGCAGGAATCCCTCATGGCCATCATGGTTGATCTTGGGTTAGACCCAAACTAACCCCAGTAACCCCGCCTTTTGCGAAGCTTGATAAATTTCTCCGGTCGCGCAAACCCGGGGCCCTTCATCCCTAGAGAGCGGAGAGGGGCAGTTTCGGTCGAAACACATGGGTGTGTCGCCCTAGCGAGTGACGTCATCGCCAAAACCCCAAGGAGCACAAAACCGTACACCACTTGGGGACTTCAATCAATGTCTCGCATACTGAAGAGAAAATTAGACTCGTTTTTCAGTTTCTGTCCTAAGTTCTGAAATACCTGCACAAAGATGAGGCTTCACATTGCTTGGCGGGCTACCCCCGGTGGGTTTAGCAAAGCCTTCACTATGTACTCATACACGCTGTGCGGTTGCAGTGAAAGCCCCACCAATCTGGATCATGGAACATACTAGTAATGATATAGGAAATCCAACCGGATCAACAAACAGCGCACAGGCAACTAAAACAGAATGATCGAGCGCTCGACTTAGACCGCGCTCCCAAGTAAAGTGTAGTTCGCGCATCGACTCAACCAACCACGAAACCGCGCAACGTGGATCAGCCCGGACGTCGATCGCGCACTAACATGGCTCATCTTGGACTGCGTGCCGGTGGCATTTTCCCACGCGTTGCTCTAGTTTCGCTCGCCACTGTACAGACCACTTCCGACAATGCCAGCGGTGCTTTCGGTTGTCGGGGCGGTCGAAAAACTACCTTGCCCTCCGCCGAGACATACCTATGTCGCATCTTTAGTGGATCAATCGTTGCGCCTCGCCCATCGCCCCTATCAAAGCTTTGGCTCCTTGGGCCAGTGTGGGCTGTCTCCGCGAGCGGCTGTCGAGATGCGGACCTAATTGATATAAACATCGACCGAGAGAAGGTCCAGGGTAGGTTTTGAAATACTGGGTCTCTTCAAATTGCCGTACTAATTCATTCAGAATTGGAAGCTACCCGTTTCTAAGATCGATTCCGCTCACTTCCTCGTTGTTGGCAGGCCGAATCGACAACACTGCCTACGAATCTACCATCAAAAACATCCTACACTCTAAACAAGAACCTATTGGCGACATCACATAAGTTGTGAAACAAGAAATCCAAGCAGCCTCAAAGTTCGCTGATTCATTCTGGACCAACCCACCCAAACCCGCCATTTTCTCTCCTGTCACTCCGCGCCGAGACACCATCCGGAATAAGTTTGGTCTCTCCCTCCAGAACCTTCCTAAACATGAGTCAGAAGATAAAGACTACATCCTCCTCATGAACAAGCTACGCGAGGACCCAGAATTCCTCCCTGTTCCCGGCTGGCACAAAGAGTTCCACGCCCAGCGTCCGTGGCTGGACATATCTATACCTGTTCCTGAAGACCGCAGCAGCGACTTCTTCGCGCACGAAACCCTCCTCAAGAAAGCCTTCTTCGATTATGATAAGTGCAAAGCGGCACCAGATGCAGTTAAGCTGCACTGCCTCCGCTGGGGCGCGACAGCCAAAGTGAGGAAGCTGATTGTCGAGGAAACCAGCGCAGCCACACAATCCGAACACCACCGCATCCTGCGCAGCAAAATCGAAGATTTGATCCCCTATGCCGCCCGTACAGACGCCGAACTAAAGGCTCTGCGGAAAATTGAGATTAGGAGCTTGAACATACCCCGGGCACTCGCCGCAGCGTGATCACGCTTCTAAAAGCCAAAATGCAGACAATCTTGCGCAACAGGAAGCACGTTGCCGATCTGGACGAGACATGTATCTGCGACATCATCAGTCTATACAGCGATGACGAAGGCGAAGAGCACTTCAACGGTCCTGCAGCCGTTGAGGCCAGGTTCTCCCAGCGGAAGCGACAGAGTGTTATAAACTGGGCGTCTGCAATCCCACGCCCTACGCCCCATCACATGGAGCTATAAACAGCGAACGGAACATCCTGCAGCCCCCTCGAACCGGTCGGAGCAGCTGACGACATGCTCGAAATCGACGCCCCGTTGCAGAAAAACAAGGGAAATCATCTGGCCCCTTTCATCCTGCTCGTTGCTCTTTCCCTTCACCTCAGACGGGAGAATGGTGCTTGAGTTAGGGGGTTTCTTACCTGATACAGGGTACTCTGCAGGTCACTTCACCAACATGACGAGTGCCGCGTCTTCTTCAGGCACGGAGTTGTCGTCAAGCGAGGATTCCAGGGAGGCGACGGCGAAAACGGCGAATCGTCGTGACTCGGATACGTCTTTGGAGAGCTTTACTTCTTTTATCACGGGAGGAAAGGTTGTTGTATAGGGAGCGGAGCGGGCGGTAATGCTACTCTATCTAAAGACCGGCCAACTTAGACTTAAAACTGTCAACGGCCTTTGCGAGGGGGGCATCTGACTTGGGCTGAGCGTGTCGTCCTCGTTTCCAAGTTTTTGTTACTTACTTGACCCTTTTATCGCTCTTACTATGTCTTTGCTCTAATAGAGTCTACCTTCGTAGCGACTGGGATTCCGTTTTAATAGGAGACAATTCTGTGTATTTTATATCTAGCTGGCTGATGGATCCGGTGTTCGGCGCGATTCTGCCTCTTGTAAAATACCACCTTAGATCCCTCTTCGAGGTTGTTTTCGGTAGATAGACTAGTTTTACTTGCCACTTGACTACGCGAGGTTAAGCTCTAGTGAAGTCTATGCGGACTGATATTCTATATGAGTAACATGTGAGACTGCTCTCCTCGGCTTTCGCAAACGTAATAGGTCTAAGAAAATAGGGCTCAGCTTGCTTGCGCCTTGTACGTTGTGCAGGGGAGTACATGCAAGAAGTAGTTAATTAACGTGAAGTTTTGCATGTTTATTATTATCTCATTTCTCAACTTTACGTAAACTGTGCATGTCCCCAAGGCCCAGCCTCCGCAAACTGAGAGTACCGCCATCTAAAGCCCAAGCACATCACTGATCTCCTCTGTAAGATTCGCCAGAATCCTCGAACCACCCACGACAGCGATAAAAGCATCCTTGTAAGAATCACTGCAGTCGAATCAGTAAGGCGCAACCTTCTCTCCACACGTTTCTCAAAACTTACATCAGGATATTAGCCCCCTCAGGAACCGGTTCTGGCCCTGCAGCAAACAACTCCACAACCATAGCCCCAATACTCGCCAGCGTAATAGGCACCTTACTCGGTCTCCAACCTAAGTCAAACGGCAACTTCTCCTGCTCAAAAAGACTCCTCACGTACTCTACCTTCGCCTTCCCACTAAGAACATCCCCCATACTCTGTAGATAAAGCGCATTCTCACCGTACGAAAAAACCGCCTCCCTCGTCCCATATACGAACTCTGGATTTCGTGTCTTACTATCGTTATACCGCGCGAACTTTGCTTCCGACGCAGTCGGTATATCCGTCCGCTCCTTGCCGTCGAAGAAGGAAATGTACTGCTGCCAATTGGGGTTGTAGAACGGCTGTGGATTGCCGAGTGCGGCATCTTGGCGCGACATGCTGGCGTCGTGCTCGATGGGGAAGTTGTGCATGCTGAGGTCATCCAGGTCGAAGGAGCCGCCGAGCGGGTTTGGCGACGCGAGGAGGCCGGCGCCGCCGACTACAACAGTGAAATCAGGGCCCATGTTGAGGCCTTCGGCGAGGCCTTTGAGGAGGTGAGGGATCGTCATCGCTTTGCCGTTGTGGTGGATGAAGTTGTGGTTTGCGAGGGCATTGAGACCGGGGCAGGGGGAGCGGACTTGATGGTTGTGGGTTAGCGAGGAATCAGGATCTTGTAGCTGTGGGCTGTTGTACCATCGCCTGTGCCGGCGGGTTTGAAGGTAGTGAAACGAGGGTCGGTGGAGGGGGCCGGTTTTAGCGATGCAAGGAGGGCGGGTATGTCGAGGGGAAGGCCGAGGAGACCGTCTGCTGATGCGACGGCGGCAAAGAGTGTGGCTGTTAGTGTGAAATGCATCTTGTCCCTGATTGTGTAGTATTTTGCTGTTCGAATGCAACAATTCGTGAAGGATACAGAAGGTCGAACTCAACACCAACGCGGCGGTTTCCTCAACCTTTTGACCCAATGGCAATCAGCCTAATCGCGATGACCCCTCGATCTTCATCCCCATATTGCCTGATGTAGGAAAGAAGCCTCGGGACATCCTATAGTGTCTCGTAGTGTCATGCCGAAATGCCGGAGTAGGCAGCGATGCATGCTGATCTGCCGCCAGATCGACAACCAGCCCGGCAGCTAGACTCGTTCGAGGTGATCTGCAACCATTATTCGACCCCAGTTTGATTTAATGGCTTCTAGATTTGTCAAGAACTATGGGAAAGTCGGATGACGGAAAGGGAAGACTTAATAGGGGAGGTTCTTTGATACTTTAGGCGCGAGATGGACAGATCAGTAAGCAAAGAGGGGGTGGGGCTTCTATCTGGGGGAAGTTACCTCGATTTGACGTCATTGTCCGGGGTACAACAACAATGGCAAGTGCCTTGACGCTTTCGATTTTCCTTGTTATTTAACAAGGCTTGATGCATAGATTCAATGTCTTTTCTATCGTCACTATAGCATGGAAGGAATAATAGAACGACGCACTGAAGACACTGTCGCGTTGGAAAATAATATCTGAGAGAAACGACTTGCTTTACAAGAGTGAAGATTACGAGAAGAAATAAGTCGCAAGACCTCGTGAGAAAGCCAAATCCCTGCTAAATATAAGCGTCTCACCAGACCGGCCCAGCTCCCCTCCCTTCCATCCAATCTCCCTCCACCTCACTGGGATACTGGCTGAGATCATCCCACGACTCTTCGACAAGCTGATCCTCGATTTTTCCGCCTCTCAGGTGCCAGCCCGCGATATCGCATTGGCAAGGCGGTGGATAGTAGTCCCGTGGTTCCCATGTTCCATCCCCTGTCGCCATGTCCCCGGCCATTCCAATCGTTTCAATCGCCTCAACATCAGGCTCATGGACTGCAAAGTTCTCGATCTGCGTTCCTGGTCGAACCTGAGCCAGCTTTGCGTGACGATTAAAGATGCTGTACCACTTTTTATTTACCCACTCTTGCACGTTGCCCGTGAGGGTGATTGTTTGAACAGGTTGGAGGTAGCCGTTGTACCAGCCGTACTCGAGTATCCAGTCAATCACTGCGCCACTCTCACATACGTGTGGTCTGAGTCGTGCTTCGCCGTAGCCCCATCTGTCTTTGGTTTCGCGCCATGCGGGCTCACAGACGTCGTACCAGGGGTTGGCTCGCTTGTATGCGTCACCGAAGTGTAGTTCGAGCTCTTTGGTGTGCACTAGAAAGAGACCGGTGCCATGAAAATACTCATCGTAGTATAAGGTGTCCCCTGTTGTCGTGTTTTCCTTGTAGTTGAAGGCGGAGATTGTAACGTCAAAGAGAGCGAAGAGCTGTTCGGCTGTGAAGTCGAGCTTGATCTTCTCCAGGCCATGAAAAGGTGGAATATGTGGCACATGTACGGCATGTTGCGCGGTCATATCCCGTATGATTGGTAACTCCATGTTCAGTCGCAGACCAGCATCATTAACCAAGATAGTCCATGGGTGAAGAGGTGCAAGGTATTCTCCTATGGGGGTTTCCAGGTTAGTGCTCAGAATGAGATGGCTCATGTAGAAGTCATACGGGTCCTGGAAATGTTTTGCGTCCTTCAACCAGGACAGAATGCGGAAACGTGAGGACTCTCGGACAAGTGCGATATCGAAGTTGCCAATCTGGAGATCAAGGTCGGTAGAGCTAGGGCATATCGAAGCGTGTGGCTGGGATAGGCAGAAGTGTTTATGGTGATGCGCTGTGGCCCGAGCCACTCACGCAACACCTGGTCAAGTACCTCCTGAGGAAGGTAGTTTGCGGCGATACTGAAGGTCAGCTAAGGCGATGCCATGATTTCAAGAGTTGGGATGAGCTGGGTAGAGGAAGTGTGGTGATGGATGCGGGAATGGGCGCTACTCTTCTATATATGCAAAGAGGTCGACTTTCGACTACGCCAACCATTTTCACAGAAGGAAGCGCGAAGTAACGATATTTGGAATGAAACATGGTTCGTAGCAGTGGAGTCGTCATAATAGTGAATGGAAAGTAGCGTGAAAGGGTCGGGGTGACAAGTGACAGGGTTGGTAGTGGTAAGAAATGTGGGTGCGACCATGGGCGTGATGGAGCTGCTCGTGACTGCGATCCCATGAGGAGGGAAGAGTCGTCGTAGGTCATCGTGTGGAGATCTCGGAAATGCAGTGGATGTGAATGGTTGCGTCTATCGCTGTTCCACGGTACCCGGGGACGAGTGAAAGAATCTCTTTGTGAACCTAGCTTGACAAGTATTGTGAAACAATGAGAAGAGAGTGATTATGGGTCAGAAGTTCTATGCCTCATGGCAACTACCGAGCTTGGTAAGGAAGTTACGACAGCGAGTGGAGGAGTAGCCATGGATGGAAATGGAAGGCGAAGACTGCGCAGAGATCTAGCAGGTTCAGATGGAGTAGTCTCATAAGGACTGATATTTCAAATGGCCTTGTTAGCCTACTTTTGGCAAATGCGTGCCATATAATATAACATGTGTTTGTACAGTCGGCCGTGAATCATGTCGGTGTCATGATCGTCGTTTCGCTGGTGCCGGGCTCCATCCCTGTGGCTGCCACTCCTGGCCCTGGGCGGCGTGTTTCCAAGGCGAGTCCTTTGGCTCCTTTGGCATTCTCTTCTTTGCCTTTGAAGCAGGTGCATCGCCTTTGGCTGCGGCATTCGTTGGGTGCGTCACAGGGTCTGGCTGCTCCTGACCGAGTTGCCGCGGTGGCTCTGCCCTGTCCCGTATACTCTCATTCACATTTATCTGCGAGACACCACTCTCGGCATCCTTGGACTGCAGCGGTTGCACTGGCTGTTGCTTGTCTGGCGCATCCAGCGCCGACGGCTTCTCAGCCCATCGTGCATCGGCCTGTGCGGCAAGCATCTTCATGCGCTCCTGTCGCATCAGATCCTGGTGTTGTTCGGCGACGGTAGGCGGTTCGAAGCGGGTATGTCGCAGCCATTGCATCCATGACGCTGGCTCTGTCAGCCCAATGCACAGCGCGCGGGTTGAGGGCACAAACGCGATATTTGCACGTCGCCATAATGTGTGCTGCGGCTATACTTTGCTATCCTGCGGTTGCGCAGAGCGTGCAGTGCGTCTTTGAACTCCCAAAAGGTGTTGCCGTGGAGATCGAAGCCTGTGAGGGTGTCAAGGCAAAGAAGCAAGGATAGGCTGGGGGTCCTGTTATTGCGCACAATTACTCACCTACGAGCCACTTCTTGCGCCAGGGGAAGCGCTGCATCTTCCACTGATACCATGCTCTCTTAATTGGGCCCGGTGTTCCCGCCATTGTAAGCGTCTCGTGTCGTGGTCGCGATACAAGACTGGTCGGACGAAGGCGTCTCGAGACGGACGCGCAGACGAGTGACGTTGAGGCGAATGGTTGGTGCGTCAGCCCGTGTGCAGGCATTCCCTCTCGCCCCCCCACTACCTACCCTACCAACAACTCACTCTTCTCCACACGCACGCATGCCAGCGTTGTATTCCTGACAACAACAACAACAACAACAAATACCGCCAGTATACATAATCCTCGATTTTTCTTTTAGATAGCTACATAGTTTATCTCATCGTACTTCAACCCGTTCCCGCGTCACCCACCGCCAGCGGCCTTGCGTGCCCAACCAGAACAAGCTTGATTTGCGCCCAACTCGCCCACCATGGCGTCTGTAACCTCTCTCGATCAGGACATGCGGAAGCTGCGGATGGACAGATATACCCCCAAAGCAGCAAATGAAGTCCGCGTCTGGATAGAAGACACGCTGGGCGAACGTCTGCCCGCTGGTGACTTGCTGGATGCGCTAAAGGACGGGACCGTATTATGCAGGTAAGGCGGCATCGAAAAAGGTACCAGGCAGCTGGGTCTGTATAGCTGACATTTATAGGCTTGTGAATATGGCCATACCCAGTCCCGTCAAGTTCAAGAAGTCGGCAATGCCATTCATCCAGATGGAAAACATTTCCCACTTTCTCCGAGCCTGCGAACAGCCCCCGCTGAGCATGCCAGCCCACGACCGCTTCCTTACCGTTGACCTCTTCGAGTCAAAAGACCCGGCCCAGGTCCTACAGTGTCTGAGCGCCTTCAGCCGCGTCGCCAATGCGAAGAAGCCCTCAAACTTTCCAACAGCAATAGGGCCCAAGCGGGGAGGACCAGGCCCCTTGAGCCCGTCGTCAACTGGTGGTGGAGGGCCCAAAAGTCCTGCCCTGATATCTCCCGGATATACGCGAAGCAGGGGACCAAGCACCGCCAGCAACACCAGTGGCTCAAGCACCTTCAACCCCCTTGCCCGACCGCCCGCCGAGCGAACGCTAAGTGCAGCACGTACCGGAGGCTCCGATACCTCGTACACATCCAACGGTCAGCCCAAGTCGCCGCCTGGCGGAGTTAGCAGCTGGAGCAAGAAGGTCGACGAAGGCAGCACGGCACCGGCCTGGAACATTCACCAATATGGCTACATGGGTGGCGCCAGCCAAGGCAACCAAGGCATCGCATTCGGTGCCCGTCGGCAGATCACTAGCGCAGGCCCGCACGTGCCCAACATGGCGGAGAAGGAACGACTTCGACGGGAAAGAGCCGCCGAAGAGGACCGGCTGCGTTTACAGGCTGAGGAGGCCGAGAACAAGCGGCGGGTCGAGCGCGAGGCCGAAGAAGAGCGGATCCGCATTGAAGAGGAACAGAAATGGGAGGAAGAGACACGCAGACAGCAAGAGGCAAAGCAGGCCCGTCTTGACCAGCAGAAGCGTGAATGGGAAGAGCAGGAGCGACAGTGGAAGCTGGAGGAGGAGCAGCGACAACGCGAAGAGCGAGATGCTCTCGAAAAGATTGAGGTGGAGACGCGACGAAAGCGTGCTGGTAGTGACGCTAGGCTAAAGGGACAGTTCCTGAGCCAGTACCAGGCTGAACAAGCCAACAAACCACGTAGCCGGCGAGGAAGCAGCGAAGAGCCCAACGCCGAGCGCGACCGTATACGCGAGCTCGAGCGTCAGCTTGAAGAAGCCAAAGAACGCGAGCGACAGTATCAAGCTGAGCGTGAAGGTCGTCTGCAAGAGAAAAAGGTGCGCGCTCGTTCAAAGAGTCGTGTACGGGACCGATCCCGAAGCCGTCCTCGACCGCAGCCCCCGCCACGTGCCCCTTCACCCCAAGACAGTAACGTCTCCTGGGCGCAGGCAGACGATCGCGAGTACCTTCGTAAGCAATGGGACCAAACACAAAAGCAGCCCCCGCGTCCTCTGCCCGAGCCTACCCCTCCATCCCTCCCAACCCGACCACTCCCAGAGCCAGCAGCCCGGCCACTCCCCGACCCATCAACCTACGCCAAGCAAAGCCGAACTGATCGCTATCTCTCCTCCAACCCAGCCCCTGCACCCCCCAAGCCCCAGACCCATATCCCACCCGAACTCACCTCTACCTCTGAGCAGCGCGGTGAAGATGCCCGCCGTGCCGCAGCCCAAACAAAGACCAAGGCCGGCGGATGGGCCTCCAAATCCCTTCTCGAGCGCGAAATGGAGCGTGAGCGGGAACGTCAAAAGGAATGGGAAGAATCGCAACGTGCACTGCAAGAAGCTGCCAAAGATCCCAATGCTGGCACTGGTTCAGGCCAGAGCTGGGATGTCAACCAGTATGGATACATGGGTGGTGACAATCAGAATAAGCTTGGCGGTATTGGAGCGGGCAAGAGACAGATTGTTGGACCGAGACTGTTTGGGCCTCGTTAAGGTGATGGATTGTATTATTTGAAAGCCCCTCGCCGTTGTGAGTATTTAGCGTAAATAGACCAGAAACCATTAATTACACACAAACAATCTTTTTTTGTGTCATTACGTACCAGCTTGCCTACCATTAATATGACTATATTCTTCTCATCGATACATGATCCTTCCTTCCCGCACATCCTCCCTTCTCATCCCCTTGTTGTCGTCGTTGTCTTCTTCCCAATATTCACCTCCCACTAAACTCCCCCGCCCTCCCCAACCCTAGCTTGAATCGACTCGAGAAAATCGCACCATCGCCACCCTGGCCCTCTTCTTTCTCACCATTGTTTTCAATCGGCCATTCGACAGCGTCCCATTCGCCGCCTATTTCCCTTTCAATGTCTTGTCAGGACACAGGGGCTGGAGGAGCAGTTCTGCATTGCTCTGGGTCTGGGTCTGGATCATGTTAAAGGCGCGTATCTGTGGATGTGTATATGTGGGTACCCTCTGCTCTTCTGGCAATCACGGCTTCTGCCAGTGCGGTATGGTATGTTCCGCCCTGTTGAGCCATGGTGTAGGCGTTAAGGGGAGGAAGGGGTTGTGGGGTTCTCTAATGAGGGTTTCAGGGATGAGGGGAGTATGGGACGTAGAGGTGTAGACTATATTGTGGCACCGGGGTGTTGTTGTCTACGCTGGTTTGAGTTTGGCAGTGTAGGTGAAGTGGCGGTGATTGCCTGATCTGATGGGCTGATGTAATGCACCCGTGCCGCTGGGGTTGGGGAACTTGCTGCGGGATTGTGGCGAGGATGAGTATTAGATGTGAGGGTATAACGGGTGTCACGGATGCGGCTACAATGGACCGAGTGTCTATGCCATGTGATAATACGGGTTGTACGTGGCATTCTTTAGTCGATGCGATATGTCGTCTTAGGTAATCCAAATGAACCGCCGTACCATAGGTAGGGGTGGATTCGTATTTATTCATATCCACCGCAGGAACTAGACGATTACTTCGACTCCATCCTCATTGGAATCGCAGTCGCAAGAAGCTCGTCTTGTGTGAGCAGGACGGTATGTAATTACTAGGAAAGAACATTTTTTGTTTGAGTAGATGCAGGAAGTGCGACGCAAAAACTTGGGGGATTGACAATGTTGACTCAACGTCCTTTCCTTCAACCTGCGTTTATGTCCGGTTTCATCTTGCAGAGGGGTCTGCACGTGATTTATCTGCGGATTTATAACATCGATTTGTTTGTCCGCCCACCGAGATGGAATTATCAGACAAAACGACACGTAAGTGGAAGTCTTGGCGGCCCAATTGAAATTGAGTCGCGGCGTGAAGACAATATGAGGAAATGATAGATTTTTGGAAGGAGGCAGAAGCGAGGCCAAGAGGTCAAGCATCGCTTGGCGTCGTCTTGCTTAATTGTGACGCAATTACATCTCTCATGAATCGAAGAGTTTACCCAGCATGTATCCCACAGAGCAAGTACTCGTTAGCATTGCGAAATATAATCTGCGTTGTCGTTGAGTTTTGATAGTGAACGGACTCTTGAAACATGGCGTTGGCGCGAACAAGCGTATCGAATCTCGAGGCCCGCCTTACCAAACGCCAATACTTGCCAACACCTTTGTCGCCCTCCGCACCCCGCGGGCACCTAGTGCATCGACGATCGATGGCGCCTCGATCGCGGCTGAGGCTGAAATAATCGATATTGGCTCAATTACATGGGATTCGGCCTTGAAAAGCACCGACGCGAGGCTAGAATCAAACTACTGCCTCAACGTTACCATGACATCACCACTCCAGCATCGAAATGTCAACACAGCGCATAGCATGGCAGACACCGCGAGATTGCACGCGCAGCCTAGCGCTTCGATTAACATACTTTCACTTCACTCTTATACCGTCTCTTCGGATTCCCCGCAGAGCCGGCAACACTCGCGCACTATACCCCAGATTGTCCCAGCCGTTCTTCTTTAGCAATCTTTATTTACCTTCGCATTTTAGGTAGTGGATCTACTCCCGTGGACTTGCGCTACCGAAGCCATCTCCGAATCGCCTTTTTTAGGCCCCGGAGTCGTTGCGATGGCTTCAAACGATGGTATTCCCACCCCGTCACACCTCCCTGGTGGCTGGGTAGAGACGCCCGCAGACCCTAGCCGACACCAATCATACATCGGATCGCAACAACACACTCATGGTGATTCAGTCACTCCAGATGCACAGGGAAGAGATCATCCCGAAGGCACCTTCATTTCCAACGCACTACATACCAGTAGTCAGGGCTATTACGGAGGAGAAGAGAAGGGTCTTTCTTCCGCGTCCAGCAACTCTACCGCAGTAGCATCACCAGAGGTGCAACCTTCACAAGAAACGCCCAACTTGCCAGTAGCTCAAGACGGCGCTCTATCCCAATCAGATCCGGGCAAGGGTTACCTCCAAAGAACGACATCAGGAGGCCCTGTCGAACAACAAATTGTGCTCGACGATGATTCGTCAGACTCTGAGCATGAGGGCCCAGCTGAAAAGAGTACTCAGTCGGAAAAGAGACCTACCTTGCAATCTAAGAACTCGAAACCAATGACTGAAGAGGACTTGTTCCGCGCGTTGTCTCGACGAAAGACAGGCCAGAGCAATGTTCTCAGCAACACCAAGACAAACGAGACTGGCCGTAGCACCGAGGAAGAAGACGAGATCAATAAACTAATGTCAAAGATGTTCGGACGTACAAGACAAGAAGCATCCGAGGAAGAGAAGACCAGGCATCAAGGTGTCATCTTCAAACATTTGACTGTGAAGGGCATGGGCATTGGTGCAGCTTTGCAGCCAACTGTTGGGTCGCTTTTTTTGGATCCCGCTAGATTCGTCAAGAACCTTTTCACAAAGGGACCGCGGCAGGCTGCTGGTAAGCCGCCAGTGCGTACTATCCTTGACGACTTTTCCGGCTGCATACGACCTGGGGAAATGGTACTTGTACTTGGGTATGTCTCTCACACTGATGGTTATGTACCTTCGTTAATCTAAACAGACGTCCGGGGGCCGGTTGCTCAACTTTCCTCAAGATGATTGGAAATCAGAGATACGGCTATGAAGAAATCTCTGGAGACGTATCGTATGGAGGTACCGACGCGGAAGAGATGAGTAAAAAGTACCGAAGCGAGGTCCTATACAACCCTGAAGATGACTTGCACTACGCGACGCTGAAGGTCAAGGACACGCTGAGGTTTGCGCTGAAGACGAGAACGCCTGGCAAGGAATCAAGAAAAGAAGGCGAGACCCGTAACGACTATGTGAACGAGTTTCTCCGAGTGGTAACCAAGCTCTTTTGGATTGAGCACACGTTGGGGACGAAAGTGGGCAACGAACTCATCCGCGGTGTGTCTGGTGGCGAGAAAAAGCGTGTTTCGATTGCGGAAGCCATGGTCACGAAAGCCTCAGTGCAGAGTTGGGACAACAGTACCCGTGGTCTTGACGCCAGTACCGCGCTTGAATACGTCCAGAGTCTACGGTCATTGACCAACATGGCTCAGATCTCCACGGCGGTTGCTCTCTATCAGGCCGGAGAGTCCTTGTATGGGCTCTTCGACAAGGTGCTCCTCATTCACGAGGGACGGTGCTGCTATTTTGGACCGACTGAAAACGCTGAGGCCTACTTCAAGAATCTTGGCTTCGAAAAACCCGAGCGATGGACGACCAGTGATTTCTTGACTTCGGTGACCGATGATCACGAGCGGCAAATCAAAGAAGGCTGGGAAGATCGCATCCCGCGGACTGGTGCAGCATTCGGGGAGGCCTTTGCCAGCAGCGAACAGGCCAATGACAACTTCGCTGATATTGAGGAATTCGAACACGAGACGAAACGACAAGCTGAAGAGCGTCACGAAGCTCGAACCAAGGCGACAAAGAAGAAGAACTTTACCATCTCGTTCCCTGCTCAAGTCATCGCCTGCACCAAACGTCAGTTCCTCGTCATGGTGGGAGACCCGCAATCTCTCATCGGAAAATGGGGCGGTATCTTCTTCCAAGCCCTCATCGTTGGTTCCCTGTTTTACAATCTACAGAACACAGCTCAGGGAGTGTTTCCTAGGGGTGGTGTGATCTTCTTCATGTTGCTCTTCAACGCCCTCCTGGCTTTGGCTGAGCTCACAGCTGCTTTCGAGTCGAGACCAATCTTGCTAAAGCACAAGAGCTTTTCATTCTATCGACCTGCCGCTTACGCCATCGCACAAACCGTCATCGATGTTCCGCTTGTCTTCATCCAAGTTGTCATTTTCGATATCGTCGTCTATTTCATGGCAAACCTTTCGCGAACCCCGTCCCAATTCTTCATCTCCCTGCTGTTTCTCTGGATCATTACTATGACGATGTACGCATTCTTTAGGGCCGTTGGTGCTCTCGTGAGCTCTTTGGACGTCGCCACTCGCATCACTGGTGTCGCAATCCAGGCATTGGTCGTATACACCGGCTATCTAATTCCTCCGTCGAAGATGCACCCCTGGTTTTCCTGGCTGCGCTGGATCAACCCTATTCAGTACGGCTTTGAAGGTCTACTCGCCAATGAGTTCTACAATCTCGACATCCAATGCGTACCTCCATTCATCGCTCCTCAAGTTCCTGGTGCTGAAGAACAGTACCAGTCTTGTGCAATCCAAGGAAACACCCCGGGATCGCTCACAGTTGCTGGTTCCGACTACATCTCTGCAGCCTATGGCTACTCACGGTCACACTTGTGGCGTAACTTCGGATTTATCTGCGCCTTCTTCCTGTTTTTCGTAGCACTTACAGCTTTCGGCATGGAGATCCAGAAGCCGAACAAAGGTGGTGGGGCGGTCACCATCTACAAGCGCGGCCAGGTCCCCAAGACTGTTGAGAAGGAGATGGAGACCAAAACCCTGCCCGAGGACGAGGAAGCTGGAAACAGTGAGCCTGTCACGGAAAAGCACTCTGACGACAACGACGACTCCGACAAGACAGCCGAGGGCATTGCAAAGAATGAGACCATCTTCACGTTCCAGAACATCAACTATACCATCCCCTACGAAAAGGGCGAGCGCACATTACTGAAGAACGTGCAAGGTTTTGTTAAGCCTGGAAAGCTTACAGCACTCATGGGTGCTTCCGGTGCTGGAAAGACGACATTGTTGAACACCCTTGCCCAGCGCATCAACTTCGGCATCGTTCGTGGTAATTTCCTTGTGGACGGGAAGCCGCTACCTGAGTCCTTCCAGCGATCAACGGGTTTCGCGGAGCAGACGGATGTCCATGAATCAACGGCTACAGTACGAGAAGCACTCCAATTCTCTGCGCGCTTGAGGCAGCCGAAAGAAGTTCCTATCCAGGAGAAGTATGAGTACGTTGAGAAAATTATCGATCTACTCGAGATGCGCGACATTGCTGGAGCGGCTATCGGCACGACGGGATCAGGCCTGAACCAAGAGCAAAGAAAGCGCCTTACTATCGGCGTGGAGCTTGCCAGTAAACCTGAGCTGCTCATGTTCTTAGATGAGCCCACGTCTGGTCTCGACTCTGGTGCTGCGTTCAATATCGTTCGGTTCTTGCGAAAGGTGAGTGACTTCTGAAATGTAACGGGATTCGAAAACAGTTACTAACACATTAATAGCTTGCGGACGCTGGGCAGGCGATTCTCTGCACGATCCATCAACCAAGCGCTGTTCTCTTTGAGCACTTCGACCAGCTTTTACTGCTCAAGTCCGGCGGTCGCACGGTCTATTTCGGAGACCTAGGTCACGATTCCCAGAACCTCATCGAATACCTTCAGAACAACGGCGCGAAGAAGT
Organism: Stemphylium beticola; assembly: GCA_029100535.1. Lineage (NCBI taxonomy): Eukaryota > Fungi > Ascomycota > Dothideomycetes > Pleosporales > Pleosporaceae > Stemphylium > Stemphylium beticola. Next base: position 83,398 of record JARBXR010000020.1, on the reverse strand, counting down.
GCCCACCACACACCAACCCCGCTGAGTACATGCTCGAAGCTATCGGCGCGGGAAATCCAGACTACAACGGCCAAGACTGGGGCGATGTGTGGGAGAGATCTCAGGAGAACGAACGCTTGACCAAGGAGATCCAGGAGATCATCTCCAAGAGGCGGGATGCCTTGAAGAACGATGAAGCCCGCGACGACCGAGAGTTCGCCATGCCGTACCCGCAGCAGTGGGTCACGGTTGTGAAACGAAACTTTGTAGCCATCTGGCGTGATCCGCCATATGTTCAAGGCATGGTGATGCTACACATCATCACCGGACTCTTCAACGGCTTCACCTTTTGGAATCTCGGCCAGAGCCAGATCGACATGCAGTCACGACTGTTTTCCGTTTTCATGACACTCACCATCGCCCCGCCACTGATCCAGCAACTGCAACCGCGGTTCATCAACATCCGAAGCATCTACAATGCGCGCGAAGGCAGTGCTAAGATCTATTCTTGGACTGCCATGGCCTGGGGTACCATACTTAGCGAGCTGCCATACCGTATCATATCTGGCACTATCTATTGGTGCTGCTGGTACTTTCCTCCTGGATTTCCACGCGACACCTACACGGCAGCGAGCGTCTGGCTGTTCGTCATGCTCTTTGAGGTGTTTTACCTTGGCTTTGGACAAGCGATTGCTTCCTTCTCACCGAACGAGCTACTTGCCTCTCTTCTCGTACCACTGTTCTTCACGTTCATTGTATCCTTCTGCGGAGTTGTTGTGCCGTACAACGGGCTGCCGTCGTTCTGGCAAAGCTGGATGTACTGGCTGACGCCGTTCAAGTACCTACTCGAAGGGTTCCTGGCTCTCCTAACGCAAGGACAAGTGATTAGGTGCGACACCAACGAACTAGCCATTTTCCCCCCGCCACCTGGCCAAGACTGCCAGACGTATGCCGGCCAGTTCGCGCAACAGGCGGGTGGCTACATCGAGACCCAGCCAAATGGTAACTGTGGATTCTGTCAGTATGCAACGGGTGAAGCGTTCGCTGCGTCGTTCAACGTCTTCCCACGGTACATCTGGCGCGATTTTGGTAAGTCAGACTTGAACATTCTTCGCTGCTTCGACGCTAATTATCATCTAGGCATTATGTGGGCGTACATCTTCTTCAACTTCGCCATCGTATTTATATGCACGTGGTTGTATCTTGGAGGCCTGCGCGAGATTAAATCCTTCTTCAGCCCGTCAGCGCGGAAGCAAAAGAAGGAAACACAGAAGAAGCAGAGCAGCGATGCAGCATGAGGCTGAGGTTTTTCCGTGCGTTGTGCACCAGGGCTCGCGGTGGGCTTTGGGAGGCTCGGGAAAAGTCGTAGCGTGCCCGCGGCCGGAACGCGCAAGGCTGGGCTGGACAGAGGTTTGGAACGGCCCATCCCAGACGGAAAAACTGGGGCTCATATCCGCGCCGTGCATGTTCCCCGCGAAATGCCTCTTGGGATCTAGATCATGTGCTAGCACTGAGGAGTTCTAGGTGACAGTACCGCGGCCCTGTAGCTGGGCTGCGGGTTTGTGGTGTTTACCATAACGTGCAGCGACTTATCAGCGCTGTTTTAATTAATAGTATTTTTTCCAACACACACATTTTCCGTTCATATCCCAGAACAGAGCTGACTGCTTCTGACAAATTCATTTTCGCCATGGTTACCGAGGCGCTGTGCGGTGGATGCGCGATTAATAGCGGAAAGAGTCGCACAATGAAACTACTCGGCACTTGACACATGCAAACTCAGGCTCGGACGGCTAGCAGCGCATCATGGAGAGAGAGAGTAAGAGAGGGCGAAGATGGAAATGCCTCAGCTTTTCCGGGTGCGCCAGCCCCCATCTGTCCGAGGGCGGTGATTTGTGCATCGTGAAATCGAGGGGACTAGGGCCAAAACAGCCTTCCATCATCGTGCAGGGATGCGTGTGGAGCGCAAACTGCACACGAGCTGTAATCGGAACTGGCAGCGCTTTGCACCGCCTCCTGTGGCCGCCACTATCTTTGGCTATCTATTGACATGCTTGCGGCAAGTTACGTTGGCGTACCTGGTGGTGAGCACGTCAGAAGACTGTGAAGATGACGAGCTTCTCCATTTCCATAGCAGATCAGATGAGCGGGCCGGCGAAAAACAGGCCAAGAAAAACTCCACAAAGCCGAAATGTTTGTAATGGAGACCAATGAGAAAGAATGACGACAGGCGGTTGCGACTAACCGCTTCAGGCCAGCGTGAATGTGGGGTAAGTGCCATCAGCCGCTCCAGCCAATGCGCGGCCTCTCATTGCAGACTGCGCAGTGCAGCGACAAAAGGTCGTCTGCCATGACACAACCGTGACTGTAAACGTCTGCTTAGTTCCACATTTAGACCGAGAAATAGAATTTCCATGCGCACGCGTCTGAGCAGCCTCAGCCAAAAAGCTGGAGCTGGTAGCACTTGCCGGGCGCTCCTTCCGAAGACACCCAGGCCTCGTCGTCCCCAGCTCCGCGTTATTTTCGTCGCTCGTGAGCCGACGGGCACTCCCAGCACCCAAACACGTACCCTTACCCAATCACCTGTCCGTGCGCTAGTAGCTTGTCCCCGGCCCAGCATTGCCAGACTGAGCACCAACAGCGTCGTCAGAATGCTTTCTCGTGGTATTAAAGGCCGCCAGAGCCCCGTCTTTGGGTCGACTGCAAGCACAACTCCTCCTTTGGCCCAAGACTTTGTCCGTCAGCAGGTGTCCAAACAACAGCGTTCCAATTTTCACTCGACCTCTATTGCTCCTGTACTACAGCACACCATGGTTTCTCAATCAGTAAACAAGACCAACCTCCATCCTTCCGGCGTTGCGTGAGTGACTTCCTTCCTTCCATCCCGTACCCAAGGCAATTGACTTGGGTTCGCGAACACCAACACTGACCATTGTCTTTTTTTTTCAGGCCGAACAAGGAACACACGGAGATTGAAGAGGCTCTTCACGATAAGGCACACATCGACTATGACCGTGTAGCTATTGTAAGCTACTTCCTGCATGTCCAGAATTGAACCTCATACTAACCATAACCCCCAGATTGCCAACCCTTCAGTCGCTGCTCTCTACGAAGATGCTCTCGTATACGAGACTGGCTCAGCCATCACAGCATCTGGCGCTCTCTCAGCATACTCAGGAGCCAAGACTGGCCGCTCACCCTCAGACAAGCGCATCGTCGAGGAGGACTCGTCAAAAAACGATGTCTGGTGGGGCCCTGTCAACAAGCCGATGAAGTCCGACGTAAGTCTCTTTTCTCCGCATATCCCTTGATCCTGAAATCTATACGTCAAATCGCGGCGGCATTATTGGCTTGTGAAGACCAATGGCAGACGTCATGTTCCGCACGCTAGACCATACCCGAGGGAGTTCGCATCCTTGCACGTGGCGCCGCGCCTTCTGGGGCTCGGCTGCCCCGCATTGCACCTCGCTCTTCATCGGGAGATCCCTCACGTGTGCTGACGATCACCATGCTAACCTTCTCGTTTAGGTCTGGCGCATTAACCGTGAACGTGCCATTGACTACCTCAACACCAGGAACCGCATCTACGTCGTTGACGGATTTGCTGGCTGGGATGAGCGCTACCGGATACGCGTACGAGTCGTCTGCGCTCGTGCCTACCATGCTCTCTTCATGCGCAACATGTTGATTCGTCCTTCAAGGGAAGAGCTAGAGCACTTTGAGCCTGACTACACCATCTACAATGCTGGTGCTTTCCCTGCCAACAGATACACCAGCGGAATGACCTCGTCGACATCTGTTGCCCTCAACTTTGCCGACAAGGAGATGGTTATCCTCGGTACCGAATACGCCGGAGAGATGAAGAAGGGGTACGTACATGTTGTTGCATGGCCAAGAATGGAGCTAACTTCTCTACAGTATCTTCACCGTTCTCTACTACGAGATGCCAGTCAAGCATAATGTCCTCACTCTGCACTCTTCCGCAAACGAGGGCCAGTCTGGCGATGTCACCGTTTTCTTCGGTCTCTCCGGAACTGGCAAGACCACTCTATCTGCCGACCCCAAGCGTGCCCTAATCGGCGACGACGAGCACTGCTGGAGCGACACTGGTATCTTCAACATTGAGGGCGGCTGCTACGCCAAGTGCATCGGTCTCTCTGCCGAGAAAGAGCCAGATATCTACGGTGCTATCCGCTTCGGTTCCATCCTCGAGAACGTCGTCTTCGACCCCATCACCCGTGTTGTAGACTACGACGACGACACCCTCACCGAAAACACCCGTTGCGCATACCCCATCGAGTACATTGAGAACACCAAGATTCCCTGCATTTCGGATCACCACCCCAAGAACATTGTCCTGCTCACGTGCGACGCACGTGGTGTCTTGCCTCCAATTTCCAAACTCAACCCCGAGCAGACTATGTACCATTTCATCTCCGGATACACCTCCAAGATGGCTGGTACCGAGCAGGGTGTTACCGAGCCCCAGGCTACCTTTTCGTCCTGTTTCGCGCAGCCCTTCCTCGCCCTCCACCCCATGCGCTACGCCAAGATGCTCGCCGAGAAGATCCAAACGCACAACGCCAACGCCTGGCTCCTCAACACTGGTTGGGTCGGCGCTGGAGCTACCACTGGTGGTTAGTACCCCCAACTTCACAATCCCTCAATTTTTCATGAACAACCCACTAACTCCATCCAGGTAAGCGCTGCCCACTGAAATACACACGCGCCATTCTCGACGCCATCCACTCAGGCGAGCTCGCAAACGTCGAATACGAAACCTACGACACCTTTGGCCTATCCGTCCCCAAGACGTGCCCCAACGTCCCCGACGAGCTCCTCAACCCCGCCAAGTCATGGAACGGTACCGCCGACTTCAAGGGCGAGGTCGAGAAGCTTGGCAAGCTCTTCATGGAGAACTTCAAGAAGTATGAAGATCAGGCTACCAAGGAGGTTATCGAAAGTGGTCCACACGTATGCTGCTGCCCCAAGCACTAGAAGCTATTATTGGTCAAGATTTTTCTTACTCTTTTTAAACAGACTGGATAGCGGGAGAGGAGATATTCGGTTTTACTTTTCTTATGTCCTCCGACACGTTTTTGTTTGCGCGGTCGGTCGGTCCGATGCCGATGGACGTCAGCGATGCTGCCCTTTGAATTTTTCCCACTTGAAGCGACTTTTCTTGGCTAGTTTTCTTTTCGTCCTTTTCTAGTAGTATACACACATTGTTGGCGTTTGGGTCTCGTTGTAGTAGCAGTTGGCATCACGTCGTTAGGCTTGAGGGGAGAGGGATTGTAAGGAGAAGGCAGTTTGTTACTTCACAGTGAGGAAAAGTAGGGGCTTGGAGTAGATGTCGTGTTGAAAAGATTATCGCGTTTTTGTTCAAAAACGTTTCCATGCTGACATGACCGGTCCATTGCATCGGACGTTCATTTCCATCCATGTAGTTCTCTCCCAACATTAGGAACCTCCAAAGAAAATCTTCAAGATATCATGCCTTTAGGTGGCAGGTGCGAATAAAGGGATATCGCCCAGGCTACAGATAGTCTACTAGCCAAGCACCTAACGTAGCGCTTCGGAATGCTACTAAAGTGCTACGTTCCATTTCTTGAAGAGAATATCACCTCGCGGTACCTCTAATCATAGGAAACAACGCTTTGCACCCTTTCATGTTGTAGAGAAAGGGATACTTATAGGGATTGCATTAGTATTCAAGGCCGTCGAACAGAGGTAAGATGTATCCCCAGTCTTTAGCGTAAATATATTACCATTGAAGTAAGTATCCAGGCCACGAGACAGACAATGTGGGTATTCGAAGATAGCTGTGAGAACAAGGTACTCTGCGAGACCGTGCGTCTGGAACATGGGTACATATTTGTGATATACGCTGTGAAAAGAGGTAGATACACTGGTTTGAAAGAGTGGACAGCGTTGTGAGGGAGAAGATTAATAGAGATATCTTTGTCTGCGCAGAAGGTGAACGGAAGAAAAGTGCACTGTGCATTGTGTACAGCCCAACAGCGAGGTGAATGACTAAATCACCGCGCGAGAAATACCTGGCATGCCGTCACTCACTCGGCGTAAACAGCAGCTCGCAAGTCACTGCGACGAGAGTAACCAGCCGTTCATACACTCCGTATGTAATATATCGATGTTTCATCCCGCCCCAAACCAGCTCAACCACCACAGCAACCGCTCAACCCAGCCATGCACCACCCCATCTCAGCCCTTCCCCCCAACTCCCGGTCTGGACGGCCACATATCCAACTACCACACCTTAGACCACTACCCCAACGCGGCCTACGCCCTCCACCGCCTCCGCGAAGTCGCCTACATCGTCTCGCCCATAATGGCACGGCACACCTGGGCTATCCCCACATTCCGCGAACTCGCCCCATACTCCTCCTGCCTGGGAAAAAACAAGCTTCTACGACAACGCACCACGAACTGCTTCGGCGTTACCACCACAACAGTGATCCCCGTGCACATTGAGCTACGGTTGCGCGACGACCGCGACCCCACGGTCTTCGTGCCTATGCGGGGTGTGGTGAAGACCATGCTGCATGAGCTGGCGCATCTAGAGAACGGGCGCCATTTCCAGGGTTTTTATCGGTTTAACAAGGTGCTGTTGGAGGAGCTGGTGAGGGACGTCGAAAAAGGGGTGTTGAGGGGGAAGGTGAAGAGGGAGAGGTTTCTGATGGAGATTGCGAGCTTGCATGAGATTGTGGATACCATGATGAGGGATGTGAAGAAGAGTGTTTATGAGGCGATGGGAAAGGGGAGAGGGGGGAAGGGGGGGGTGCAGGTGTTGTCAAGATTGGTGTGTGATTGAAGTTTGGGGGATGAAGAATGTGGGGTGGTGATTTCCTTTCTTATTCTTTCGTAGATGGATAGCGAGGGTATAGTTGTGCTGCTACCACCGATGCTTTCTTTCGTGTGGGCTGGAGGGTGGAGATTGGCTGGTAGAAGCGTTGTGACGGTCGATTTAAGCGTATGGAGAGGCTCCTGAGGCTGTCCTTAGATCTCGGTGATGGGTCTTGTATACTGAATGCTCGGTCGAGCATCCGATTTCTTTCGCGTGGAGTCTAGACCCTATATTGGGGTTACATGAATGTCCCCACGCCATCCGCGTATTACAATCCGAAAATTGGCTTCATGTTCATTGTGATCCAACCCAACCCCTCCATCTTCCAGTTGTTGAAGTGACCTCTCCATCTCTAGTTCTTGGTATTCCCGCCTGAGCCGCCAATGCAGGATACGGAAAAGTGGTGAATGACGCCAATGTCTGAGATGCGTGATTTCATGCACCATGACAGCCATGATCCACTTCATATGTAGAAAAGTCTTGCGGTCGTCTGACCGGAGCACGATTAAGATCTTGGGTGCCTTGTAACCAGTATAGGTTGTCAGTCCCATCGTCCTGAAACCTTTCCGTCTTGAGTAGTTGTTGATTGGTTCTAGTTCGCCAAGTGTAAAGCATTTCCATCCATGGCGACGCATGAGCGGCTGGACGAGGCGGGCGCATTTGCGTAGAATGTTGAGAGCTTCCTCTTCTCCTTCTAGTCCGTCGATAGTTTCGTACACACTGAATTCTCCATCGTATTCAGGTTGTGGTGGCAATTCGTCGGCTACGGAAAACATCATGGAGCGAAGTCTTCGGGACTGGTATTTGCGCTGCGGTTCGATAACGGTGACGAGAAGTGATCCAGAAAAACCAGGAAGTTGCTCTCTGATATTCTTGCACGGATTTTCCATAGTACGCGAGGTCTTAGCGCAGCCATTACCATGGTTCGACTGTGAACTTTGTCGTAGATTCTTCTCAAGTCTGCGGGACTGCAATCATTCCCAACTAGGGGATTCAGCAGATCAGGTTTGTGATAGAATCTCAACGAGTCGCTCGCTTGATATTGTAAAGTCCCATAGTATTCCAAGTCTGATCGTATCTGAGAAAAGCGCCTCCACAGTATGGCGACGGCGGGCTGTAATGACATGAGATTGAAACTCTCATTCCAAGGAGGCTTCTTGAACGTAAAGCGGGCTGATCTAACCATGGTACAGTCGATCTGCCCTTTTATCTCCCCTCAAGCCTATCGTTTGCCAGCTAATTATCCCCTTGGATGGACCATTCATTCATGGGTGAGTGACCATACTGGGACTGAGACCTATGGTGTAAGTGTTCCCGTCCTCGAAGCCTGTGAACATCCGCTCTCTATTCCATAGAGGCATCGTTCCGATATGTTCTGGTTGGCGCCCGGGCATTCGATACTCGTTTCGATGATATGCTCTCGATTGGGACACAGCGTGACCAATCTGTTTCTCGTCGCTCAGGAAATAGGCTGGTAGCCAAAGTAGCATAATTCGCGTCTATTGCGGGGCGCCTGCTGTCCGGTAGCAATGTCGATGAATGTGGGGCCTCCTTCATACAAGAGCGTGCTTCTGCGAAACCCAAAGGCGCTCTCGGGAAATTTGATGGGGCAATGACGAATCAAGGTCCGAGCCAGGCGGATAGTAAGTGGCGTTGCGCCAGCAGTGTCAAAAACTGGCGATGATACCGTGATGCTAACCGACATGGCGGGACCTCCGCTGTTGAATTGTGTAATGGACAGATTTGCCCCAGAGAAAGCAAACAACAAAGTTGAGATAGGTTATGAGGGTTTGTAGTAAGACGTGGTCTGACGGTTGTCATGATAGGACGCTGCTGCCTAGAGCGCCGGGTATCTGTACGAAGGCGGCGCTTTATCGCAAAGCAACCTTCCTAACGCAGATGTGTAACCCAGAGAGCTCTTTTTTTCGGGGTTCTCATAATACTGAATAGAAAGGGTCTGAAATATTGCAGCTGGTTATGCAGATCAAAGTTGTGGTGCAGTTGTTTGTCAAGACATGATGTCACCTTGTCCCTGCGCCATCTGGCCTGAGCACTAGACTACTTTCGCCCAAGGCACGCACGGTACCGTCAAAACTGACTATGCGGTCTTTCTGCGCTCGCGTCATGAACGTCGTCATGTATCTTGATCTTGGTCACCCGTCCTAACGAGGCTTGTTGACGGACCTTAACGTTGACCTTCCAAGTGTACAGGCAATACGCGCAAGAGCGACACTCAAAATAAAACAAGAAGTGACACGGCAAGGCGCTGGCCCGAGCCTGTACATGTCAACCGATCGTATGGATGAGCTTGTGAGATCCCGTTTGCTGCGAAAAGGGCCCGCGCCAAAATTCTGCTTTCACTGTCGTCGAAGTCTTCACAATATGGGGCATCGGCATTCACCATCTAGTGATGATCAGGATCCCACGTTTTTGATTCACCTCAAGACAATAGGAACTTATTCAAGAATAGCAGCAGACTTCAGCAGCAGTCATGTGGCAAAACACTTCGCTCTCCTTTCCTCTATCTCTGGTATTTGGCCTTCCTACCTTCGACTAATTTTACATCGTAGTAAAACGCACCATTCGTATCGTAGACGGTTGCATCGAAGATTTCCTCGATCCCAATCTGCGCCATCATGTCACCCCAGAGACTTCCTTCAGTCGAGCCGGTCTTACCTTACATGTCGCCTATCGTCGAGAAAACTACATCTTCATTTGAAATACCTCAAAAGGCTACTGGGTCTGATGTCTCAGGACATGAGCGCAACACTAGATGCACCAAAAGCCCCATCACAACTCCCACAAGGTCATCGTCTGTCAGTCTGCCATCCATCGAGGCGATCTCCCCCAGAGATCTATACGACTTCCCGCGAGGCCCGGATGCCGACATAGTTTCGCCTTGTATTATCTCGAATACAGTCTTTTCAGGCATTAAATTCAAGCTTGAGGCCGCAAAAGATAGCGCTGTTAGCCCCTCACCACCTCTCCCCAACAGCAAATCGCCTAGGTCCTCTTGCGTTTCACTCGGTCGCTCTAGTCTCAAACTCCAACTGCGTTGTATTCAGTCAGCCCTTCGAGAGCCGCAAAAGCTTCCCGCTGTCGTTGGCCGCAAACGTAAACATAGTCATCTTGTGATACATTGCGAGGACGACACCGACTCCGAAATCGACACAATTCCGCCTAAACCGTGTCTCAAAAGGACCGGTGTATCCCTTCCTGAAACCCTTGCACCCTCATCAATCACGCCCACCATGAAGCGGACCCAGCGCATACTAGATCCGAGCAAGCCAGCGCGTGCAGCCCTCACCTCCTGCGCCACCAAGCCCGGTACCGATTACTACGACTCAGATGCAGAGGATCTTGCTGGAGACGCCAAGGACACGGGACGACCAGACCTCTTCCGTAATGTGGCATAGGGCGCATACGCCTCGGACTACTCCGCCGATGCAGATTTCCAAGTAGAGCCCGATTTTACTCAGTTTATTGCTGGGCGGTTTGGACTCCTCCCAGATGCCACCGTGCGCGACCAAAAGTACAAGCTCATCGTCAAGCTGATCGACAAAAGCGGAAAGAAACGCATCTTCGCCAATCCTCCGCCGCGCGATTGGAACTCCCAGGAGGCCATCACGACGCCGAACAAGCGCACGGTTCAACAGATTCGACGCAACACCAGCTTGCGATCCCGTGAGGTCGTTAAAATCTACTTAGCGGAGGAACGACGTTGGATCCTCACCCACCTCAGCGCCGGCAAGCCCACCAAGGGGTGGAAGAAGTTCGTTGAGGATTTCAACGAGGCCTTCGAAGGTAAGACTCTCGTGGACACGACCGGTACCCGAACCTATAGGAGTCACTTTAGTCTTACCAAGGAGGTGGAGAGATTCGGTGCTGACTTCTATGCAAAGGACCGGGTACCGGTGCCGGCCAAACAGAGAGGGAAGAAAGAGTGAGAAGTAGCGGTGCAGGCCTGGTCTAGGGTTTGGAAAGGCTGGGCGCTGGAAGCCTATAAGTCCCACTAGCATGATACTAGATAGGCCTCAATTGAGGCTGTTTGTGTAACGGTTTAGACCTTGCCAAGACCTACTCCGGTACGAGTTAGGTACGGCTATCGCTACCACACTTTATCGTCCCACACACGTATATAGCTGCTCTCCTTCGTAACTATACAATGACAGCGCAGTCCTCCCCTCTACACACCGTTACAGTTTGGCGATAGCTGTTTAAAACTATGTCATTTCCCTTCTTACTTCTTTGTAGGCATGTGATGACCCGGGCTCGACAGGCTTTCCTAATTCCGGCGAAGATACAAGCAGCGAGAAATGTTCCTGGTTGACTAATGATGATGACTAGTCTACCGAGAGGTCCTTGCGACTAACAAGATCATGCAATCGCCCATATCTGCCTGGCTGACCTGCCATTCTCCACGAACCCACCAAGGAACCTAGTCAAACTATTGCATTCTTGCGGTGTGTTATGCCACTACTAAAATCCTATCAAGGCACTCAAACGCTTCTCCATTGTTTCCCCCAAAGCCCCTCCACATCACTCCAATCTTTAGCGTTTGTTGTCATTCGATTCTTCCGTTTCGTCATAGGAACGCCCGCCAATCCCTGATTGGGCGCCTCGAGGCCCTCAATCTTCTCTCACTTTACGTATCGCATCAAAAAGACGTTCAGAATTTCCCTCGTTATGTACTTGTAGAAAGCGTCGATGAGTGATACCAGGTTCTGTGAAGTCTTCACTTCCCCGATCATCTTCGTGATACTCTCTTTCTCGGGCCTTTCGAATTCCCTGGCGGCGGCCAAGACACGACGGTCGATTTGCCTGTGGTCTTCCGGCTCGCGTCTCCTGAGTTCCTCTTTGAACCTCCTCACCTCGGCAGCAAGGTTGTAGGCGTGTGTGCTAACGTCCGCCACGACTTGGTTCTCTGTTTGCTCCCCATCGAAGAGGCCGGTCGCCGCCTTGGCATCTAGGTGCCGGGCAAGGTCGTCATACCATCGAGGGATGATTTGATCTTGACCGTAGATGTGGTTGCGTGACAGATACAGCCAAGTCGTCAGTGTCTGCGTGAGGGCATCCCCGGGCAGCCTCTGACGACCTACAAAGGCCGCGAAGAACTGTAGGGACATGCCATTCACGTCCACGAGCCGGTTCTCCGTGACCGACAGACCTGTTGATACCATGTCGACGGCCGATGGGGCTAGACAAGACGTTTAGAATTCTTCAAACCATAACATGATGTGCTGGTGTAGTGTGTAGTGGCGACAATGTAGCTTCCCGGACGGTATGAGAAGATTTCTACCGGTCTGCAAGCCACTGCGGAGCGGCTTGGTTGTCGGCGTTGCAGGCCCGTCGAGCCCAGACCAGATGTAGTGATGATGTGACATGTGGGGACGACAATGTACTTTCCCGGGCGGCACACGAAGAATTCTGCCGGCCTGGCAGGCCCCTCGAGACGAAACCAGAGGTGTTGAATTCTTCAAATCATAAAAAACCGACCGGGCAATTTCCTCTAGGTCGTAAATGGTCTTTGTCTGCACGGCATCTCTTGCTTCATAATGGTCAAGGCAGTTGTAGATAAGCCGAGTGTTCTCTGCCGCTTGGTCGATCAAGTCGTCTATTCATGGAGTTTTCAACGGGGGTGGGATCAAGAGGACGTGTCCTTGTAGACGGTCTATCGAATACTCGCGTCCTCTTCGCCTACTTCGAAGTTGGGCTTCTGTCGGAGGCGTTGGGCCTCATGTTCCAAGCCGTCGTGTGTATTAGCCAAGCGCTGATTCTGGTCCTCTCTGTGTTGGCGTTGGTCCTCCCGTTCGCGGAGTCGCTCAGCGAGTTGTTTGTCAATGGAGAAGGGCCTTTTAGGTTAGCTTCTGGTCGCTAGTTGTGGGACATGGGGGTGCGAGGCCGTTCGAATGGGGGGGGGGGTTAAGGAGATTGGAAGGTGGGGTTGGAGGCCGGGCAGGTTAAGTAAGCTCGGATCCTGCGTCACGGTGAGAGAGGGCAGACAAACGGTGACTGCGAATTTGCAAAAGCGCAGACGTTTTGGCTGCCTCGTAATATCTCTCCCCTCTCATCGAGCTGCCGGTGAGTGTGACGTAGCAAAAAAAGCATGGTAACGGTGGGCTAGGACACCTGTGGTAATGCGGTCACTCTGAATGTTTGCATGAATTTGTCCCATGCTGAGACGGAAGATTTCTAAATTGCTCAGTAAAAAAGTTATATACATTTAAGAAGAAAAATGTCCTGCGAAGCAAAACAAGACAGAGGTCACTCCGTCTAGAGTCCATCGTTACCGACCCAAGGGCTGGATGCCTTCCAGCTGACGTACTCGGGACCGATCTTCTTGATGTCAGGTACACCGAGGTTAGCGGCGTCGTTGAGAAGCTCGTACTTGAGCATCTCAGCTGCCCTTGAAACACCCTCAGCGCCGTAGATGTTGGCGTACATGAAAGGCCTGCCAACACCGACAGCCCTGACACCAAGGGAGAGGAGCTTCAAGATGTCGGTACCGTAGCGGACACCACCATCGGCGTAAACTTCAACTTCGTTAAAGATCTCAGGGTCCTCGTTGTGGATCTCGAGCGCGACCTGGAGGGAAGAAGGCGAGGTGTCGATCTGGCGGCCACCGTGGTTGGAAAGGAATATGGCCTTTGCACCGTTCTTGATAGCCTCACGGGCATCTTCAACGGTCTGAATACCCTTGGGGATGATGGGAAGGGAGGTCATGTTGGAGAGTTGACGGTACATGTCCCAGGTAAAAAGAGTGAGCGACGAATCTGCGGATCCGACACCGTAGCGTGCAGCACGGTGCCTGATGCCATCACCAGGAGAATCGATGGTCATGACGATGGCCTTGGATCCCACCTCCTCTATTTGAGTGAACAGTTGCTGGGTCTGGGTCATGTTCGCAGTCAGGTAGACTTGCTGGAAGAGGACCTGCTCTGAGCCGTTGGGGCGAGCGGCGTAGATTTCCTCCATGGTGTTGGATGAGAAGAGTGAAGCCATGTAGAGGATGTTGGCATCTGCGGCGCCCTTTACGAGGCCAGTCTCAGCTTCTTCATTCGCATATCCACCACGAGCACATGGTGAGATGAAGAAAGGAGCAGAGAAGTTGTGACCGAGAATAGTTGTCGGCAATGATGCTCCGACGTTGGTAATGTCGCGCATCACGCGTGGGCGAAGTCGGTATCGAGAGAAGACTTCCAAGTTGTTGCGGTAAGACCACTCGCCCGCTGCACCGTTGCGGTAGTAGGTGTATGAAGACGTGTTCATGAAGTTGCGGCCAACCCACTGGAAATCGGGGAGACCGACCAGAGACTCAAGGGGGGGTAGAGTATCATTGGCAACGAAGGCTGCGAGCTGCTCGTCAATGCCAGTGTCTGGCTCATTGAGGAAGGGGCGCGCAGCAAGAGCGCAAGTAGCAAAGGCAAGGAGTGAATAACGCATCTTGGGCAGAAGGTGAGGAGTCTAAGTGGAGGAAAGATCGACTGTGTGTGAGAAATAACTCGGATCGGAGCAAACCAAGACTCTTATACTCAATCAGACAGGCCGCGCATACGTGGGATGAATGCAGGGGCGCGTGAAAAGGTAGCGACTAGTTCGCATACAAGTCAGTCCTGCGACAAGAACTTGCATCTCATATCTCTACCCAATCCTTGCCTTCACACCCCGTGTGCCAGACTTTGGTATAACTGGCATAGTCTGTTTAGTTAGCGTTTCGAAACTAATGTGCGTCATCGCAGAAGGGCCGTGAAAGCCTTTCTTCATATTAACAAGCCTGACCAAACGTCAAAAGTGGAGCCGGGTTATCTCCCATGGGTGTCGCCAAGATGTTCCAGAGGCCAATGCGACCGGGTTGGTGTTTAGCATGAATTAACGCCCCGGGAGCTGGAACTGCATCGGGCCGACCTGGCTCATGACAGGTTTGTCACTTCAGGCACGCGGGAGATCCACCGCGGAATGACAGTTCCAACGGCGCCATCGTGGGAAGATGATTGGTCAGCTTGAGTGAAAAACACTGCGAAAGTCTTGAAATTGCGATACCGGATCAAGACCAGAACGTGGAAGGTCCTTCGGTCCCTGCCGGCGCTGCAGGATTCGCGGAACTTAGCCGGCAACGTCGCTTGCTCCGGGTTGAGGTGGATAGCCCTTGAACTACGTCCATTTTCTTAACCGTGGTGACAAAGCAAACTACAGTTTTTTTTTTCGCGCTGCGCCTCATCATAACGTATAGGTGAGATCATTCGATCTGAGTCGCAAGCCGCGCGACCTTCGACGAGCATGGCGCAGCGACTAGTGCTTGTTGTGCATTGGTTCAACCTCGGCAGCATCGATCACGGTATCCAGGAGACCCGATCCGAGCGACTTGTATTCTGCCTTCCTGGAGGATATTGGATGTTTCAAAGAGTGTGCCATGCAGCTCCAGTGGATCAGGTAGATAGCATAAGGTGCTGCAATGGGCAGACAGCTCCGAGGCCGAGTCTGGGCGTTCCTGCACAACATTGGTCTATGACCTTCTAGGCTGGGTATAGAGGCTCATTTCCATGTATTTGGGAGAGGATTGTACTGTGGGAATAGCCACGTATGTGGGTCGCATAGTGTTGAGAGAGGTGTTGTGGGAAGGACCATGGAACCACAAAAAGCCGGTGGAACATGCTACAGCGCTAGCTTGAACGCTTGGCGCCCCGCTGGTGTTTGAACTCTTTTTCATCTGCGTTCCCACTTCATTCATGGCGACGACAGCCCCAAGCTTCGTTGATGAGGCTTGGTTTCATTGCTGGATCATTTGAATTCAATGTTCCCTTTCTCCGCATCACTGTGCATCGGCTTGATGTGGCAGTCCTCTCATAATGGCTACCCAAGTAGGTAGCTATCAGAAAGGCCTGTCGAACATTCCGGACCCGCGTGTCAACATCATCAGCCAGATTTTCTGCATTTTGACATTATAGTGCAGTTTTGGAGGTTCGAGAAGGCCGTAGTCATTATCATCAGAGTGTCAGTCGAGCGTCAGACATGATGCGAGCCGGGTCCGCCTTCGCACTTATTGTTAGCAAACTGCTCCATCCCCTTGGCTATCCAATAGCCGACCTGTAGAGACGTTTTCACAAGACTATACTCTGTTCAAGGTATGTCAACTTGGCATTACGGGTTCATCCAGGAAGTGCGGGGATGGCGCGCCCTAAAGGCGGGGTCGTGTCTTATCAGATCATCAGCTCATCAACAGTATGATTTGTTCTTCGTGAAGCCAAAGTCATCATGGCGGTCATCCTGCGCGCTACGGTTTGCCATATGGCAACAGTCTCTTTCAACGTACGTCGGACAACAGCCTGACGAATAGCGCACATCGAACAAGCTGCCTTCCGGAAAGCGAATTGGGCAATTTTCCCCGAGACTAACAATTCCGCATTCCCCTTCTGGAGCTTACTGTCACCACCGACCGAAATCACGAGTTGTTCCAGCGCATGGTGCAAAAGACGGTTTATGCTATTGGCGAGAAGACAGAAGGGATTATTGACGTAGCTTGATCAAGCGGTGTACTAGTTAGCATCGGCTTCAGTGAGAGATCCCGGCACAGCAATGCCTGTACACCTCAAGTCTCGCCATTGACACCGAATGCAAGGTGCTAAAACATCGTCAGAAGCTAAACCCGACTATCTCTGAGAAGCTAACTTTAAGTAATAGAGAAGATTGCGTGCTTAAACTTGCAGACATGCAGCATAGACGCTCTAGCACGTTGATTGGTGCCAAAGTACCAATGCGCCTAGGGGAGCTTTGTTGATTCCGCAGGCTAGATAATTGTTGCACATTTCGACGCGGCCCGCAATTTGGCCGACAAGAACATTGCAAAAGGCCGCACGAAATGCCGAGAATGGTGATCAGCAGGCCAATCCGGATATCGAGCGTGGGCAACTACGATGACCTCGCATCGAACGAGACACGCTCAAAGGCGCGTTACCTCGAGGTGAATTGTTACGATGTCGTCTGCTTTGAATGCGGAGGCGAAGATGGCAGCGAGATCCTTACTAACAGTAAGAGTCAGGTCGATGTTGTGGCCGATGCCTTGCTTGCGTTGCCACGAGCTGCGCCCTCTTTCTCGGACCCGGCTAGGGCGCCACTTCGGAGCCTCACTCGAAGACTCCGGATAAGTAGAGGCGGGCATGCTCTGATCTCAGGAAGGTATACTACACGTAGAGATGATCTCGCAAACTGCGGTGAGAGGAAGCAGAATCGCGATGTTGTACCAGGCTATCGATCACTAGACGTATCTGGTTCAGACCTTTGTCGCTTGAGAAAAAGGGCCGGCAAAATCTACCGACGCCGCGCGAATCTACAGAAATATAGAACAGATAGCCTATTCAGCCTAAAGCCAATGGATGGTATATCTTGACTTCTTCACATTCCACGCTATCACTCGTCATTTTCAACACCGGTTTCAGAACAGATCCAAGGGTGTTCTGGATGACTACAACTACTTCAATAGAAAGTTAGATGGCTTTAAAGAGGATGAGAAGAGATAACGATTCAAGAGTAAGCTCGCCGCCTTGTCTCAACGCCACTGCGATTGTGACAATATCTCTGAACTTATGGCATTATACACATGATGGATGTGCGAAAGCACCTATTAATTAGCAAGAAACTACCAATGATACTTCGTCGCACACATCATTGGTGTCCTACCCTTCATTTTCCCAGGTATAGTGTAGTCAAAGTTCAACTTTCACTCAATTTCCACGTGATCGCACAATCATAGACAAATTCAGTTCGCCAGCCGGCAGGCTCAGCAAAAAAGGTGGAGCAGTCTGTCTCGACTATTTCGAAACTACTGAGGTGGCCTTATAGCCTTGGGCTCCTCAATCCAATCATACGGCCCCGAGCTATTCGTCAACCACACGTCTGCGGGATGAGATGCTTCCTTGGGAGTAGCTTTCGGGTCGAACAGTGTCCCGCTAAGGAAAGTATGGGGGAAGCCGTGATCGAAAGCATGGGCGGCCTCCACCTTTTTGATGTCCTCTTCTGTCAAGTACACCGAGAGTCCACCGATACTTCCTTTGAGATGCTCGACCTTTCTTTGCCCGACGATTGGGAATACGTACGGCACCTTCTGCTGCACATACGCCAATGCCACTTGCAAGAGCTCGCATCCCTTGGATTTAGCGACTTGCTCGAGAACGCCTGAGACCTTCTTGTCGTGGTGAGACAATGGGATAAAATTCCGTCCGTCGTTGTTCTTCTCCTTCTCCTTGTATCCCTGTTCGGTTTGGAAACGTCCCTGACCCAGTACTCCATACGGACACAGCGCCATGCCCTGCTGACGGCACATGGGAATGATCTCTCTTTCAAAATCGCGCATACCGGCATTCCACATGCCTTGGTAAACAGAGAAAGGTCGAAGTCCGTTGTTGCGAGCATATTCGTTAGCCATCGACACCACCCAAGCAGGGGTGTCTGAGATGCCGAGATAAAAGACCTTGCCAGCCACAACCAGGTCATTCAGGCTGTGCATTAGCTCCGGGATAGACGTTGTATAATCCCAGTAATGTACATAGAACAGATCAACGTATGACGTCTGCAACCTCTTCAGGGAAGCTTCGAGTGACAGCTTCATGCTTTTGGTTCCCACTCCTGCAAGGTTCGACTTCAGATGGCCCGGACGTTCAGGCATGTATGGGTTGGCATACTTGGTAGCCATAACGATATCGTCGCGGTTCTTGCGCTCAGCCATCCACTCGCCTAGCCACATCTCGGACTCTCCGTCGCGGTAGACGTTTGCCGTGTCGATGAAGTTGCCGCCTTCGCTATAGAAGTGGTCGAGGATTTGGAAAGTATCTTCCTTGCTACATTTCCCGTAGCGCTCAGAGTGCGCTTCACCAAATGTCATTGCCCCGAGACATAGTGGCGAGACGCGCACCGAGGCGTTTGGAGAGAGTTGTCGGTGGCGAAAGAGGAGGGAGTCTTTGTTGATTGTAATTGACATTGTGGTAATTGTATAAAGGTGATGGTATTATTAGAGATGGTTGTGAATGGAGGAAGCGGAACAAATGGTAGGTTTTTATATCATTCGCTGCCCCATTAAATCATCATGATGCTGCTTGCATCATGGCATGATCTCTTCTCATTTGCGTGTCTGGAGCGTGAACTAGGCAGAATGTTGGGAACCCGCGATAAAGTCTTGCGGTGTTTAGCGGACATAGCATGGAAACTCCATCTCTTGTTCATTGCGAAAGTTCAGTCCCATCTGCGCTAACCACAGAATCCCATACATTGTGACGACATACCACACTGCTCCATCACGTTCGTGGGTTACGAACAGTAGAGCGAATTGAGTAAGCAGATTTCGTTCGAGCCCCAAGCATACCTAGGTACATATCCCGTGCAATGCTATCACGGCTCTGTATTGACAAGCCAATTTGACGTCGCTCTACTTCCGGGCGCAACTCAATGTCCCAAGGAACTCTCACCAGCGTCATCGTCAGCCTAGTGCGAAACCGAGAACGAAAACGCAAAAGAGCGGACCCGCGGCGTTTAGGCATTAGCGTGTCAGCAGCCTGCGTTTCCGCTGACGAGTGCCAAGAGTCGCGGAACTGTTTCCTCCCGCCCAAGAGTCCGCGCGAGCAAGAAGCACCGTACTATAGTCCCGTATCAGCGCTTTGGTCTGCAGACGAGGCTGTACAATTATACAATCAGCCGTCAGTATATCACTCATATTTCCTGTTAAAGACCTTGGGAGGCCCGAAAGGCGCCGTTATGTTTGGCTGCCAGAACAGCGGCGACACGGACGGACGATTGCACGCGGAAAGCAGAACAAAATCGATGGAAGAAAGATGTCCTTGTTTGTATCGCGACGAACGTGAGATCTCAAAACTTCCATCCTCTCTCCTAGGTACCTCAGCCAACCTTCCCTGCCATCAAATTTTTCTTCTGTCACGTCGTCGTCGTCGTCGTCGTCATGCCGTAAACGTTCAGCCGAAAAGATCCCCAAAAGCCGACCCGTCGTCAGAATCGGTCTCGATATCGATGCCTTTGCTCTCCTTTTCGTCTCCCCCATGCTCTCCAGTCGCTGTTCCATTTCCCTTGTTGTCTGTGTCGGCACTGCGGCCGGCTGGTGCAGCCGTCACCGTAGTGAGAATTTCTTTGACGTCTTTGCCCTCCAGTGCCTTTGCGAACAGCGTGGTCCAGATAGGTTCCACGTCTTCGACGCCAGCGGCCTGTAGAAGTGCCTGAAGTTTCTCGGGTGTGATGTGGGTGTGCTCGTCGGCGAGAATCAGGGCAGCGTAGGCGACGGCTTGCTCGGGTTTGGTCGTGGTGCTGGACATTGGAGTAATGTTGTTGAGTTTTCGGTGACTTTTCCAAGAGATGAGTGTGGTTGCTGCATTTTGGTAAGTCTAGTCTCTACGTAGGCTTGCTTTCGCTTTGCTTTGAACTGTCTTACATTTTCTGTGGTAGCAGAGGATCTTTCCAGAACGCGTTGGTCAATGTTGTCGCTCGATTTATCTGTTGACGAGCGCGAAACAGGCTCCCCTCTTATCCTCTTGAGTGACCGCAACTATCATATAGTCTAGCCACATTCACTTATTGGCGTTAGTGCAGTCTGTTCTGAGTCAAAAAAGGGCGTTGTGCCGCCCGAGAAGGTTGGTCGCCTGATCCGTCGTTGAGAGTCATCACACAGAACCGCCCGCATTGAGCAAACCCACAGAAAGTAGCCATCGAATGAAAACGGTTGAATTATCGAGTCTAAAAATAACTTACGAATCTATGGTAAGGAAATCTAACATGAGATCCAACTTAGTATCATCATCGAATACCCCCGCCGTACCGTGGATGAGCGTCAAGTCGCAGTCATCTACATCTACCGCATTACTACAAGAGCCACACGGTTGCTTCGACTCCCTCTTTATTGGTATTGCCGCTACCAGATGCTTGGTATTACCATCCTTCTGCCTTTTGCAGCAGAATACGCCTTTGCCCTAAGCCCTCACGTCCGTCTAGTGCTTCTGGAGGCCCCAAAAGCATAACTAAAATCATTTCGTCTTTGTGAACCAATTGAACAAGAGCTGATTGAACGTCCTCAGGTCCCCCTCGAGGTCTTCCAAGCTCATATCCACGCCCCACCAACTCGTCATCGTCAAAAGGATCAAAGCCAATTCAGTTGAGAACAGTTTGACAGTGAAACGAGACTCTCGAAGCCACTGAGCGACTTCGTTTGCTTTGGAGAACACAGCCTGTCGTAAAGGCTTTCTAGTCTCTGGTTCAACTCCATCGAGATAGGCTCTCTTTCCGGGCCCATCGCCTTCGTAACCGGTTGCTGTGCGAAATTCGGACACGACTTGAAGACATCCGAGCCATCTGTCCAGTGCCTTTTCGCAACTCTCGTATTTAGTTCTGCAGGCAGCCCTTATCCTAAACGCATCGTTTTGCGTTATTGCTTTAATTAGGCTGATTGTTTGTTCCAACTCTGCGAGGTCACACTGCCCAAGCTTACTATCTTTCAAGATGAATAGCTTCAAAGCTAGCTCTTGTCTATCACGCTTCAGTTGAAATTTCTCCGTGTTTGAAATAGGGGTAGAGGCACTGGGCAGATGCGTGGCTCGATCTGCGTTAGGGGCAGGCTGCGCCTTTCTCGGTCGCCCCATCTTTCGCCTTTGAGTCTGGGTGGAACGACCTGTTATGACCTCTTTGTCAGCAGTTCTCCTCCTTTGTATCCTGACAGCTGACGCTGTGGTTCTGTTTCCTTTAGAGTCGCGAGGTCGTATCATTACAGCCACTGCTTTTCTAGAATCTGGCTTAGGTGCATGCGGCACTGCGCTCGTGTTTGTTGTGTTTTGCGATGCCGGAGCTGCCCGTGCCGTGTCTCCACGGCGAGCAAGTATGGTCTTCGGTATAGGCGGACTCGGTGCTAGCTCATCTTGAGAATCGGATGGATACGAAGATGGAGATAGGATCCTAACAAGGACTGTCTCGGAGAAGTTCTTATTGGGTGTTGAGGGTCTTCCCCTCTTTGGTTTCCCTACATTCGAGCCTCGTCGCATGTCCTCAGCCTTACGAAATGCACGCTGGAGTATCCAGCCAAGGACTTGCTTTCGAATCCTGGAGTTGGCCATATCAGTACAATGTATCTCTTTCGCATACAACTTTCGAACACTTACTCGTTACGATGTTCTGGATGCTCGTAGACAAGGTATTTCGCGGAGGGAGTCTTGTCATGTTTGGTGACAACCGGCATTAGCTTTCTCTCATCGCTCCAGACTTCAGGCCCAAAGCGGATCAGTAGATCGTCAATAATTTCCCAAGCAAGCGATGGATCTGTTTTGAGGGCATTTTCCAGTCCCTTCTTCGACTTGTAGCGAACCGCTAGTTCTTTCACTTTCTGTTTTGTCGCAATCCAGAAATCGTTCAGGATAGGGAGGGAGAACTCGGGTGCTCGTGGGTGATCAGGAAGCTTGGCTAAACTGATAAGACCAAGTCTTGATGTGTACACCGTAGCGGTGATGCCAAATCGAGTAGCTTCACTGATAATGGAGCTAATGTCAACTGACATACCTCGTGGGCCGAATCGATCGTTTTCGGGGGAGGTCCAAAGAATTCGTTGTATGAAAACACGAGGTTTCAAAGGCTGAGTCGATGTAGGCATGTCTAGTCTCTAGTTAGTGGCTAGATGATTGACAAAGAAATACAACGGTCCCTCCGCAGTCTAACAACATCCAGCTAGAACCATTTCAAGACAAGCTACCGAGGACGGCTCGACACGTCATTTTGCCGCAAAACACAGCTGGTGGCGCGCCGAGAGAAACGCTGCAGCATGGTCTGAGGTAGTCCTTCACTGCACCCATGATTTCGATAGCAAGAAGCCTCGTCCAATACCCATGTCTGCCACTGTGACTCGGTGTTCGTACCCGCCTCCCCCCGTTTCGAATCCCTGTCTGTCCATGTGAGCGTCCGAAAAGAAGTAAACCCCTAGTATTTCCTACCCTTGACGAAGACATCGCTCATACACTGACCGGAAATGATACTCGTTGCCAAGATAATAGGCAACCGTTGCCTACGCAGGGCCAAATTGATAGGAGAAAGGAAAAAAAGCAACGAACTCTTCGCTGTTTGGACGTTTACAACGGCTAAAAGCACTTTGTTTCCCGGGTTTTTTTTCGACGTGGCTGTGGATTCGCTGTGGTGAACTTCCGGTGTTCTTGAACAGATATTGGTGCGACATGAGAGCCCTCGGAGTAACAAAGTAAGGAATGGATGTTGGTAATGTTGCCCCTGATCGCGATCCAACTGTCAGTGTGGCTGATTTGATCAACGCCTCGCTAGCCCGCTTCAGATAGACATACTGCGCCGCACCCATCGGGAGCCTCCCGGCAAATTAGCGAATCTTTCCGCGGCGCCGTCAGAAATTTGTCACATTGTAAGCGAGGTCAATCAAGGGGATTTCCCATCCAGGCATCGGTCTCTTTCCGCAGCAATGGAGCGCTACTGATGTCGTTTAGCATCACTAGTTGTACCTGGTCGCCGTGAGTCTCCTGACAGTTGTCAGCACGTGAATGCGGATTTGTAGTGGCAGTTCTAAGTACTCTAAAAATATGATTGCGGAAGACAGGTCGTTTCGAGACTTTGGAATGCGTGCATGTAAATGGAAACGTTTGTGTCTTCGCCACCATACTATTGCACCTACTAAGACTCTACCAAACGAAATTTATTCTAAAAAACCCTCATCTAGCTATAATCATAAGAAATTCTATTGCTCACATGGATGCACTGAAGTACTGGTGCTATTAGGCCTTCGCTCCTTAGCAGCGTGTATACACTCCCAATTCAAGGGGGCTGTCTTATCCCAATTCTCAAACTGAACTAACGAAACCACGCCAGCAGACTCCGATGAAACTCTACAATCCTTATCTTGATCTCCTCCACATCCGCTGTCTTGGGCGTTCTCTTCCACCCCGCCATCTGCACCAGCACCCAAGTTACATCCCTCGACCACTCCAGCACCAGAGTTGTCGGATTCTCGAGACGCCACTCCATCAAGCTAACACACGCCTGATCCAGACACCCAGCCTTTTCTAACCGTTGCTTGGGCTCCAGCGAATCGAGATGGGCATCCCACATACTGATATCGTCGTGGAAGTCTGCCTCTCTGCGAAAACGCAGATATATGTCGATCAGGTCGAGCCATTGATCGAGGATCAGTTGTTGCGTTGCATGTCTATCACCAAAGACCTGGTTGAACTGTGTGGAATCCAAGGCCCTGATTTCGTTTATCAGCTTGATCATGTTCTCTAGCGCTTCTGGGGGTTGGTTTGGTATGTCAAAGGCTTTTGGTAGCTCGAGAGCGAGACGGCGGCGGCGCAGACGCCTTTGGGCGATCTCCTGAGGGTTCATGAGCTTGAGTACAACAATGAGTGATGGGCTTTCCTCTTCTTCCACTTCTCGTTCTGCATCTTGAGGTGACGAAGGATGTGCTTCGGCTGCTGGTGATTGCCTGGGCGAACCTTGCACTGAATCAATCTCGTGGTCTTCGTCTTCTGGTATACGGCCTGTTACTGGTGTGATGTGTACTTCTTGACGTCGAACATTTGTCACAGCAATGACATCATTCTCGTCATGCTCATTGTCGCTGGTAATATCGTAGTGGTGGCGTGTGCTATCCGAGACTGCCTGATGTTCGGTTGTTTCCATTTCCTCCGGGGATGCTCTTGGTGAGGGCAAACGAGAAGGTCCAGCCGCAAATGTCGTTCTTCTCAAACGCAATGCGCGTTTCGTAGTTCCAGCCGAATCTGATGATCGAAAGTCGGTTGAAGTCATCTCTCCACATAGACTTCTTTTACGTTTGTAGGAATTGTGGCGGTTATTTGATACTTCCTCAGGACCAGAAGTTACGTCTGAGACCTCCGCTAGCGGTGGATCTGAAGTGAGCAGTTGCTCTCGAAGGCATATCTCGGTTGTTTGGCAGCCTTCCTCTGCATCTGCAATGGTGCCTCCTGATGTGAGACCCGAAGCGGCAGCATTCGACTGAGGCACGACAGAAGGCGAAAAGACATTCATTGGGGGCACCATCCTAGCTACGGGTATCTGGTATCGTTCCGTGCCCCTCGAGCTGCTGGGTTCGCAAGTGCCTGAAGCCGCTGTTCCGCGAGAAGCGTCATTGGACGAGAAGACCGACACGAGATCTGGGTCCGGCGGCAAAATGTATGCTTGCTCATTTCTTGAGCTGCGAGTGGATGTATATGGTGCTTCCATAGCAATTGCGCCATCTTCTTCAGATCGAAGTGTTTTTTTCCTCATGTCACGACACGTGCGTTGCAATATCAAACAGTAGACGAAAGTCCGGATGCTGCATATCACAAGTTAGGCGTGTCTCGTGTATCATCTTATATGCTACTGACCTTACGCGATCGTCGTCGTTGGTGTATACCAGGTAGCGCCGATATGGTCGTTCGTCGTCTTCTTCGTTGCTGCTATCTGTAACGGTTACAAAAGAGCGCGTCTTGCCGTCGCTCCAGATGACGGGACCGTACTCCTCGACGAGATCATCAATTATCTTTTGCGCGAAGTTGTCCTGGGCGTTGATCTCTTCATGAAGATTGTACCATGAGCCGTAACGATCTGCCAGTTCATCCGCTATGATTTTGGTCGTATTGTAGAACTCCCTCACTCTGCCAGTATATGCTTGGGGACCTGATCGGGACCTAGCTTGCGACAGTTTCCGGAATCCAAGAAGGTCTGTGTATGTCTGTGTTCTAGCTTTTCTCGTAGTAGAACAAAGTAGATGGCTTTTGATCTCTGCCTGTGTGAGTGGAGCCATTCCTGATTTGGAATCCGAGAAATCTCTTGATTGAAGGTAAGTTCGGGGCGGTAAAGCAGGGGATGCTAAGGTGGATAGCGTAATATCTCTTGGTGTCCAGGGTTCCCACAGCGAAGGTCCTTCCTGAGCGTGGTCTACTGTAGGCCGGTGTATCGGAGGGTCCTCACAGCGGAACTCTCAAGCAACATAGCCACTCGTGTCTGGGGAGTTGCCAACGGCGAGACAGTACCTCCGAGCTTCTGCAAGCCAAGCAATTTGCATATCACCAATTTCCCAACGAGACAATGTCTCAAATGTATTGGCCACAGGCATCCCTTGCCCAAAATCCGAAGAGTTATCATCACTGAAGTGGTTCGAGTATGCTGCTTTCCTCAAGCCACCAAGGAACGGCTGGACGTCGACCAATAGGGGCTACTCCCGGTCCCAGGCCTCTGTGACACCTCGCATACGGGCTGCAGTGATTGTCTCCGGCGAGTTTGGCACGCGAGGTGATTGTATCCTTGCTCGATTGGCACGGACGTTTCAGGGGTACGGTCGCAAGGCAGCTGTGTATTGGGGGCCAAAAGTGCCGTGAAGGCGGTAAGTCTGAAGTGACATGCAGGATATCTACAGCAGCCCTTAAAGATGATTGTCTCGCTTGTGAGTGCATGGAGCCAGTTTGCAGAGTGATTAGGCGTACTGCATGGCCCAGATATGAGACCCATAGTGAAGGACACGGCGCCGCATCATGTCAGCACCGGTCAAATTGGTGTGACCCGAGCTATCGTTTTCCGATTTCAATTCAATGCAACTTGATAACGCAAACTGGTAATAGCTCGCTGTTTGTGTAAGGCTGAAGCGACCATTAGATCCTATGCATGATCTCTGTGTACTTGTGCCAACAACAATTAACACCATTTCTTTCTAGTGCTTGATGTAGGCAGCTATGTCTTCACGTATAGTTAGTGGAAATATACGAAGATTTGGCCAAGTGCATATACAGAGGTGGGGCGTAGGCACTGGAAACAATCCATGCATCGCGTAGGCAGACCAAAGGGGCGATTGTTACTGTAAGACGCTCAATGCGTGATCGGTCTTTGAGTAGACAGCCTAGTTTTTTATTTTCAGGCGAAAGCCTTGGAAAACAGATGCTACACTTTTAAATCGTGTAGTAGCATATGAATAAGTGAGGTAATTATCAGTCATGCCCTAAGATTCGATTGGACCTGTTTTACTGAGTGATATGGTAGGCTAGTGTTAGTAGCACTAGGAAAATGGGAGAATCGTGA
Organism: Stemphylium beticola; assembly: GCA_029100535.1. NCBI lineage: Eukaryota > Fungi > Ascomycota > Dothideomycetes > Pleosporales > Pleosporaceae > Stemphylium > Stemphylium beticola. The sequence goes on along the minus strand of JARBXR010000020.1, from coordinate 56,493 downwards.
TGTATTAGTGCTACCAGAGTGAGAGTCTATATACATGAAGTCACGCGCTAAGCCTCTATGGGACTAGCGCGAGAGTGAGGTGAGGTGAATCGCGCCTCGGGCAGAGTACCTGGCTGACAGCTAGCTTACATAAAGCTTTCCGAGTCCTTGTAACCAGGGTACATGTGACATGTTTGACGGCGCAGCCCACGAAGTGACGCTCATCAGCACAGTGTCCAGCGCCGGGTTTATGCACCGAGCGATCAAGCGCTCTTTCCTCGTGCAAGTATTGCCAAGGGAATGTCCCTCGAACTGCTTTGGGATGCTATCGGTTCTTCTCTGATGAATGTGTTACGTAGAATGGAAGGCTACCGCCCAAGGAGATTTTGCCACTGAAACTACATTTCAATACATCTGTTGCCAGCTTTCTTCTTGGATGGTTCTGTAAAGACATATTCTCGTAGAAAGAACAGCCATCGAAATCTGCTAAAACAATACCGTGACAACGGACAATTTCTACGGCGCATGTGAACTGACGGCAGATTGCCGGCATCTCCTCAGATTGCATCTGAATAGTAAAGTTGATGGTCTGGCGGCTGGCGTCGTGGGAGTCGGACCTTTTGACGGATTGATGTCAACGATGTTGCACGAGCCAATCAAAAGCGCCAAGAAAAACGTAGGTCATCCAGCCCGAACTTCACGACCGCCACCACCTGTATCGACAACGAACGCTCGCCGGACGCTCGAGCATCAATTGCGCGAGACAAGCACATATCGGCAGTCACGATGCTCGCACGACACGCACCTGCCCCGACGGCCCTCACTGCGGCCGCTCACCGAGCTCTCCCCGCGGCCTCGGCAGCTACTCGCCTTTCGACGACCGCCCCAAGAAACCGCACACAGAAGAGGACGCTCGCGACAGTTCAGGATGCACCGCCCAAGAGGACATATGGCGGCTTGAAGGACCAGGACAGAATCTTCCAGAACTTGTACGGCCATCATGGCGCAGACTTGAAGAGCGCGATGAAGTATGGTGACTGGCACAAGACCAAGGAGATTATCCTCAAGGGGCACGAATGGGTGCGCGAATAGCTGTCACTAGAAATATTCATTGGACTGACGGATATAGATCATCTCCGAGATCAAGGCTTCTGGTCTGCGAGGCCGAGGTGGTGCTGGTTTCCCCTCTGGTCTGAAATGGGTATGCAGCGCCATTACAATAGACTCACGCAGCGGTTGCTGACATAGACAGTCATTCATGAACTTCAAGGACTGGGACAAGGACACCAAGCCCCGCTACTTGGTCGTCAATGCCGATGAGGGTGAGCCGGGAACCTGTAAGGACCGCGAGATCATGCGCAAGGATCCCCACAAGCTCATTGAGGGCTGTCTTGTTGCTGGTCGTGCCATGAATGCCACCGCTGCATACATTTACATCCGAGGAGAGTTTTACCACGAGGCTACCGTGCTCCAGCGCGCTATCCAAGAGGCATACCAAGCCGGTCTGATCGGCAAGAACGCCTGCGGTTCCGGCTACGACTTTGATGTCTATATCCACCGAGGAATGGGTGCCTACGTCTGCGGTGAAGAGACGTCTCTTATCGAGTCGCTGGAGGGCAAGCCTGGAAAGCCCCGTTTGAAGCCCCCGTTCCCTGCTGCCGTTGGTCTCTTCGGATGCCCATCCACCGTGGCCAACGTTGAGACTATTGCTGTCGCACCCACCATCTGCCGACGGGGAGGTAGCTGGTTCGCGGGCTTCGGCCGTGAGCGTAACCAAGGTACTAAGCTTTATGCCATCTCCGGTCACGTCAATAAGCCCTGCGTTGTCGAGGAGGAGATGTCAATCCCTCTTCGCGAGCTCATCGATAAGCACTGCGGTGGTGTCCGCGGTGGCTGGGACAACCTCAAGGCCGTCATTCCTGGTGGCTCTTCCACACCCGTTCTCCCTAAGCACATCTGCGACGAGCAGCTCATGGATTTCGACGCCCTCAAGGACTCCCAGTCTGGATTTGGTACCGCCGCTGTCATCGTCATGGACCAGTCAACCGACATTGTTCGCGCCATCACCCGTCTCGCCAAGTTCTACCACCACGAGTCTTGCGGCCAGTGCACACCCTGCCGCGAGGGATCAAAGTGGACGCACCAGATCATGAACCGCTTCTACAAGGGCCAGGCCCGCGAGCGCGAGATTGACATGCTCCAGGAGTTGACCAAGCAGGTCGAGGGACACACCATCTGCGCTCTGGGCGAGGCCTTCGCATGGCCCCTACAGGGTCTTATCAGGCATTTCAGGCCAGAGCTTGAGGCCAGGATAAAGGACTACGGATTGAAGAACGGTGGTGAGGCATTGGCAGGAGGCTGGGCACATGATGCCGCTAAGAAGGGACTCCTCGTCTCGCCAGGACAGTAGACTTGGGATGGTTCGCATTAAGCATGTTTCTTGTAGTTTGAGCTTTTCTTTCGGCATGCAATTTACTTGAGGAGCTGAGCTGTAAATAGTTTCTCGGCGCAAATAAAGCAAGATTGAAATTGACTCTCGAATGACGCATTCTCGCCAACAACGCCGCGAACGCCTTGCAAAGATATGGTACTCCGATATTGTTCCAAAGCTGTTTGTGTATCCCGTCGTCCCGAGCAATCAAGTACCCATGCAGATCTGAATAAACTCTTCCCTGCTAATCGCATTATCGTTATCCATATCAAACTCCTCAATCATAGCCACCAACTCATCATGCGACAACGCCTCCCCCAGCTCCCTAGCCACCCTCGTAAGATCCTGCAGCGTGATGGTACCCTTACCGCCCTCATCAAACAGTTCAAATGCCCTCAGGATCTCGTCTCGGGGATCGCGACTCAATATCCTCTGCGCCATGAGCGTCTGAAAAGCTTGGAAGCTAAGCAATTGGCGACCGGGCGCCGCTGCATACTGTTGTTGTTGCTGGCGGCTCGATTGCTTGTTGTTACCACTTTGAGCCGACCCATGTTGCTGCAATATCCCCAAAATCTCTTGTTTGGGCAAATCAAAGCCGAGTGCTTTCATGGCTACCTTCAACTCGTGGTAGTCAATGTAGCCGTCCTTGTCCAGGTCGAATAGGTTGAAGGCTTCGCCGATTTCTTCTCGTTGCTCCTCTGTTAATTCGGCAAGGGAGGCGGCACCCGTGGCTTCCATGCGCTGTGCGTTTTCGCGCGCAGTGCGCTCGCGTTCGAGACGCTCGGCTTCAAGGCGTTGGGCGTTTTTCGGGTTTGGGGCGAAGGCAGGCGTGCTGCTGAAGGTGGGTGCCTGGCCGCTGGGCTGCATGGGCGCTGTTGTGCGGCCGTAGCGGGGGCCAGGGCCGAGCGGGTTCGATGATGTGGCCATGTGTGCTGGTAGGAGACGGTCGTAGAGCGTGTTGCGCGCTGGGAAAGGTGCCGTGTTAGGTGTTTGCGGGGTGCGCAAGTGGTGGTGAGGATGCGCCGACCGGGGTGACTTGGAAATGTCAAGTCGAGATGAAAGCGCGCGAGTGCTTTCAGAAGCTCTGAAATCGGGGGATTGTGACGATAATATAGGTTGCGACGATACTACTCGGCCCTTGTTCCTGACTTGCAGGTGTTTGGGACGCGAGGCGCGTAAGCTTAGTTGCAGCTTAGCGCGATTTTGCTTCTGATGCAGGTGGGGAACCTAGCCCTGGCTAATGGCACTGGTAGGGCTGAAGTAAAGCTGTCTTCATGAAACGAGGCTGAACAAGAACAAGTTCATTGTAGAGAGATGAGGGAACAAGCTATCCGAGCTGCTGGCTACAGACAGTAATTGATCGCTGGTCATACAGACACGACTATAGTACCGCACGAACGAGTAGCCCCAAACACAATACATGTTTGAAATTCCTGCGATATAGAGCGCTTTTACGGCGTACGGAATCAACTCAGAAACAGATTGAGGGAGTAAAAATTAGTAAGCAAAAGATCACACTCGGCGCAGTCACCGCACAGGCAGTTTCTGAGCGTACAGATAGATGCCTTTGTCCTGTACCATCTTGCTTACATGTAATGGAATGGCCCTTGTCTGGACTGGTCATTGAGCTGGCAAGTGTTTCACAGCGGGCGCGTAGGAACGATGTTGGTGGCGAGGCATCTTTAGGTTGTCAGGCAGCCATAGGTAGCAGTAGGCAGGCAAAAGGCACCACTGCACTTGACTTGGGACTAGAAGCAGAAATCTCCCATTCGCCAATGGCTGCATGTCTTTGTCATGGTTGCAGCACCTGCGATTGTATAAAGCAATTTCTACCGGGATACGGGCGTGAATGCGGCCACGTGATGTCCGGCTGCGGACTAGCGTCACTGAGACGTGCCTTCCTCCTAAGTGCAACCTCACTTCTGCTTGTCCCACCAAACTTATCGCGCCCGTCGCTCTTTCCCTTCCATGACGGCCCATTTCACTACTTAATTAGCTCCACGTCTGAGCTCTTTCTCCCTAATTTTACACCTTCCTTTCTCGCTCGCTCGCCGCACCCCCCGCTGCGCTCGCTGCAGCAGCCTTTTTCTTGGCGCGTTTTCCGCGAAGCTCTCACCCACGCCTGCCTCTCTAAGAGCTTCCTCGCACTTCCATCTTATCAACCACTCCGCCCCGACGCGATTCTCCTGCGCATTGCAACCTACCCAGGAAACAAGACACGCGCAACCCGTCGGACAACCTCAAAATGTCCTTCGGCGGTGGTTTCGGGGGCTTTGGCTCCACCAACAACAACACCCAGTCCACTGGCTTTGGTGGATTTGGGTCAAGTAACAACAACACTTCAGGTAAGCACGACCCTTTGTTTGCAACTTTTAGATTTCTTCACGCGCGACTGCTTCGATGCGCCTTGCGACATCGCCACGGCCTTCTCGACGAACCGTGTCTAACGTGCCTACCGCCTCAGGCTTCGGCTCCAACACGAACACCGGTTCAAGTATATTCGGAGGCGCGAACAACAGCGGCACAACCGGTAGCACAATGTTTGGAAGCGCCAACAATGCCAGCTCGAGCTCTCCTTTCGGAGGCGGAGGTATGTGGAAAGTTTGCGCTCTGCCGTCGCGTCCATTTCTCGACTGCTGGAGATTTGCTGGCTTCAACTTCTTCGCTCGCTTTGGCTTTTCCATGTCGCCAACCTCGTCGATCGACCGCTATGCGTCCAACTTCGCGCGTGGATCGATATCGTGAACACAGGCCCGGATCAGAAACTGACTTAATCCTCCAGGTGGCTTCGGCGCTAATAACACCAACAACACGGCTTTTGGTTCAAAACCCTTCGGCAGCTCGACGACAGGCGGTGGCCTCTTTGGCGGTGGTGCTACCGGTGGTGGTAGTGCGTTTGGAGGTTTCGGTTCAACCAACAACAACACCACCACTACTTCAGCTTTCGGCAGCAACACCGCAAACACTGGGGGCGGTCTTTTTGGCCAGAACAAGCCCGCGACCGGGTTTGGCGCATCGTCGACCGGAGGTGGAGGTTTGTTCGGAGGCGGTAGCACCGGCGGCGGATTCGGCGCGACCAACACCAATACCACCACGGGCGGATTCGGTGCCAACACGGGCAGTGCCTTCGGGGGAGGTAGCAACCCACCCCCCAACAACGGTACTGCAAACACTCCTTTCCAGGCCTTCTCCGAAAAGGATGGTGCTAGCGGCAACGCGCAGTACCAAACCATCACCTTCCAACAGCCATACCAGAACTACTCTCTGGAAGAACTACGAGTAGCCGATTACAACCAAGGCCGACGGTACGGTAACAACAATGGTCAGGCCGGTGCCTTTGGCCAGAGCACAGGGTTCGGTGGCTTTGGTAGTAACAACACCACCACAGCCACCACAGGCTTCGGCTCAAATACCAACACCGGTGGCGGTTTGTTCGGCGGAGGAAACACCGCCACCAACACTACCTCTGCGTTTGGTCAAAACACGGGCTCGGCCTTTGGCGCGAACAACAACAACGCTACTGCTGGGGGTCTCTTCGGACAAGCCAAGCCTGCTACAGGAGGACTGTTCGGCTCCACTAACAACACCTCGACTGGCACAACTGGCGGTCTGTTTGGAGGCGGGTCTACTTCTAACACTACTGGAGGCTTTGGCTCAGGAGGCGGCGGCTTCGGCGCATCGACAACTGGCGGTGGTGGTCTCTTCGGCCAAAACAAGCCTGCGACTGGCGGTGGTCTTTTCGGTGGTGGAGGGGCCACTAACACCACATCGACTCCCTTCGGCGGCGGCGCCGCGACAAACACAGGCGGCGCTTTTGGCCAATCCAGCACCGGCGGTGGTGGCCTGTTTGGCCAATCGTCAAACCAGGCCTCTTCTACACCGGCATTTGGTGCCAACAACACTGCCACCAACACTGGAGGCGGTCTCTTCGGTGGCGGCGGTGCCACTGGTGGAGGGTTCGGACAGAACAACCAGGCTTCAACCCAGGCCACTTCCGGAGGTCTATTCGGTGGAGGCGGCGGCGGATTCGGCCAAAACAACCAACAGAACCAGCAGAAGCCCGGCGGCCTCTTCGGCGGTGCCAGCACTGGTACTACTGGCGGTGGCCTCTTCGGTGGCCAGTCGAACCAGAGCCAGCCGGCTAGTGGTGGCTTGTTTGGGGGCGCTGCGGCAAACAATAACAACACTGGCGGTGGTCTCTTTGGTCAGAAGCCCGCTACTGGTGGTAGTTCGCTCTTTGGTGGAGCCGCCAGTACTGCGAACACTGGATCGACTGGTGGAGGCTTATTCGGGGGCCTTGGTGGGCAAAACAACCAGCAAAACACAGGTGGCTCCAGCCTCTTCGGAGGCCAGAACAACAACCAACAGAAGCCTGGCGGCCTATTCGGCGGTTCTACGAACAACACCAACACTGGAGGAGGTCTCTTCGGTGGTGGTCTTGGACAACAAAATAACAACCAACAGTCAACTCTGGGAGGCTCATTGTTCTCCAGCCAAAACCAACAGCCTCAGCAACAACAACAGAACAACAACAGCTTATTCGGTGCTTCTGGCAGCTCTCTGTTGAACACGTCCATGAACACTAACCCATACGGCAACGATGCTTTGTTCGCTGGACTTGCAACTCCTTCTCAGAGCCCCGGCCCCATCGCCACTCCCCTCTCCAGCAGCCAGAAGAACAAGAAGAACCCAATCCTTCCCCAGCACAAGCTCAACCCGGCTGCCTCGACTCGCCTCCTCACCCCACAGACCAAGAGAGGTGGGTATGGGTTCAGCTACTCAACCTACGGCAGCCCTGCCAACGGTGCAAGCCAGGCCGGTAACCCCAACTTCGGTGGCAGCTTGTTTGCTAATGGAGGCCTTTCTCGATCACTGAGCAAGAGCGTGTCTACTAGCAACCTGCGCAACAGCTTCACTCCCGATACTAGCATCCTGTCTCCTGGTGCTTTCTCTACTACCGGACGCAACTTCGGCAACGGAGGTCTGAAGCGACTCAACATCAACCGCAACATCAACGCTGGCCGCACTCCACTATTTGACGAGCCGTCGCAAAAGCGTGTCAGCTTTGCCGCAGGCGAACATGTGAACGGTGACACCAATGGAGAAACTGCGATGGTAGTTAGGCAGGATGAGGAAGAGGCATCATCAAGGGCTAGCAACCATGACTCAGGCCGAGAAACTTCTCGTCCAGAGATGCAGCAGGTTAACGGCAATGAACTTACCTGCGTCTCTGAAGACCACGCACTTACGCCCAAGTCATCATCATCGGTCAACATCCAGCCTGGACAAGACCCCAAGCCAGGCGAGTACTGGTGCAGCCCTTCAATGGATCAACTGAAGAAGATGAGCAAGCAAGAGCTTAGGAGCGTCCCTAACTTTGTCGTTGGTCGCCAGCACATTGGTGAGATCAAGTTCAACCACGGCGAACCTGTTGATCTATCCGAAGTCGACCTTGACAAGCTTTTCGGCGATATTGTTCAGCTCAACCCCCGCAACGCTACTGTCTACGGAGAAACCTGCACTTGCCTGCCAAAGCCACCGCTAGGTAGTGCCCTGAACCGTCCCTCTGAGATCGTTCTTGGTAACTCATGGCCGCGCAACAAGGCTGGTAAGAAGGACGTCAAGCATTTGGAACGTCTCAAGCGAGTTGCTGGCACCACCTTTGTCAAGTACAACCAATCGACTGGTGAATGGACCTTCACCGTTCCGCATTTTTCGTCGTACGGTCTGGACTACGACGACTACAGTGACGAAGATGAAGATGCTTCCAGCGAGCTCAGCGACGTTCCCGATACGCCAGCAGATCAACAGCACCGCTCCAGCCAGATGACTAGCACACCTCAGGATGACTCGTTCGCTAGCCCCACCCAGTCTAGCCCGGATGACACATTCGACTTCAAAAAGGGCTTCCGTGGACGCGCCAGCGTGCCAGGTGGCTTCGGAGATGACACCGTGTACGAAGACGATGAAGATATGCAGGACACTCGGGGCGAGTCTTTTTTAGGACGGCGCTCCGTGGGTTCGCTTGATGGACAGCAGAATGCTGACTACTCTGAGAGCGAATCGGAATTGGCGCACGACCAGAGCATGGCGGGCTCTGTGTCAGGCCCAGTTCAAACCACGGAGCAGACTCCCGCCAAGGAAGATGCTTTCAAAAGCGCGCTGATGCCAAAGTCCATCCTCAAGGCTGGGCAATTCCTCAAGCCGGCAACCGGTACGCCTACGAAACCTCAACCGATTTTTGATGATGATTGGGCAAATCAACTTCAGCGTACGATCAGTCCCAAGAAGCAGGATCGACAGGCCCTCCGCGAAAGCCAGGGGCATGTTTTGAGAGAACAAGAGACTCAGCCTACGAAGTTGTCACAGTCTATTCGCGATCGTCCAATGACCACAGCCATGGACCTAATGGATTCTCTCTTCGGCGAACCCGAGAAGCAGCAGTTCCCCCAGCGTGGTGGACACGGTATTGAGGTTTGACTTCCCCTCCCTTTTGCGTTTTGATATGGTGGGGCGCAGTCTTTGGCAGGTTTCCTACGTGGCTTTCCTTCATAGATTGACGCTTGGGCCTTACGTCCGCCCATGTACATAGTTATAAATGGAACGAGATTGCTGAAACTCTCTCCTCTAGTTACCCTATTCCAAGCGACCCAAGACATCGTCCGATCTGGACCAACTCTCCGACGCCGACAAAGACTTCCATAGCTGCAGCAAACCCCATTTCAGCGAGGCCAACATCCTAATCTACGGCAACAAAGGTCCTGCGCACCTCGAAGGTGGTGTCTTTCCTACCGCTCAAGAGCCACTCGTTGGCGCTACAAAGGATGTCAGGTTCGCGAAGATGCCTACATTCACTGATGTAAGTAATGGCGAATAGATATTGTCAAGACATAAGTACTGACAAATACAGTCTTCCCCAGAAACATTGTCCCTCCAGAAGCGGCACACGAGGATCTACACTCCCGAGGGCGTTCCGTCTGCGAAACTCCTGACCGACCCTGCCCCTTTGGAATTCTCCAGCATGGCAAAGGCCGTCGCACTTGATACCACTGCAGGCGTTCAAGAGCAGCAGGCCTGGCAGTTGTTGTCGCTTTTGTATGACGACGCCGACAGGGTTCCCGCCGAGATTCATGTAGAAGACATGAAGGTTTATCGGAAAGAGAAGCTTTCGGAATTCTGGAAGTTGCTTGTCTGGGAAGATGCGCAGAAACACGCCCAACGAGCTGACTCTCCCGAAGAGCGTGCTATCGCACAGCTTAGCTGCAACAACGTTCCGGACGCCTGTCACACTTTGTTAGATGGCCTCGACTGTCGCCTGGCTACGATGATCGCTCAGATCGGAGGTGATGAGATGATGCGACAAAGCATTGCTACTCAGATCGAAGAGTGGCGCCGTCTCGACACACTCTCGGAGATGGAGGATGCTCATCGTGCGCTGTACGAGCTCCTCTCTGGCAACTGCATCCAAGCAGAGGGCAAGACCGGCGCAGGCCGTGAGAACCGTGCTTCCACTTTCAACATCTCAAGTCGGTTTGGCCTGGACTGGCGACGAGCCTTTGGATTACGTTTGTGGTATGGCACGCTCGTCAACGAACCCATCGAAATGGCTGTAGCGCAATTTGCAGACGCCGTTCGAGATGGCAGGGAAGACGTCAAGCCAGTGCCGTGGTTTGTGCAGGACAACATTGACATGGGCTGGAACGACTCCACCGCAGAGCATCGCGAAGACCTCTTATGGGGCATTTTGAAGCTCTACGCCTCGGCAAAGATGGATCTCCCCGCGAACATTGAGAATGTTCTTGCTCCGGAGAACGTATCTGGCAACCCCTTCAACGCCCGTCTCTCTTTTCAGCTATTCCAGCTCTTCAAATCTCGACAGGAAGACGCCAGCGAGGCAGACGAGCGCAAGGTTGCCATGCCCACAGCCCGGGGTGACGACGACGGTGAAGACAGGTTCCGCCGTTCATTGCAGTCATGGACCGCTCCAGGTGCTGAAGACGACGAGCAAGCAGCGAATCCGCTTGTGGAGCTGGGTGATAAGATCACTCTCACTTATGCAGCCTCGCTACACACGCCGGAGCACTGGACGACTGCTATTTGGGTCTACTCCCATTTGTCTTCTGCACCGATGCGTGAGCACTACATGCGCTCTCTAGTCAACCAATTCATCGGTTCGTTCTCCTTGGAGGACGGCAACCCCACCTACGCACACGTCACGGGCGACCTTCATGTCCCTGCGACGTGGCTGCACGCTGCTGCCGCTCTGCACGCGAAGTCGAACGGCGATGCCCTTCGCGAGGCAACGCATCTCATCAAGGCCGAAGAGCTGGAAGAAGCCCACGAAGTGCTCTGCCGAAAGGTCGGTCCAGAGGCTATCATCTCTCGCGACTACGACGCGTTACGTGAGCTCATGGCCGGCTTTGTCGCAGAATCGAACGTGCCTCTTCCCCGAGAACCCGTACAAGGCTGGGCCCAAGGCGGTCAGATCTACTTCGACTACATCGAGCTCATCGACCTGACCGGCCAGCGCTCAACATACCGTGTAGACGAGGACCTAGACGCGCGAGTAGAAGAGCTCCTCGCCAAGCTGCAGCGTGCGCTCGAGATCGCGGGTCGCGACAGACTAGGCGCATGTGGTCTAGAAGAGCGTGTAGCCCTGATGGAAATTGCAGGCACCGTCGCCAACCTCATCACAAAGACTCAGGTATGTTCTCAATCACCTTCTCCGCCGCCATCTTTAGGTGTAATAGGGCTAACACACATCATAGCGTACGAACCGCAACTCTATCCTCAAACTGCCCCTCACAGAGGACCTATGGCTCAAGCACTCCATCGACCTTAGCACAAGCTATTACCGCAATGTGCTCGTCTCCAGTCGCTAGGAGTAGATCGTCTACAACATGGCACAAGACTTGCGGCCTTGTACTATACATTTCAACTCGATGAAGAATGGTACCTTTACATTTCGGCATGCGCTGAAGGGGGTGGTGTCGTGGTGAGGTGAGAAACAATCAGCGTATGTAGATGGCCCTTTTAGCGATTACATCTTTCTGGACGGTGGTTCATTGTTTGTTTGTTTCCTCTTTTGATTCCTTAATGTGCGACAAATGATAAAGATTGGCTGTTTCGCATTTGAATTTTTGATGCTGGATGTGGATGGATGGATGGAAACGCATTATCGGACTGTGTAAGTGAAAGCAAAAAGCGCGATTTGATTCTCCAAGTGTATAATAGATGTCTTATTTATGGATTTGTATGGGCGAGTGTTTTAAATGGATGATTTGGTTATTACAGCTGTTGTTTGGCTTACTTGTGCGCTGATGTATCTTCGATTTGTGATGAGAGGGAACACGAGTGGAAGAGCTGCATAGATGTCTAAATGCTCCTATGGTTGCTACAAAAGGGTGGTTATATATACAAAAATGGTTAATAGAGCCCAAGTCTGTTGAGAGACACGACCAATTCCCTACTGTGCAGGTGCGGAGACGGTATCTCTTGGTGGGCCTTGAGGACGTCCGCCCCTTGCGCCGCCTCGACCCCCGCGACCAATCTTGCCTCGGCCACCTCTAGTAGCGTTCTCACGTCCAGCCCGACGACCACCATCACCGTCTGGTTTGGCAGGTGCTTTTTCTGGGCCGTTCTCGTTGGTGGGAGCAGCAGGGCCGGATTTTACGTCCTTCTTTCCCTTGCCGCGTTGATTTTCCTCCCCACCATCCTTCTTCTCCTGACCTTTGGACTTGCCCCCTTTCCCACTTCTGCCCTTTCCTCGACCCTGACCAGCAGCTTTGGCATAACGGTCCACCAGCCGCTTCGTCTGTTCCTCTTCCTCTTTGATGCGCCTGCTCTCTTGATCCCACCACTGCTGGAACTCTTGCTCTTGCTGAATTTCCTGGAGGCTGCGCTTGGCTGCCGCATCACGTATCGACGCCTTCTCCGCTTCTTGCAACGATAGAATCTCCATCATGCTTAGATGCTGACTTGGTGAGGTTGGAGAGTGCTGCGGTAAAGGAATGTGACGGACAGATCGAGGGGTTGGAATCGGGTCAGTTGACACAGACATTCCCCTTTCGGAGGCAGCAGGACGAGCTTTGGAGGGAGATGCGGTACTGGGAGCATCTTGGCTTTGCGAGGCAGTGCGCTTATCCTTTTGCTTGGAGTTTGCGCCTTTGTTCGCAACAGTCTGACGCATGGTAAGCTGAGGAGTGCTAGACGTGCGTGAAGGCTGCGGCGAAGACTTGGGCGTTGGCTGCGTAACTGGTGTCATAGCGGGGCTGTTGCTCGGTTTTCGATGTGCAGTTGCCTGCCACGGCGATACAGCTGGTGGCACCGGCTGTGGCTTGTCCGTCGGCGTGCCGAGTTGCTGAGCTTGTTGGAGACGTTTGCGTTCCTTTTGGGAAAGTTTCGCATGAGCTGCCTTTGCAATACGCTCATTCTCTCCTCGGGAAAATCCGAGCGATAAGTTCGAGGGCGTAGCTGATGAATCCTGAGCCATGATATCTTTCAGATCGAGCTTAGGGCCAGCAAGCGGTGCAGAGCCCCAAGGCTGATCAGAAGGCCTCGCATCTTTGATGGCTGGTGGTGGGAGCGGACTGACAGACTTGAGCGGAATGTCTCCACCCCTGAACGAATCTGGTGATGGCCGACTCGGTCTCTGAATCGACCCCCAAGGTGCTTCCAGAGATCCCACTGGTGTATCCATCATTTTCGCGTCCTCGCCTGTTCCGGTGAAGCGAGGGGGTTTGATCTTCTTAGGTATATCGTCCTCTTCATCCTCTCCGTCAGACATTTCAAACATGAGGTCCTGGGCAGAGGATTTCCCCTTGAGTGTTGGGGTCAGCGCGGGACTCTTCGCTTCCTTGGACACTCGCCTCCGGTTTCGCTGACGAAGGGGTGAAGCTGCGACCTCTTCCAAACTCTGCGCCCTGAACGAAGTGGACATGCTATCGCCTTCCGCATATTTGTTCGATAACACGATCGCATCGACTTTGGCGCGCTTCCCTCGCTCGATCCTTTCGGCGAGCTCCGGGTAACGATCGAACAGGAGGGTTTCTGCCCGCCCACTTCGCGCAAACGGTAGGTAGGCCAACTGGTTATCATGTGCGACTTGATTAAGCTCCAACAACAGGTCTTCATCGAGTTCGTCCAAGGAGCCGTTTTGCATTACTGCTTCTAAACTCAGGCAAACGTATTCAAGAGCCGCATCCTTGAACTCTGCGACAGAACTCGGTGCAACTGCCGTGAGAAGCGAACAGACGTTGCGGGCATTAACTATCCTTTAATCAGCAATTGCGTGGAACCGCTATTCAATCTGCACATACCATAGCGGCCGATCAGTCTCTGGCAAATTTGCGAGAGACGGTCCAGCATTAGCTCGTTCGCAACAGCCATGATGTCCATGACGTGATCAAGCAGTTCATCTAGTGCCAGGAGATCGTTCAGATCTTCACTCGTAACATCTGCAAAAATCTCTTCTCCAGCATCCGTATACAAATGGCGCACCACCAACTCAAATAGGCGGGTTTCAACATGCGTCAAGTCAATGTGAATGAGTGGAGAATCCTCAGTCTGTCTTCCTGCGAGCCATTGGCCACCAGCACGCCCCCTGAACAAGCCTTCGAAGAAAGGACACCGCTCACAGATGACATCTGAATGCAGCAGCATCTCTCCATCTGCGAGGTCAACAATGACATCGCCGCTTTCGAAGAAGGATTGGTCTTTGATGGCGAGTTCCATGTCCATGTGCAGGGACTTTCGGGGATTCACCATCTGTCGAACAGCAGGCTCGAGCTGTCGCATTTCTAAACGAAGGGCGACCTTCATCAGTTCAGTGCGCACAGCGCGATATCTGTGCGCCATTGTAGGGTAGTGCCGTGTCACGTTCCAGAAGTCGATCACTGTATCAGTGTAGGAGTACAAAACCAGGTTGAACAAGGTCAGGAAGTCGAGACTCTGGAACAATACCAAGAATCTTTTACCGTCTTGTTTGATGGTCAGCAGATCGGCAATGGTATGGTCAGATCCTTTGACTCGGAAGTCGAGCAAAGCATCCCGCAGAACACGACTGCGACCAGCCAAGATGAATTCATGGACCGGAATGCGGACATCGGACAGTGTAGAGCCAACTTCCATATTGTAGGATCGATCCGCCGAGGTCGATGAACGCTGGAGTATGTCATCCATCTCAGCTTCTAAATCTTTAGACTTGAGAACACGCTTGCGAAGACCTTGCGCATCTGCGGCTCCCGTCCAGAATCTTGGAGTAGGCTCCTCGTCGTCCGACGCCTCCTCGTAATTCGTCAATTCGTGAAAAGCGAGCAGTGGAGCAAAGTCCTCCCATAACCCAGCCTCGTCTACGCCAATCTGCGTCCGGGTGACGTCGCAATCCTTACGTATCGCGGCGTAGGCTCCAAAAGCAGAAGCACGAACAGCAATAACCCGAGTCAAGCCAGACACTCGTTGGAACTTGTAATCCTTGGGTTTAGTTTCGACAGCAGCGGTTATGTTCGCGTTCTTGATAGTAGCTCTTTTCGTGCGTCTCCAGACACTACCGACTTCAGTCGTTAAGATGATAGATCCATCCTGGTCAACGTCAACATCCCTCGCTGCCATGTGGCTCTTCTTAGACGACCATATGCGGAAAGGCGCAGAAAGCGCCCCTCTGATCTGCTTCGGATTTGTAGTGGAGGTTCCAGCGTCCTGCGAACCCTCGGAGCGCCGACTGACGGCAACAGTAAAGACCTCGCCCGATGTAGATAGTGCGCAGATGGTATCACCACCAGAAGTAATCTTGCTGATTTTGTTTGGTGCAGTATCGTACTTTGTCGTCAACCAGCTCTCTTTGAGGAAGCTACTGGTGAATCCGTCTAGAGGGAAGCTGACCTTGGCATAGCCGTAGTTTGCGAAGACCCAGACCTCGCGACTTTCCAAGAGGCATATCGTGGCTCCATCAATGGCCGAGACCGAGTGAATGGGACTGGAGAACAGTGCAGCAGCGATTTTCCGAGGTATGACCTGCATCTCTAGTGACCGAGCGTCCGAGTCCACGATGCCTAGTTGGCCCTCATTCTTTCCAAAGGTATACAGTGAAGTTGCTGTGTGCACAACAGAATGTATGCGAGAGGCAGCGATGCCTGTGACGACGTCGCGTTTTAGCGGCCCAAAGATTTGTCGCGGTATGGTTGAAATCGGATCGTCATCTTTCATGGTCGGCTTAGGCAGCGTGTAGCCGAGCTGTCCGTAGGCATTATTACCCCACGAAAAAACTTCTCCTTCATCTGTGATGGCCAAGGTATGGTTCTGCCCCAAAGCAACAGCGGCAACCTGCTTCTGTCCCAGTCCACCAGTTTCTATACAGGTAAACTGATATCTCGTAGTCTCATTACCCGTGCCTAAACGACCACCAGGGCCGTGGCCGCACATGTACAGATTGGAAACGGGGTCAGTTGTTAGAACAGCAGTGTGCAATTTGGACATGCGGACATCTTGGATGACTATTGGGGTGTTGCGAATATGGGTGGGTAAATCTACTGTACTGCGCGGGTGGAGGAGGCCAGAATCCTGCACCGGTACGCCCATGGTTGCATAATGCTGGTTCTCTCGGTCGCGGTGCTCCTTGTAAAAGCGCTGCAAGAGATGGTCTGGCCTGCGTAAAGTGACGCGCTCAGGAAACTGGCGGTCGTCCTCGTCTCCAAAGCCAAGAGTGACATTCTTGTTGCTTCCAAAGGTGTACACTTCATCTCCGCCAAGCAGAACAGGCGGGGTGATGAATCTCTTGCGCATCTCATCGTCAACATCGCCACTGTCTCCATGGGCCATGTCATCATCGGAATCTACATCTAGAATGGGTGACTCCTCCGGGCGCAGGGTGCGATCCTTGATGGTCATGGAGAACAAATCTAGGGGTCCATAGCCTTCCTTGTCCTTGATCTTTACAAGGCCTCGCGCATGCTGGTTGAAGCCGCTCGAGCCTTGGCCTAGAATGTCCTTTGCGTCGCGGTTCAAGATAAGACGCGCAATGGCAATGTTGCCAAAGTAAAAAGCCCTGTGGAGCGCAGTCCAACCATTCTCGGCGTCTTGGATGTACACGTCAGTCCACGGATGCTCGAGCAGTGCGTGGGCAAACTCGACAGCGCTCTCAGCCGTGGATGAGGCAGCATGATGCAATATGGTCATTCCAGCCGCATCGCGACTGTTGATGTCAAACCGGTTCAGATTTGCGGCAGCGCCCATAGCCATCTTTCGAGCCTTGACACTTGGTATTGGCGAAGCATTGTAGCTGCTTGGGCTGCCATTCACTGCCGTGGCAGATGCGCCTCCCTGCCAGCCAGTGAAGCCTTTCTGTGCTGGCGCCCGGCTCGTATGCACGGGGGATGCGAGGACATGCCGAAAGCTGTCGACGTCATCTTCGAGGTAGTATTTCCAGAGATAGCCGCTCATGTGCCGATAGGAGGAAGGAGTGATCCGAAGCTTTTACGGGTAGCACCTGGCCTCAACCTCGTGGGATCGAAGCGTATTTAAAGGTGCTTGCTGCAAAGCTGAGGAAGACTCCAGGGAAGAGGTGCCGAGCGCGATGAGTCAGCGGTTTGTGCGATGGCGTCTACGTGTTCGGATGATTAGGCGTGGAATGCGTCGTGGGGTTGTGTGTAGGTCGGCGGGCGCACGGAAGGAAGGGGCAATGTGGCAAGTCGTCGCCTAGAGAGTTTAGATGTGCGGTAGACGTGAGGTAGCAAAAGGCGGAACAGATGTCTGCGACAGATTGCTGTGGCGATATGAGTGGGTTGGGGCGAAGGCGCAAGTGGCGGGGTGGGAATTGGTTGTGGGAAGGTACAGTGGTGCTAGGTGATAGTATCGATGACGAAACTACCGAGGCGAGACGAGAGGGAGCGGGAAGCTGGGTGCATGTGTCGCGAGAGTCAAGATGAGTCAGAGTGAGTATGCTCTAAGTGCTGGCTGGAGAGTCTGGTCAGTGCGAAAGCGAGATTAGTTGGTTATATGAGGGATCAAGTCGCGAATATGCTCCGGAAGTGCATGGCGGGCGTGCTGTGGGATGCCTCTATGGTATCCATCGGAAATCAGCCAATAGGAGTTGACCTCTCCTCCACAAGCTGCCCTTGGAGGACGACATTGCTCGTCGCGACAACCATCCAAAGCGCTTTACGGCAGTATATGATCAATGACTTCACTGTCAAGGGATGCTCCGACCTCGGGCAGTGGGTGCCTGGACAGGCGCGGAGGGAAGTGATCAGACGTTGCGCGCAATGACGGCGAAGAAGTCGCACTATATACAGCGCACGGCTTGCTCCACTGTGACTGGCGGTGAAGCTGCTACGACAGAGGAGATGTAGTCATTATTGAGACAAGTCTCGACATTGTTCGGTGGAACTCCAGGGTGAGAGCTAGAAGCAATAGCTCCGTGAACGTCTCTAGGGTAGCGGGTAATTTGGTAGACTAGGTTTGAGTCTGCCGTTGCTGTCCTGTAGGGGTTCACAGAGGCAAAAGAAAGGTGCGTCTTCATAACTTTAAGGCAGAGCAATCTTGTTCGTCGTTCCTGGCTGCGATATGGTGCATGGATGCGTGGGCTATACACCATCACGATCTGTCCCGTGAAACGCCAAGAGCCGTATCGACAGCAAAAGCAAGTCATGGATGCTTTGCAGTGCATATGCGCTTGATTGCTGGCAACGACACATTACTGGGCTAACATGGGCTGTAGGCAGCAGGAGGCGCACACGTGTTGGTGGCCTCTGTAGCGGATACGGGTCGAGGCCACGACGCGTCGTCAGGCGAAGAGAGGGAGAAGACCAGGCATAGTGGTCGCCAGTGGGCTTCGTTGGCCGCGGAGACTTGTCATATTCCGGCACGACAGCGGGGTCTCACCGGCAACGAGCGTGGCACAGACGATTCCAGATCTTGTATGACCGGTCAAGTTCGCTGTGAGACTGTGGCTGAGGGGGTAGATTGGAATGGTGAGGCGTGAGGCGTGAAGCGTGAGGCGTTGAACGGTGGTGCATCATAGCCGGGGCCGCGGCCAATGACATGGATGGATGGATGGATGGTGGATGGTGGATGGTTAGGACGGTGTTTTGTGCAATTCACGCACTCACGCATTCACGCATTCACGCATTCACGCGCAGTTCCTTGTGCAACATGGATGATCAATGATGTGCTTTGATAGCCCTCGATCGGCCGCGTCTCGATTCGGGGCATGCAGCTGCACAAGACGGCATTAGCGGCCATCACGCACAGGCACGCCCGCCCACACGCCCGCACGCCCACACGACAGCTCCCCCCCCAGCACCACCACCAGCAAGGGCCTCGCCGAAGCTTCCACCCAAACAAGAGGAGCTCCATTCTACCCCAGATTTGAGCCAAGTCAGACTGCTGCCCTTCACAGTCACCCTCTCACTAGCCTCCTGCAGCTCCCGATAGCTTTATCGCCCTCGCCCACCTGGTGCGCTTCCGCTGCATCGTTTATCATTTATCGTTTATCTTGCTCTACACGGCCCTTGTCGGGGGGGGAGCTTAGCTTAGCTATCTCTCGCTCGTCATTCCACCATCGCCGCGTGACTGACTCCCACTGCGCATGCGTCCCAACGCTCTCTGACTGTTCCAAATCCCATCATCCGCCTGTCCCCAGCCTACTGTCGCTGTTGCTGTTGCTGTTGCTGTTGCTGTTGTCGCTGTACCCTGCTTATCTGCACCGCGACGTAACTCGACGCCCTTCCACCCGGGTGCTCAGCTTAACTCCGCTTCTTCGCCTGAGGCACCGCGCACCACAACGTACCGCACCGCACCGCACCGCACCGCACCCCAACCCTTCATCGTTACCTACGCACGCTGCCTAAATACCATGGCTGCTGCTGCTGCCTGAGTCCTTTCCGGCCCGCTTAACAAGTCCCCCGCGTGCACCAGTCTCCTGAGAGACATTTCTGACAGCCCGTCCGCCAACCTGACACTGACTGCACTCGTGATGGCTACGCGCATTCACCCTCGCCTGTTTCCGCCGCAACGATAACCGTCCTACATCACCACGCCGAGTCCAGCCTCGCCTGCTGAACCCTCCCAACCCATCTGTCCCTGCACGAGCGAGGCCGCCACCATGCACCCCTACTCGCGACCCTCGCCGCGGACAGCCTCACCCGCCAGCAACCTCCAGACCAATCCCACACGAACCAACAACCAGCGGCATAGCAGTCAGGAAATGAGCCCCTACTCGACCACGCCTCCCTACAGTGATCGAGCCGCCGAGGAATCCGAAGGCGAAATGATGTCGCGAGGGGAACACGCCTCCGAGTCGGACCAGAGGCATTACCACAAGGTCAACCAAGTCATTCAGGTACGTACCTGCTGTCCCGACATTTCCCTCGACATGTGCTGATTCTTCTAGAACTTCTTCACCAAGGCAGCCCTCGCTGTCATTTCTTCCCGAGTCGTACTACCCCCCGGATACACAAAGGATGGCAAGTTGAAGCAGAACAAATGGGTATGCCATGTCTCTCCCACCACCACTTTCCGCACGCACTAACACCTCCAAGTTCAACGTCGTTCTTCCCGACAGCGATGCACTCCAACGCCAACTCACCGACTGGAAGATGATGGATGCCATGGCCGGTCAGCATCCATCCCTCTGCATCGACATCTACCTGGACATACAAGGACTCGGCCACACCCAGGCACTTGCCATTCAGGATGACGATGGGAAGAAATGGGATGTCGCCGCTGCGCTGAACTCTGCCGATGCTGCCTCTCGATCATCTACTCGTACCGGCAAACCCACACAGGTCGTCTTGGAGCGCTGGAGAGTGCATGTTGGAGATAAGAGCTCGGTCCAGCCATCAGAACTCAACGACCCCCTTCCCAACGTGTACAAAAAGGCCGTCGTCACTTTTCGATCGCTGTTCGCATCTCTACGCTTCATGCCAGCATTCCGATACAACAAGATCCTCGCCAAGCAGCCCGCCAGCGCTCCTTCGCTCAAGCTCAACTACCGCATATCGAATGGAGACTTTAGAAGCCCTCATATCGATACCCTGCGCCTGCCCCTCTACCCCCACCAGCAGACGGATGACATCACGGAGCTTCAGGACATTGATCCTACCAACTCGCCTGTAGGCCCATTGTGTGTGACGGTCGAATACCGCCAGAACTGCGAGTTCACTGTGGAGAATTCTGAATCTCTTTTGAGCTCCCAGTTCATGGGCCTGGACGATACCTATTTTGAACAGCGAGCCCGTCAGATGCCTGGCTCGCTCCCCGTTGATAAATTGAATGCACAAGAGAGTCCTGATGTTGGACAAGCATATGGAAGCCTTTCGACATTCCATCAAGTAGGCCCACCCACCGGCACTAGTCCAATCTCCGCTCTCCGAGCCGCTCGAGATATGCCCTCGTCATCGCCCATGGAGTCGCCTCCACAGAAGCTACCACCGAATCATCGCACTGCTCAAGGTTCGAAATCGTCGTTGCGCTCCGTAGAGACACCGATACACCAGAGACGTACTTCAGTTTCGTTTCAGCCGTTCAAAGCCGGCTCGCTCTCTTCCTCGCCAGCGCCCGTAAGCGCAATGCCTGCTTCTCCAACCAGCTCGTTGGGAAGGCCGGGTAGCTCTTTGGGCCGGACTACTACCCCAAGCTCGCTCAACCAACCACGCAACCGCACCTCTCTCAATGCCCTACCACAAGCAGCTCTTCGGACGCCTTCATTACCCAATGAGACCGTCATCACCTCGTCTGCGTCAAGCTCACCGAAACCTGCACCAATAAGCCGCTACAGTAGCAGTTTTGGTCACAGGAGGAGCAAGTTCTCTTCGGGAGGTGGTAGCAAGATGGATGACGACAATCTCAGCAGTGGAAAAGGCAGTCTATCTTCATCTATACAACGCGGTTCTGATACCTTGAACGAAGGCACTGGAGGCAGCTCAGGAGAGGTCCGGACTGACGATGAGAACATCTCCGACTTTCTCAAACTTCTCGAATCGAAAAAGGATTTGAAGAGTTTTACTCGCAGTGACAACGCCGCCAAGACAGCCACTATGCACAAGACAACGGCTCAGCTGTCCAAGTATCAGCGAATGCGAGAGTCTCACACAGGGCTTGCGGAATCGGTATCTTCTTCCACCATGCTCCATCGTTCGTCCTCCTCTTCAAGTCGGCACTTATCTAGCGTACCCGCAATGATTGCCGGGACCTCTGTATCTACAGCATCGTCACCTGGAAAGCCAATATCGCCACACACACCCCACACCCCCGCCATTCCTTCTCGCCTGAGCGCAAACAGCATCGTTGAATACGATCAACCCACACGGAGTAGAAGTCGGCCAGACCGAAGAGCACGCGAACACGATCCAGTCAATGTAGAGGAGCAAAGCGAGAGTGAAGACCAAAATGCCAACGCAATTGCCATTCCGACATCGCCACGCCCATGGCACTACACTCGCAGGTCGAGCTCTGTCGCCCAACAGAGCCGAACGCTACCCGATGACGAACCAGATGTGTTTGGCGTGCGCTCGGCCAGTCTTCCATCGGAAGAAGTCGATCGTGCCAATGATCTCCATCGCCTCACCAGCGCCGGACTCACTTCTAGTGGACTGTTTGCGCAAACAGAGATGCTGGCGAATCGCGATAGTCAGAATGCGGATAATGATTCTCGCGACGACTTGCCCCGACCAGCATCTACATCCAAAATAGCCTCAAAGCGTGGAACCCAGGCCAGTCCACGTGGCCGAGGAGGGTTCTTCTCGCACAGCTCTTCTACCAGTCTTAGCACGGGTGGCACAAGCTCGACGGAACGGCAGAGCCGCTACAACTTCAATAGTCGCGCCGCAACCAACATTGATGACGACGAACCCTTGCTCTTTCAGATGAGCGAGATTGGTGCTGGGGGCTCCCGGCGCAGTCTCGAAGAAGCAAGAGGTGGAACGAGCACAGGAAGCGCCGGAAAGCGTGCATCATACTTCCGCTGATGCATTTCCTTTACATACCTTTTTTACTCTTCTTGCACTTTTATTTCTACTATGATGTTTTTTCGTGGCGTTGTCGGTACCAGGAGTTTACAAATATCTCTTTCTCGTCCTTTTTAGCGGTCTACTTTGGTCTCGCATTCTGTCAGAGCATCTTTATTGTCTATTTTCCAGATTGAATATATGGCTGTTTTTGGCCTGGAGCTGGATGGGCCCGGCGTTACATTAGGCATGGGATTGTGCGACTTGATCGGGAAGGACATGTAACTTTCACGTAGGGGTGCATGGAGTTGATATGGGGACTTTGGGTATGGTCATGGCAGTATAGCTGGGCACACCCCGGCTGGGTTGTTGCCTTGTGGGTATGAATGAATATGTGAACACTCCGCTCAACTTCCATGTCTGCTTGCCTCTTTTTCGACGTGCGATGAAAAAGGTGCAATAAAGGCTATTCTACATGATGATGAAGTGCAAGTTTTGTTCGTAATCATACAATCTCCACATCCACTGGGTCATTTATTGCGTCTTCCCAGCAGGCTTCACGCCCTTATGTATAGCTGCAATGCCATCGGTCAAATCCTCATACCCCTTGCCCGGCACCAAAAACCCTGCGTCACGAATCATACCGCTAAACTCCTCCTGACTGGGGAACCTCGCAATGCTCTCTACAAGATACTGATAGCTATCCCTATCCCCCGCAACTAGTTGACCAATCAGGGGAATAGCACCAAAGCTCCAGCGCTGGTAGACAGCATTGAACAAGGGATTATTCACCTTGCTAAACTCCAAACACGCAAACACGCCGCCAGGCTTCAACACACGAAACGCCTCCCTCAGTGCAACATCTTTATGCGTGAAATTACGAATCCCAAACGCAACCGTGTACAAATCGACGCTGGAATCCGGTATCATGTGCAAATCCTCGGCATTCGCTTCGACAAAGTCGAGCCGCGGAGAGCGCGCATACGGCGTCTGAAGCGAGCGTTTCTTGCCCTCTGCCAGCATATCGGCGTTGATATCCGCGACGGTGACGCGTGTGTGCGCATCGTGGTTTATCGTCGAGGCGTGGTCGAGCATCCGGAAGGCGATGTCGCCGGTGCCGCCGGCGATGTCGAGGATGTTCATGCCGCGGTCGGACGGTGAGGAAGTGCGGGTCAGTGGGTTAACACCGGGGTTGAGGTTGCGCACGAAGTGGTCTTTCCACAGGCGGTGGATGCCCAGGGACATGAAGTCGTTCATGGAGTCGTAGGATGAGGCGACCGAGGAGAAGACGGCGCCGACTGGAATTGATATTGTCAGCTTGGAGTGTAGTGAGGGGAGGAGAGAAAGGATGTGTACCTCGCTGCTCCTTGAGCGCTTCAGCAATAGTTTCAAAGCCGAAATGCGTCGTCTGCGATGCATCTTGCGCTGACTTTGGCGGTGGTGGTGGAGGCGGCGTCTGCTGTTGCTGCTTTGCTTGTCGGACGGTGCAGGAAAAACAGCGATATGGTTCTACCCTTCTCTTACTGCCCGCGAGCAATTGACGCCCTATTCTCTGTCGTGAAGCCTGCATCTTGCCTGTGCTGGATTTCAATGGCAGAATCGTTGCAATTGAAGCGCTTGGCAACCAACTTTCTCTATAGGCGGCGCTATGACACGCGCATCTATCGCTTCCGGGGGTTTGCTAGCGCCCGCCTGTTTGATGGGCCGTGGCTGTGTGGCGGTCGTGGCTCGTGCGCGGCTTGTGTGGTTTGGCCGCGGTAAACATGTTGTCCCACTTACGCCGACGCTTGCCGCCCGAACTTCCCCAGGAATATACATCCGTTTCCCTTTCCCCTCCCCGCATATCTAGACATGTAGTAGAATCACCATGTCTTTCCGCTATTCTTCGCGGAGATTGCAATTACAGAGGCTGCTGAGCAGTCCCGTCACTCGCTTCAATGCGTCGAGTAAGCCGGTGAACACGCCGTGGCAGACATGTCGCGGTGTTGCTTCGACGCCCACGGCTGAGAGGTGAGTTTTGTCACATCTGATAGAAGAAATAGGACAGAGAAACTGATAAGCAAGTACAGAGTGCTGTTTCCCGGTGCGCTGAACAGCGAATTCACCAATACCATGGAATTCATGCAACCAGCACAGGCCCAGGCCATATCGACTTACCGCGTCATGAACCAGTATGGCGATATAATAGACAAAGAGGTCGGAGTCGAGACTTCAGATGAGGAGGCTTTGTCACTATACAAGAACATGGTCAAGCGTTAGTCAAGTTCCAACCTGTGCTTTGGATAATGAATTGACCGCTTCATAGTCAGCATCATGGATCTTCTCATGTTTGAAGCCCAACGACAAGGAAGACTGTCATTCTACATGGTATGTTGACTATTTGACAATGCAAGAATGTGCTACTAATTTTGCCAGGTATCTGCTGGCGAAGAAGGCATTGCCATCGGTTCCGCCAGCGCCCTCTCTCCCGCCGACGTTATCTTCTGCCAATACCGCGAATCGGGCGTATACCTCCAGCGCGGCTTCACCCTCTCCTCGTTCATGAACCAGCTCTTCGCAAATGCCAAAGACAATGGACTAGGCCGTAACATGCCAGTGCATTACGGCAGCAAGGAACTAAATATCCACACCATCAGCTCAACCCTCGCAACGCAAATCCCACACGCAGCAGGTGCAGCCTACGCATTGAAGATGCAGAACATTCAAAACCCGGACACAGAGCCTAGGGTCGCTGTATGCTACTTTGGCGAAGGCGCCGCCAGCGAAGGCGACTTCCACGCCGCTCTTAACATTGCTGCCACCCGCCAAGTCCCCTGCATCTTCATCTGCCGCAACAATGGCTACGCAATCTCCACGCCTACCTCAGACCAGTATCGCGGCGACGGAATAGCGTCCCGCGGCGCAGGCTACGGCATCGCCACCCTCCGTGTCGACGGCAACGACATCTTCGCCGTCCGCCGCGCCACAGGCGAAGCCCGGCGTCTGGCCCTGCACGACGGCGGCCGCCCCGTCCTCATAGAAATGATGGCATACCGCGTAGGTCACCACAGCACATCCGACGACTCGTTCGCCTACCGCCAGCGCGTCGAAGTCGAAGACTGGAAACGTCGCGATAATCCCCTCACCCGGCTCAGAAAATGGCTCGAGAATAAACAGCTCTGGGATGAAAACAGAGAAAAGGAAATGAGAAGCGCCATGAGGAAGGAGGTGCTAAGGGCGTTTGAAGAGGCCGAGAAGGAAAAGAAACCTAGTATCCGCAATGCGTTTGAGGGTGTTTGGGAGGACTTGACAGAGGAGCAGAGGGCCCATGTCGCTGAGTTGAAGGATATTTTGCAGCGATATCCGAAGGAGTATGATCTTGAGGGGTTTGAGGGGGGGATCAAGGGGCTAGATGATCTTTTAGAGGGGAAAAAGTAGCGAGAAGAAGATTTGGGTGATGCAATACACCGTTGATGGGTGGAACCCTTTATACATCATTTCTGTCATTTGCTCACACACTCAGTCACTTCACTTGGACTGTCTACAATTAATGACTTGTTGCTACATCCATATTCCCCACCTCCAAGCTCGCTGGTTGAAAGAGGCTCGCGCACTCCTTCTCGTCGTACAATCCTCGTCCATCACACATATCACACAGATCGCACAGTACCCAGCCGCTAAGCCATCACATCTCATTTTATTCTGTACATGTCAACAAGGCCGGACGTAGAACGACAGCAAATTACATGTAGACTTATAATTCTAATACAGAATTGCCACCACATACGACCATAGGATCTTGAGAACAAGGCTTCCCGTTCGCTCAGCCCTATTTAAGCAAGATACCGGCGGATTAGTAGTTAGGTGGGTGACCACTAGCGAATCCCCGCTGTTGTATGTTTTTTTTGTCCTAAATGACAGAGCTAAGCGAGCCTGAATTCCTTGCCTTGTGAAATCTGCTGCTGCAGCATTGAATAATCACCATTAAACGATCGTGTAGCTACCAAATCGATTTATTACCATATATTGTGAAGCTACGTAGCGTCGACCAACCAATC
The DNA here is from genome assembly GCA_029100535.1 of Stemphylium beticola. Lineage (NCBI taxonomy): Eukaryota > Fungi > Ascomycota > Dothideomycetes > Pleosporales > Pleosporaceae > Stemphylium > Stemphylium beticola. The sequence goes on along the minus strand of JARBXR010000020.1, from coordinate 30,106 downwards.
GGGATCAGCATCTTCGTCTTCTGGATCCTCCATCATTAGTGAACCGTTTTCTGATGGCGACGATGGCGGAGAATCCATCTGCACGTCATGTGTGCTTTCCGCTGCTCCGCCTTTTACATGTGCGGGTAGTGCTGTGTTTCGTTGCGGTTGCTCGGGTGCTGGCTGTGCGGCGTCGGGAGGAGGATGTGGTTCGTCGGGTATGGAACCACCTGCGGTATCGTCTGCAGCGCCGTCGTACTGCGGGGGAGTCTTCACTTTGGCGTCTTGGGCTGTAGTCGAGGGCCCGGCTTCATCTATGTAGTCTTCTGGAACGAAGCCACCGCCCTCATTGTCTTCTGACGAGTAAATCTGCCCGAAGCTGTTTTTGCGTCGGGGTCGCAGTTGCTGTGAGTCTAAGATGGAGCTTTCGAAGCTTTGATGTCGATTGAGACTAATTGGTGCGGCGTTCTTGGTTTCTTCTGAGACAAAGCCGCTGCCACTTTCTCCGTCGTCCGTGTTGTGGTTGGCCGGTAGGAATCCTCCATCACCGTAATCTTGTGGAGGTGGCTGGTAGCCGCCACCTGATGGCTCAGCGACTTCGCCTTCATCAGGGAAGAACCCCCCAGCCATCTCTTGAGCTGCGAGCTCTCGATCCTCCTTACTAATCTCGTCCTGCGCATCGCTGGCTTGCCCTTTCTCGCCGTCAATTTCAATAGCGTTGACGCGTTGCGCGATACGGAGACCAAGGAAGAAGCGCCTCCAGAGCCGTAGAGATTCCGATCTTCGTGTTGCCATCTCTGCTTCTTCCTGTTGATACTCCATACCCTCAATGACTGCCTGTACAGCGTCTGCATATTCCCGAGCGACCACGACACCCTGTACGATTGCCGTGCCGTGTCGACCCTTGAAAGAGAAGCCAGTGACGGCATCTGCAAAGTCGACACCAACAATACGTGCTGCTTTAGATGCGAGTTTATGCCGGATATGTGTACCACCTGGCGGGCACATGGAAGGTACGTACAGGTCCAGATTTCCATAGACATTGCGTGGGACACGACCTCGAACCACGGGAGGAGGGACGTAGATTTCAGTCTGAAACTCGGCAAAGAGGCCAGCTCCAACCTCTTCTATCCCGTCTTCAGCATCCATCTCCGCGCCAATTGAGCTTCTTCGCCCCTTCTTGGGCTTTGCACGCTTGAGTGGTTGCTCGCCAAACTTGACGTCTCTTCCCATGCGATACCACTTGTCGGCTGATCTGACCAAATGGACGTTGGAGCGACGATATATGGGCTCCATCTTGGGATTCATAGCCGTGCCGCAATTTACCTTGCCAACCTGATTGGGAGGATGTATTACCTCATTATGTCTGAGGTGGCGCTCAAGTACGTAGACTGGGTGCCCTTTGAAGTCTTGAACATTCTTCGGTATACCTTCTGATGCTTCTTTACGCGCCAATGTAGCGTCTTCCATCTGGTCTCTATCTAGCGTGGATGTGCGCTCGAAGAATTTCATTGTCCGTCTCCACCATCTTGCCCCATCAGGCGTACTTTCGACACGGTATTTCCGCGTCTTGGCATTGTATGATTTTGCATATCTCCGGGTGACGTCTCGCGCTGTATAGTCATCCTCGAATGCGATCGCATAAGACAGACTGTTCTGTGCAAAGTTAAGCGGGGGCTCCAGCTTCTCGGGTGAGTTCACAGTGAATGTAGAGTGCGTGTCGATGGTTACCCACTTCTGGTAGGAAGGATTGAAGGCTTCAACCCAGTAAACGGGATATGGAGTATGGTAGGCTTTTTGAGTCTTAGGCGCCACGCCAGTCTGGTTTAGGACGGCGTGTCGTTCACCCATGACACGCTCCAATCTGGACAGTTTCTTGTTTCGCGGTACCTGTGACTTAGGTTTCGTGGGACTCGGCTCTGCCGGCTTGTTGAATGGGTCAATAACGATGGCATTCTTCTGCGCGCTCGTCTTTTGTGGGGTTGCACGTTCAGCTGCAGAAGCGAAGGGGAGAGGCTGCAGGGAACAGACCAGGCGAGTATCTATGCCAATGCCGCGAAGAAGGGCGCAAAACAACTGCGTTCCGACGTCCTGAGAGCCTTGCAAGGTATGCGCTGCAGTACGGAAGTCGTCCTTGTCCATGGAATCATCCATGTCGTCAAAGTCGGAAAACGGCCGGATAGCCGCCTCAACTTCTGCCCAACGTGGCTTGTACATGCCTTGTGCGGTAATGTTGAATCGCTTCGACCACAGCATCTTTAGTTCATTCATCCCGTCAATAAAGTGTTTCGAGGCCGAATACTGTGTCAGGTCGGGATTTGGTACAAGGTTGGACAGGGTCTTGGTAGGGATGATTTTGCGTAATGTGCTCTGGACTCTCCTGTCGTTACACCAGGCATTTCTGCGGTAGACATGATACAGTAGACAGAGCACGTGCATCTTATGGATGTCCAGACGACGCTTTTTATCCACCGTGATGGCGCGCCGACGCATCTTCCTCTTGGCTCCGGTATCATCGGTCTTCTTTGCGCCCATGGTGATGGATATGTCCCCGATCTGAGGCGTGGCCTCTCCGCCGCGGTCCGGGTCATCGCTGTCGTCGCCGTCGCCAAGGGCATCTTCCCACTCCATATCGCTATCATCCGACTCGTCGGAGTCTATGATGGTCTGTCGCACGCGTCCACTAGCGTGTATAAGCTCTTGGGCGGTCGACTGGACTGTAGTCGTGGGTTGCGGTTGCGTGTGCGACGGCGCCGTCTTTCTCTTCTTTGGCGGCCGCTCGTCCTCGTCTGGGCTGGTGACATTGGATGTCTGCTCGTCGCGCAACATTTCCTGGAAGACAGCTGGTACCTCGTCGTCTGGCTGCGCTTTCTTCCCTCCCCGCGCCGATCTTCTTGGTGTCGCCGCCGCCTCGATTGGCTTGTGCGATTTTGCTCGCGCGCCAGCCATGTTTCCCGTCACTTGCCTAGTTGGCGCGATGCGCGGGCGTAGATGGGTCTTGGCGTGTGTTGTCGGTGATTACCAAGAGATTCTTCGTTTACCATGGCGACGTTCATTATAGTCATCGGAAACTTGGGCGCTAGTGATAGCGAGATGCTGCATGGCGGCAGGCAGACGTTGTTGCGGGTCCATGACTGCGAACGGCACTGATGACGCAATCTGCATCAGAAGCGCGCTATCACGTGTTGGGCTCTTAGCCACCGCCTTGGCCCCTAGCCACCTGCACTCCTTGATATCTGATAGTGCCAGTGGCACTTGTGTGCCCTGTCAATGACCAATCCTCTGCGTCGCTTTCGAACATGTTGTCACTCTATATCCGTAACTGCGGTCGCGAGGCGACGCAGCATGGCACCCAGCTGCTAACATTGCCTCAATGGGATTGCCTCAATGGGATTGCCTCAACGGGATTGCCTCAATGGGATTGCCTCAACGGGATTGCCTCAATGGGGAGGGACAATGGGATGCACGATTTGCTCCTCCCATGCCCTACCCGACTGCAATCCATAGCTGGGCAACTACAAGGGTGCCGATAATGCCTATGCCAGAATCTATTCCCCAACTTCTACATGAAACATCACCATCAACATCATCTTACATCACTACCACGGAATACCATTACTAGTCATGGAAATGAGTATGCTCCCCACCGAAGACGGTATCCACCGGGCCCATTTGCTAGGACTCGCTTCCAACAAAAGCCGGTCCCCAAAAGCAGACCCAGAAACACCCCAAACTCTACCTTCTTTCCACAGCGCTTCTGAGGCTGGGCATGAGCATCATCATCATCATCGTGGCGATAGTGCGCTCCAGGGCTCCGATGACGACATCGAACGGGGTCCTCCGAACTATGAGCGTGTTGTGCTTCGTATCGACGGCTTGAAGTGTGGATGCTGTGAAGGTGGGCTTTCACGGGCACTTGACCGAATTGCTGCCATCAGAAACCCCCACGTGAATACGATTCTAGCTCGAGTCGACTTCGAACTAGATACCAGCCGCTTGGGCGTCGACGATATCGTCAAGCTACTCTCTACTCGAACCGGATACGCCTTCGAGGAGTATACCGCGTCCCTTGGACAAGTACTGGAATTCATTATCACCGACCCTCGGCTTCTGAAGCACGCTGGTCAACCAGAGGGAGTCATTCGTGTTGAGGCACCCGAGAGAGCGCCATGGCGCCCCTTAAAGAGGGGGAATTTTTTCAAGAAAGCTGCCGATAATCGGGAAGGGGTTACGGGAGTTCGGATACCGCCAACAAAGATACACTATGATGCGGCCAGGATAGGAGCCCGGGATGTGTTTGAATACTACCAGAAATTCGACCCGGACCTACGCCTAGCGCCTCTCACCGCAGATCCAGGGCTCGAGCTTGGAGCTAAACAAACAAAATGTGCTTTGATACGTTTCATCCCTACATTGGCCTTTACGATACCCGTGGTCGTATTTGCCTGGGCACCTGTTGATCACAGTCAAAGTATCTACGCCCACATTTCGTGTGCTTTCGCATCAGTCGTGCAGCTGATCGCCATCAAGGAGTTTGTCCCGGGAGCCTTCAGATCTCTATACCACGCACACGTGTTTGAGATGGATTTTCTCGTTGCCTTCAGTACCACTCTGGCGTACGTTTTCAGCGTCGTGTCGTACGTGTTCCAAACCCATGGCCGACCTCTCGAAACAGGATCATTCTTTGAGACGTCGACCTTGTTAGTCACACTTATTCTGCTAGGCCGTTTCATTAATGAATTTGCGCGTTTTCGAGCTGCAAAGTCGGTGTCTTTCCGCTCGCTACAGGCCGAAAAAGCCCTTTTAGTTTTGCCGTCAACTGAGAGCTGGGCAAATACATTGACCACCAAGATCGATGCACGACTCCTACAATACGGCGACGTATTCACCGTCCCTCCTCATACTAGGGTGGTTACCGATGGCCTTGTCCTGTATGGCGGCTCCAATATCGACGAGTCGATGATTACTGGAGAGTTCAAGCCGAAAGCGAAGGGTCTGGCGTCAGAAGTCTTTGCTGGAACCAACAACCAAGACGGTTTTCTTGTCGTCAAGCTAACTAGGCTACCACACGAAAACTCCATACATGAGATTGCCGCTATGGTTGAGGATGCCGAGTTGACGAAGCCCAAAGCACAGGCGCTTGCTGATCGTGTCGCTGGGTGGTTCGTGCCTGCAATCGCAACGATAGGGTTTACAGTCCTCCTCATCTGGCTGTTCGTCGACAAGTACTACAAGAACCACTCGTGGGGAAGTGCTGTGCTCACAGCAATTACGTACGCCATAGCCACCCTTATCGTCTCTTGCCCGTGTGCCATTGGCCTGGCTGTGCCCATGGTTGTCCTCATCGCGAGTGGTGTGGCAGCTCGACATGGCATTATTTTCAGGGACCCACAGATGCTAGAGACCGCTCGAAACGTTACTGATGTCGTTTTCGACAAAACTGGAACACTCACTTGCGGGAAACTTGACGTAGTGGGTGTTCCCAGATATCGTAGTACGGACAAGGCTCGTGTCAAAGGCCTCATGATGGGCTTACTAAAGGACATCAACCACCCAGTCTCCGCTGGGGTTGTACACTATCTCGCACAGGACAGGGTCGCCAACAAGGACTTCGAACCCCTAGAGGTCGTCGACATCGTCAGCTTTCCTGGTAAGGGAGTCCAAGGCACTTGTGCAAAAACGGGAATCGAGATCCGCGCTGGCAATGCCGACTGGTTGAGGATCAACGTGGTCGGGAAAGAGACCAATACCAGGTGTTACTTTACCCTTGCGGATGACCTCGGGGCCACCTTCGAGCTCAAAGATCGCCCCCGTCCTGGAGCAGAAATGGTCATTGGAAAGCTGCAGGCTCGCGGCATCCAGGTACACATGATCAGCGGCGATACAGATGGCGCAGTAGAGGATGTCGCTGGTGCACTTCACATTCAGAGAGGGCAAACAAAGTCACGCTGCAAACCCGAAGGCAAGTGCGCGTACATCAAGGACCTGCAACAGCCAGGAAAAGTGGTCATGTTCGTTGGTGACGGCGCAAATGACTCTGTTGCACTCAAGCAGGCGGGAATAGGCGTGCACATTAGTCAAGGATCAGACGTTGCGAAAAGCGCTGCGGATGTCGTCCTCATGACCACTCGTCTACACGATATCCTGATCCTGCTCGACATTTCCAGCGCTGCGTACCGTCGCATCGTGGCCAACTTCAGCTGGTCTGGCCTATACAACCTTCTCGCGATCTTGCTTGCCTCCGGCGCTTTCGTCAAGGCGGGGAGTCAGATCAGAGTCAAACCGCAGTGGGCTGGATTAGGCGAGCTCGTCAGTGTGTTGCCGGTTGTTTTGATCGCGTTCCAGATGCGATGGCGCAACTATGGCAGCGTTTACAGACTGATTGAGAACGACTACCAGAAAATTGAGGCGCCGAAACGTGAGAGACGCATCCGGACGCGGGGAAGCTCCTCAACGGAAAGCGCAGGTTGTTGCGAGATCTCTTCGACTACCTTGGCGAGGATGGACGCCATCACGCGTTGAGCAAATACGTGAACTGTATTCTGGGAAGTGGCGACGTGTGGGAGCTTTGTTTTCTGTTTAACAACTAGCTAATCATGCGTGTTTCTGAATGGGTCGTGTAAAGACTGAATAGATTTGCTGTCTCTACATGCGTCATAGCTCAGATCTAGTGGTTGCCATGTTCTTGTCCGCCGTGCGTTGACCGATATCGATAAGCGGAGTCTGTATCTTGTCACCTGAAACTAATTGTCAAGACCAACCAAGAAAGAAATCAAGGCTCTGGAGATTAATCAGCGCACGAGATTGTCTGGGTAGGATCTTGGGCTAGAGCGTAAGTACTGCAGTTCTTACGAAAGACGTCAGTCTATTGGTCGACCGCCACTCTAGCCACTTGCTAGCAAAATGTGAGACTATAACATAAATACAGCGCCTGCTGTTGTATTCTCAATTCAGAAAATCGCCCCGGTACCCCAATCCCAGGTACGAGTCTTTCGCGTCGCGCTTTTGCTTTCGTCCACGTCACACCATCTCGATCACCCTTATTTCGACTACCAATCTAAACTTGACCATGACCCCTACAATTCTCGTCGTTGGATCGACCGGAACCACAGGCAGAAGCGTCGTGGAAACCCTCTCTGAACAACTGAAGGCAAGCGACTTTGCTGGACATCGCATCATCGCATTGACGCGATCCTCCAAAAGCGGCACAGCGCAAAAGCTGGCAAAGCTATCCGGTGTTGAGGTGGTAGAGAAGAACTGGGTCGAGATCACGGCAGGTTGGCTACGAGAGCACGAGGTAGTCAGGGCTTTTATTGCATCACACAACGAGCCACAGCATTTTGCCGACGAGTCGACATTCCACCTTGCGGCGCTGCAAGCGGGCGTCAAATATGTCGTGCGGATATCTACAACGGCTGCAAACGTTCGTCCCGACTGCGATGCTTATTACCCACGCCAGCACTGGGCCGTCGAGGCATTATTGAGCACTCCGCAATTCAAGGCTTTACAATGGTCCTCCCTGCAGCCCAACGTCTTCTCCACCTTTACCATGGCCCCCGCCGCTGAATTTATCAAAAACTATCGAGAGACAGGGAAGCAAGAGAAGCTCGGCCTGTTGCTTTCGGAAGATGCACCCGTCGGTGTCATTCATCCTGACGATGTTGGCGTCTTTGCTGCCAAGCTCTTGCTTGAGAAAGACACAACCAAGCACGACAATGTCAAGTACTTCTTGAACGGTCCCGAGGATATCACTGGAAAGCAAATCGTCGAATTGGTGGAGAAGCATATTGGTGCAAAGGTCGATAATGTTGTTTACAAGGATTTGTCGTTCATTGATCAGATGGCCAAGGCAGCGCCAGCAGCAGCACACCTTATTCTAAGCATCAAACGCGCGCCGTCGACAGCATGGGATGGGAAATGCACGGCTTCTACTACTAGCAAAGGGGTTCTTGAGCTTGCTCCGCCGCAGCATCCGCCTGCTGCCGTGTTGCAAAGTCTCCTGGATGGGTAGATTCTTGCCTTGTAATTCCATTGAATAGAACTTTTTTCCAGCACCAGCGTCCTTGAAACCTGCCATCTCCATATATGGGTTAACCTAGGCGCGACAGTCAGTTCAGTACCATGTCCCAAAGGTAAGAACCGAACCTTGACGATCATGCGACTAACCCAGAAAGGTAAGATTCTCGTTAGTGGCTGACTAGGTGCTTGTGCACGCAGTAAATAATGCAGCATTCGTCCATCGATCATTCCCTGAATACATCTGCACCCACTACCTAATATCCTCATTACCAATGGTAAGTCTCGTATGGCCAAGGGATTACACAGTCGTATTCTGATTGAAAACTGGCAGGAGCAGCTGAATGCCATTGCTTGCGAGAATTGCAGATCGAAGAAGTGCAAGTGCGACCGCAGAATGTAAGTCCGCTCAGCTGTATTCTCGACGACCCAAACGCTCACTGTCGTAGTCCCTCATGCTCTCAATGTCAGGCGACTTCAACCCCTTGTCACTACCAGGAAGGCGGAAAAAGAGGACTTCCAGCCGCTTATATGAGAGCTCTCGAAGAGCGACTTGCAGAAACAGAGACAGCACTCGCCGCGACGCTTGTCGCCCTCAAGGATCATACCGCTCATCAAACAATAGAGCAGCACTTATCAAGTGCACGCTCACGTTCACCTGCGCGACAGCGCTCGAAAGTTGAGAGATTAGAAGAATGGAAGCGCTTGCCATTGCAGACTTGTGAACAGTTGATGGCGTGGCTTGGAGCACAGAATCACGAAAATGCAACATTAGCAACATTACCAGCGGATGATAGCAGATGGATGCCAGACCCTCAAGCCTATAATAAGTCTGGCGCAATGGACTCGCGGGCTCTTTTCGACCCGTCTACCTTGCCCTTTGTTCAGACTGGTGCTGCAAATCATGTTCGCTCAACAAGCGGAGACCGATCGGCATCAACAGCAACAGTAATGAAGCTCTTGGAAACGTGCAACCAACCCGAGATTCCGAACACCTCAGGGTACCTCTTAGACTATGGTCAATGGCGAAACAACTACTTTTGATGATGGCAAGCGGGCTTCAATCTTTGCGTGGGAGGATCAGACGTCATCTGAGTCAGTCTAACTCCAAGATCCGGAGCGTGCCGAGTCATGCCGCGAAGCGGGGGTTTCTTTGTCCGGAAACCGCTCATTGTCGCCAAACAGTCCCTTCGTCTAGTCACCGAGGACAACCTTGGAACGGCCGCCATGGATCACGAACGCGACAGATACTCGCCATCTGATGGACCGCCAGTCGAGGATAGACCCGGAAAGCGACGGCGAATCTCAGCACGATTGGCTCGCGAAGTCGGCCTGATGCGAAGCCCTAGGGATAAGTTCACGGGATTTGTCGGCAGTGCCAGTGGTATCTTCTTCATCAGGTCAGTATATGGTGCCATAGATCGTACACAGCCAAAGTACGCGGCTGCAGCAGATACACCAGGCAGCGACATGGTACCGGGTGAAGACGATCATCTACCTTTGGTGCAGCCCAACTCGTCCGAACGGCTGTGGGAAGAATCAGAGATAAAATTTGAATTACCTTCCCACATCTCTTTCCAGGATCTTGTCGCGCTTTCTGGGAGTTACTTCGCCAACTGGCACCCTTTTTATCCTTTTCTACATGCTCCCACTGTCCTGCAGTATTTTGACGAACTAGCACGCAATCCCATTGCAGAGAAGCAGCCCTTTGGTGAGCTTGAGATGGTCATTCTTCGGTCAGTCATGTCGACGTCTCTTGCAGATCATCGGCAAGATCAAGGCGCAGGGGGTGTACAATATCCCGCCCACCTTGTCTTCCGAACGTACGATGCCGCTGTTGATAGCCTTCAGCCAGTGCTGTCGCGCCCTACATCCATACTTGCCATACAGGCCGCTCTTAGCGTGCAGATATTTCTTATCTCTATGCTTCGTCTGAACGCTGCTTCTCGATTGGGGGGGCTTATTGTTCGCATGGCTGTGCAACTGGGCCTCCATCGCTGCCCAGCCCGGTTCTCGTCATTTTCGCAATGCGAGAGAGAGCTCCGGCAACGCATCTTCTGGTCGATATATGCTATGGATCGATTTCTTAGTCAATCAATGGGCATCCCGCTCAGTCTACAGGATAATGACGTTGACGTATGCTTTCCTATCACAGAGCACCACTTGTCATCTCCACCTCGGCCTGGTATGTTTTATCGTGGGGTGACAACAACATGCTCATGACAAACAGGCAGCAACCTTCATCTATCGCACCTCTTGGCTCAACAATCCAGACTTCGTGGCGAGATTATAGAACTCCGGAACAAATCCTTGCATCACGTCCAAAACGACCCAGATCGACCGACTGCAATCACGGCTAAGCTTAGTCAATGGTGGAACGATGTCGAAAATTACATCGACCCCGATGGCCCTTACAAGGCCTCCAAATATGCTGCTACAATCCTTACTTTGTTGAGGCACGAATCAATCATCTCCTTCTACCGCCCCGTTTTGGCCGCGTCCCGCAAAGATGCGGCATACGATGAAGCCCTACAGCAGTGCATTAGTTCGGCGCGCAGCATCATATCGAACTTGTACAGTGTTGTTCATTCTCATGATAGTCAAGGGCAAGCGGCTCGTGGATCATTGGTATTACTTTGGCCTTCTTGCACATGGGCCGTATGGATTAGCACATTCATCATGTTCTACGCCACAAATGGCAGCCACATCACTCGTAATGTTGTGATAAGGTAAAATCACCCTATCAACTACACGAAGCATCTGTTGACTTATGCACATCAGACTTGCGGACAAGAGCCTGGACATACTTCAGCACCTCTCCCGGCGCGGAAGTGCCTGGCCTGAAGCAAGTTCAGCCGCTATTCGCGACCTACGAGCTCGCATGACTCAGCCTATGCAAAGTGCGCGCGACAACGATTTGAGTCGCGATGCAGTTACCGAAGTGCCGGCAAGCGCCCCAGAGAATCAATTCCTGTGCTCTTTCATCCAGCAGGATGTAGCCCCTGCCTATCACGACGCATATCATCAAAAAATGAGCCACAGTACAGACTTTGCTGGCACCAGCGACCCCATTCATGGTTCCAGTGGTGATGCGACGGTTCTCGGCTTTGACGACCATAGTTGGGATGCATTCGTAGGAACAGGTGAAGCCGGCAACATGATAACGGGGGACCCGGCCGGCCTAGATCCATTCTCGGGGTTCGACATACCTTTCTGGTTCGATCAGGAACAGTATTGGGATTTTTCGCAGTAGAATCACACCGGTGAGGTGTCATGCCGCGGTGACTCCGAGGCATGGGCCGGGGTTAGAAACTCCGCCGATTCCCCGCACTTGCCCAATCGAGGACACCAGTGGCGGGTCTAACTGCCAGACTTATTCAGGCATATAGTGACGAACGACTTGACAGTGGCCTTTCTTAGTCCGTTGCATGCGCATTTATTCCCACAAGTTTCCCATCTGGCACAATTAAGAAGACAAATTTCATCTCATCGGTATCCACGTATCCACCATCATGTCTCCAAGTGCGACTCAGCGTACACACAGTATCGCAACCATAGGTGCTGATGGTATCGGCCCTGAGGTGGTACAAGCCGGTGTGCAGGTTCTGAAGAAGTTGGCGCAATTAGATGGGACCTTCAACTTGCATTTTGAAGACTACGATTGGAGTTCCGAGCGATACAAGAAAACCGGACAGTACATTCCAGATGGAGGGCTAGAAAATCTGAAAAAACACGACGCCATTCTGTTTGGCGCTGTTGGTGCACCGGGTATGTTACATATCCAAACCAACGGTACACAGCGTGCTGACTGCCTGTATAGACGTCCCAGACCACATCTCTTTATGGGGCCTACGGCTCGCCATCTGCCAGCCCTTCCAGCAATACGCAAATGTCAGGCCGACAAAAATATTTCGCGGAACGTCATCCCCGCTTCGTAACGCAGAGCATGGGGATCTGGATTGGGTCATCATCCGCGAAAACTCTGAAGGAGAATATGCAGGACAGGGAGGCCGATCGCATCGAGGTCTGCCATGGGAAACCGCCACTGAAGTCTCCATCTTCACACGCCACTGTGTGGAACGCCTGATACGCTTCGCATTTGAGACGGCCCAACAGAGACCGAAGAAACATATCACTATCGTCACTAAGAGCAATGCGCAGCGGAACGGAATGGTTATGTGGGATGAAGTAGCTGCGGATCTTGCAAAGGAATTCCCGAATGTCAAGTGCGACAAGATGCTCGTCGATGCCATGACATGCAGGATGGTGCTCGATCCTAAGTCTTTGGATACGATTGTGGCTACGAACCTGGTAAGCCATCCGTTATCGATTGCGCGACTGGCCAGCTAACCCGTAAAGCATGCGGACATCCTTTCGGACCTTGCAGCTGCCTTGGCTGGTTCGATCGGCATTGCTCCAACAAGTAACCGTACGTAATCTTCAGTCCTCGAACCCAGTTGTATCTACTAACAGCTGCTAGTTGACCCGACTCGCCAGAATCCCTCCATGTTCGAGCCAATCCACGGCTCAGCTTTTGACATCACCGGAAAAGGTGTTGCGAATCCAGTGGGCACATTCTGGACTGCGTCTGAGATGCTAGCATGGCTCGGCGAGGAGGAAGCTGCGAAAAAGCTGATGGAAAGTGTGGAGTCGGTGACTGAGCGGGGTGTTGCGACTCGCGATCTCGGAGGCCAGGCGATGACGAAGGATGTTACGGAGGCGGTTTGCGCAGAGCTAGAGCGCATTTATGGTCTCAGCAAGTAATTTTGGACCTGATGAATTGGCATTGATATGGTGGTCGAGTTTCATGGCGGCAGGCAGGACACATAAAGCCTACAGCCACGCATTTGTATTCAGATAAGCAGATCAAACCTCGTAAATAGGCTATGATTCACATTAACTTTGCTTCGATCTATCTATCAATATCATTCCCGCGTCATGCTCTTTGCGATACTGGCCGCGGAGCGAAATGCATTCCCTAAGCTTTTCACGCCTCAGCAAGAAATGTCTGACTTGAAAGCTTTACAGCAGAGCCGCTGCCGATCTCTATATCATCAACTTCTGCATCTAACGCTATACGGGACATGATAATCGCAACCCGCATCGGTGCCATCATCCCGATGTATGTTATACAGTGCGACGTGAGCGGTGGTTATCATCAGGCGAATCCAATGCTAATCCCCGCACCCTTCCCCGCACAGCACCCGAGTTATTTTAACCCTGTCCCTTGAACAACTGCCGCTCCACTATGCTTCCCCACATTATAGTGCCTGCATGCATCCCATAATGATTCAGTGTCGCATCTCTCATATTTTGGTTCCGTGGTGTGAATCAGTGTCTCGCTCGCACATACTTTTTGTTGATCTTGCTTTACGTTGCAATAAGACGAGACATTGAGCAGTCATGCCTTTGGGTATCTTACCAGACTACAAACTTGAACATGTTCCTGGGACTGCCCCGCTAAGCGAGTTGGGTCGTGTCGATCTTGAGGTCGCGACGGATGTCGACTGTGCGTTGCTCAAACATGATGCTACTGGGCAACTTGTGCTTGTACCACAGCCTTCGGACTCGCCAAATGACCCTTATAACTGGCCGAGATGGAAGAAGGAGATGGTGAGAACTAGCAATGTGCTTCTGCTGTAAGTTGAGAGATGCTGATCTGGAATAGTTCACGGTCGTCATTGCGTATGGGTGCGGGTGCGTAGGAGGTAAGTGGTCGGTGCCTGACTACGATGTGTTGAGCTGACAATGAGCAATGTAGCCGTCGGACCGCTTCTCACTTCTGCCTTCGTGCCACTGGCGGAACAGTTTAACGTGCCTTTGCAAAGATTCACATTGGGTAGGCTCTGCATAACACTGCATAACCATGAGCTAACTCACGACTCTCCAGGATGTAATGGATCTTGCATTGTCGGCATCGCCTTCGGTAGTTTGATGTGTAATACGGCAGCTGTCAAAGTAGGAAAACGACCGATCTATCTCTTGACTACACTTGGACTGGCTGTATCGAGTTTCTGGGCGGCTGAGTCAACGAGCTTCGGGTCGTTAACAGCTGCGAGAGCGGTGCAGGGATTTTGTATGGCCCCTTTCGAAGCCCTTATTCCGGCCTCGGTCGGAGACATATGGCATGTTCATGAGCGTGGGTTCCGGATGGCCATCTTCAACCTTGGTGTCCTTGGTGGCATTGTAAGTCTTTTGGCCAATACTGGAAAATCCACCAGCTAACGCCATGTTCAGAATCTAGCCAGTCCAATAGGTAAGACTCGCCGATAAGACAAAGAGCCGTGATACTAACAATATCAGCGGGGTCTGTCATCCAATACGGCTCGTACCGCATCGCTATGCACGCAATGGGCGGTGCCTTCATCCTCATGCTTCTTCTCGTCGTTTTCTTTATGCCGGAATCTGCGTTTCATAGAACCAAGACGATCAACATTGACACGAGTGCAAAAACAGTGGATACAGAAGAGAAGGAAAAAGAGAAGACTGTGGAGCGCATCGAGGATCGTCCACTACATCAGGCCCCCTCACCAGAACCTCCCGGCTCCTACATCAAGACTCTCATGCCATGGTCAGGCTATTGGGATCACGTGTCTTTCTGGCGAACGTTGCTGCGGCCGTTCGTGGTTATCGCAAGCCCCGTCGTCATGTGGGCAACACTGCTCTTCACAATCTGTATCTCTTGGCTGGTCTTGATCAGCTTGACGCTATCACAGATCTTTTCCGCTCCTCCTTATAGCTTCTCGGTGAGTGCGGTAGGCGCGACGAATCTTTCCTCGTTCGTAGCGTCGCTATTGGCCACGGCGATAGCAGGCCCAGTTGTCGATGGGGTGGCGAAATTCATGTCGAAGCGCAACGACGGCATCTTTGGTGAGTGGTACTTATGATCCATGACTGAGTCGAAAACAGCTAATCGGCGGCCAAGAACCTGAGTTTCGTCTTCCAGTCATGGTTACGTATCTTGTCTTCACCGCGACCGGCTTCTTCGCCTGGGGCGAGTCGCTGCATAAGGAGGACCCATGGCCGATCCCCGTCATCGTTTGCTTGGGAATCATCAACCTAGGTGTTCAGCTTGGCACTACAGGCGCAGTCACCTACGTATCCGACTGCCATCGTGAGCAAGCGGCCGAGGCTTTTGCCATCATGAACTTCTTGAAGAACTTTTTCGCCTTTGGCCTGACGTTTTATGCCAATGATTGGATCGCGGCGCAGGGTGTGAGAGACGCGTTCTATGTTATCGGGGGAACGACGATTGCGGTTACGCTGTTGACAATCCCCATGTACATCTATGGGAAGCGTGCGCGGAGTTGGGTGAAGAGGTGCGGGGTGCTTGACAGCGTTCTGAAAGTCGAATAGGTCGCAACGCTGCAGGTTCACAGCGCTCTCAAGTCTTCTTCGGTGCCGGGTGTTTTTTACCTGTCCCCGGTCTGCTCTAGGGCTCTGGAAAGGAAGAAGCTGGTTGTGTTGGCATAAGGATATGGCAGAAGTCGATAGCAGGCCCAAGCAGAATTTGCAGGTGTCTTGTACGAGGTAGCCAGACTATGATGGACTGCACGCATTCACGGCCGATGTCTTCACTGTTCCAAGGTTGTGCTGGTGTGCGAGTGACAGGATACCCAACCCTTGCAAAAACGCGTGTAGCTAGCGGCGGCAAGCGTGCCCAGGTGTCCAGGGGTGCATGACCTCGGGAATTTCGACATGGTCCGGTGACTTGGCGCATCTTGCGCGCTCCTCTTCATCTCAGTTTCGTCGCGCTCTCCCACATCATAAAAATGAAATGACTTCTTCAGCGACTTCCGATGCTTCTTTGAGTCGCAATACCATCGAGCCCTCCAGGCTGCCCACCCGGGTCAGCAATGCATGTGACAGGTGCCGTCGCAACAAAAGTCGAGTCAGTTCCGCCTTCCCTCCAAGCCTATCTTGCCCGCAACCAACTGAATAGATGCAAAGTGCGATCCATTTCGGCCATGTGCACTCTGTGTTCGTGCGAACGTCGAGTGTTCCATCAGTCATGTGGAGGCGCCGGGCCGAGCCTTGAAAAGGAAGCGCACCCAAGGTCCTTCCCGCGAAGCTTCACAAGAGCAACTGCAAGCTCCCATTCCTGATCATGATCAGCCACAACCACAATTCGATGTTGGTATCGCTAGTCGTGAAGAAAGCAGACGCCCCAGTATCGCCGAAGGCGAGGCCGATTCAGCCATGGGCATCGCACAAAGAATTTACCAGTTGGGCAATCAAGCCACGTTGAAACGAACCACGTCAGCCATCCCAGGTGGCGACGTGTACGATGGACATCCGACGTCTCGCCTCGATCGTGCCCAAAGACGCCCGATGACCGAAATCCTGGGATACCCTCTTCCACCAGTCGACAGCATGTGTCTGCTTTTAGAAGAGTATTTCGACTCCGTCCATTGGTTTAGTCTCGTCATCTACGAGCCGAGATTTCGATCAAAATTCGACTCGATCAAAGACGGTCTCGCTTTCTCATCGCAAAAATCTTTCCTTTTGCTCCTTTCCGTCGTACTTGGTATGGGGGCGTGGTACAAGTCTCACAGGAGTGACGTCGATCCGGTTTTTCCCAACGAAGATTGGCACAGATGGTCGCAGTCTCTCGTACATGGTGCCGGATCGCAACTTACTGATCTCATGGATCAAAGCACAATCTCCTCTGTGCAAGCTTGCATCTTGCTTGGCTCTTACTATGTCTACCATGGGAAACCCAATCTATCCTTCGCGCTCTTGGGGGCGACGATCCGAACAGCACAGGCTATTGGACTTCATCGACAGCCATTGCGAGGTGACACCCGGACTATCGAGGAGAGGAAAAGAGTCTGGTGGACAATATACACATGGGACAGGTAACATTTCACTGCGCAAGAACATGATCTGTGAACCCTAGCTGACGCGTCTCAGATTTGCCTCGGTTACTTACGGTAGGCCCCTTGGCATCAATGAGAAAGACTGCAATGTCACCCATCCGGTCGACACATGTGAATCGCCTTGTTTCAGGGTAGAAAATTCCCAGATGGCGAACGCTTCCATATGCTATTCTTCATATCAGCGAGAACTGAACAAGCTCTATCTCATTGCGTCACCCATCATTGAGATTATCTTTGGAATGCGCGCGATCGGCTCCAACGAGCAATTTGCAGGGCCTCAGTATACGACCCAGATTATCGAAGTGACAGAGAAGCTTTGGGCGTGGCGCCGACGACTACCATCTCATCTCCTCCTAGACCTGGCCTCCGACTGTGGAACTGACCAGTCTCGCACGTCACGCGTTCATCAGTTGCAGTCATTGTCTCTTCAGCTCACTTTCGACAACCTATTGATCATCTTCCATCGCCCATTGATAGCGAAGCAAGTGGATCATCTCATAAGGAAGCAGCCGGAGGGTAGTCATGGTGCCGCTTTATCGCCAGCAAGTCTTGCAAACACCGAAGCGTCACCCTATGCAACGGCCAGCGCCAACAGCCCCTTGGCTAGAAGCCACATGTCAAGCACCGAACAATGGTGGGATGCAGCAGTGAGAACATCCAAGGTTACTGAACTGCCGCGACTCTCTCAATTGGCCACTGATAGTCATTTGGTCGCCTTCTTGGCTATCAACCTCTTCAATTCAGCTATCGTCATGGCTGTATTGGCTTTATCTGACCCGCTGTCCGATCGAGCACAGGAGGTGAAGCGTACCATTACACGCATCTTCCGATTACAGGAACTTCTCGCAAAGAAGACACAGCTTTCGATGCAGAGTAACGTGGTTCTCAAAGATGTCATTCAAATGCTGCTGCGTAGAGAGGCGGACGCCATGTTTGGAAACAACGAATTATTGACGAAGCAGGAAGGGACAGCGCTGATGTCAGTCGAAGATACTCTTCGCTTGCCTATGCATGCTACCCAAAATGAGCATCAAATGCCACGAGAGAGACAAGAAGACAGATTACAGCGCGTAAACGAGAGTCTAGCGTCAGTCCAAAGAGGTATAGTGCCCGTTACCCCAGCCCCGACAAGCGTGCATATGCGCTGACAACGTGCTCTCTCTAGTCTTTCCAGCCGGTCTAGACAGTTTCTATCGCGACGAGACGTCGAATTCCCAACGTTGGGTTCAGGATAGCGGTGAGCTGAGTCAATTACCTAGTGACAGCAACGAAGACTGGTCCCACGTCGGTGTTGAGGGCTTCAACATCGCGGGAGATCTAGATTGGGTCAGCGACGATAACGGCATCGACCCTGTTGGAAATGGGCTGTACTGGGTTTGGGACTCTGTGTGGAGCGAGACACAGTTCTAGCGGTGAGATGACAAGCATAGTTGACCGGCTGTCAGCACTTTTCATGCTTCAGGCAACGGATTTGCACTGCTTTCTGATGCATTTGATCTAAACTAAAGCTTTGGTATTCCAGAGTCATCTTCGCCTGGCATGGCGCCTTCTGCGAACGATCTGTTGACACCAGGTCCATATATGATTGACTTGATTCCAACCTTGCTTGCAACGTTTTGAAAAGCTTGTTCCGCTTCGGAAAATGCAAACTCGTTCGTTATGAGGCTATCCACACGAACACGATTCGACGCGAGTAGCTGGATGGCAAGTTTGTAGTCTCCCGGACCATACCGGAAGCTTCCCTTCAACGTAGCTTCTTTGTCGCACATCTGTCCGATAGGAAAGGCGATACTTGGGGACCCAAGACCAGCTTGTACGAAGGTTCCACCGCGTTTCAGAGCAGTGACACCGCAGTTGATACAGGGTTCTGCTCCTGTTGCATCAATGACAACATCCACACCTTCGGGCAGCCCCACCTTCGCCAATAGTCTCTGGGCATTCGATTCGGAAAAACCAGCCTCCATCATGTATGTTTCATCAGCACCGAAGCTCGTTGCAAAGCTGAGTCTTGTAGCGACCGCGTCGACAATGACAACTGGCGTAGCGCCGAAAGCCTGTGCCACGGCGCAGCACAAGAGCCCTATGGGTCCAGCACCAAAGACTGCCACAGATCTGCCTTGCAGATTTCCTGCAAGCCCACAACAATGTACAGCTATGCTCAACGGCTCGACCAGGGCGCCTTGACGGAGCGATATGTGCGGTGGAAGCTTGAAGCAGCATTCTTCGGGAAGGCAGTAGAAGGTTGATAGAGTACCGTCGATTGGTGGGGTAGCGGCGAACTGCATCGATTCGCATAAGTTGTATCGGCCACTACGACAGGTTTCGCATGAATTGCATCCTACACCAGGCTCCAGTGCGACCCGATCTCCCACGGAAATTCCTTTGACATCAGGTCCGCAGGCTTCGACTATGCCTGCAGACTCGTGGCCTAGAACGATAGGAGAATCAACGACGTATCTGCCTATGCGTCCATGTTGCCAGTAGTGTACCTGGATCACCGCCAGTGTCAGCCAAGACTCGCGATCAGTAGAGAGAAAAAGGCATACATCAGAACCGCAAAGACCCGTAGCAACAACCCTCACGCGAACGTGTCTAGATGTACGAAGTTGCGGAATAGGTCTTTCCTCGTATGAGAATTGCCTCGTTGGACTCAACACGAAGGATGCGTTGGTGTCCTCCAACATGGATCGTCTCGGTTGTGATGCCAAGTTATCGGCTTGGCCGTTAAAGACATTAGAGTCAGGGAGCTGTGCGGAGGTCGCCATGTTCTTGGAATTGGGATTATGGCGAGATTGGCGGCCGATTGCTTTCATTTCACTGATCGTACTATATCCCTAGTTCCCCTGATCGACCGGGTGCGAGTGCGAATGCGCAACGGTTCCGGCGGGTCATGCACGTCGCTGACCTTAGCGCGCAATGGCCCCTCGGGTCCGAGAGGCCAACGTTGCCGCTCTGCCACCGGTTCCGCGGCTCCTCAAAACCAAGCTGCTAATTGGCTCTCAGAGTTATGGGCGTATGCGATGAACGATCAGCTCACCCAAACTGCCACACTAGCCAAGAACTACCGGTTTTTCCTTCATTGCTTGGCCGAACATGGGACCAGGAACATGACAGAACTTTGTCTCCACGCGATGATGTCGAGCTTTATCACGGGAGAATCTGGGGTAGATAAAGCTGATGTATTTCCCCAGACTTCCCCATCACACAACCACGGCTTCTCCGCATCATTGAGATAGCCTCTCGATCTCTACATTCATCTCGTCACTTTACTGCTTTCAAGATGGCTGCTCGCAGTAACTCTGTCGCAAGCCGCAGTGCCGATATCCAGCAACGTGCCTCCCAGATCGCTGGGCAGGTCGCGGCTGAACAGGGCTGGCTTGAAACTCAATTGAAACCCAAGAAGATTACTGCCAGATATCCTATCAAGGGCAAGGCCTTGCTGTTCGCAACTTGCGGTTTTGGCAGTCTTGGAGATGCTCTGTTCGGATACAACTCTGGTACGTTAATATTAATCCTTTCATGTCAATTGAGCAAAACTCATTCGCTCAGGTATCATGTCTGGCCTACTGGTCAATCCAGTCTTCGTCCGGCGCTTCTTCAGCGATTATGGCGGCGCAGATGGCAGCACAGCTGCTGTCAACCCTTCGATAACGGGTATATCTGTTGCCTGCCTGCAAGCATCAGCTGCTGTAGGTGCCCTTATTGCTGGACGCCTCGGCGACATAGTCGGTCGTAAAAGAACTGTTCGACTGGGTGGCATCATCTACTTCCTCTCAGCCTTTATTCAGATCTTTGCTCCCGGCTTCGCTACCTTCGTCGTCGGACGAACTCTCCAAGGCTTCGGTGTAGGCTTTCTGTCCATGGTGGTTCCTATCATTCAGACTGAAATCGCGGCGCCCCATGCCCGAGGCCTGATGGTTGGGATTGAGTATACATGTCTTATCGCCGGATACATGTTGTCCTGCTGGGTTGACTACGGGTTTCACTTTATGCTCCCGGACCACATATCATGGCAGGGCCCCTTTATCATCCAGATCATTCTCTCTTTCATCCTGATAGTCATGTCGTTCTTTCTCCCCGAGACCCCGAGATGGTTGGCCAAGAATGGTTTCATGCAGGAATGCCTCCAGACAATAGCGGATCTACACTCAGGCGGTGACACCGACGCACAACATGTCCAGAAGGTGCACTTCGAGATCCAGGAAGCGGTCGTTTATGAGGCGGAGCTTGGCAAAGCTGGTTGGATCGTGAGTACACCATGTCACAATGTTTCAGGTTGCACTACTAATGTCAAACTCTTCAGGAAATGTTCACCCGATACCGAAAGCGTACTATCGTCGGAATCACGGTTCAAATGTTCGCTCAGCTCAACGGCATTAACATCATTTCGTTCTATCTCCCTTCAACGCTGTCCTCCGCCGGCTTCAGCGACCAGCGATCACTTCTCTACACCGCAGCAAACTCTATCCCCTACACAGCTGCCACTGTTGTTACTTGGTGGCTAGCCGACCGATGGGGACGCAAGCCACTACTCATTCTCGGTGGCGTGGGAATGGCTGTACTTCTCGGTATAGTTTGTGCCTTCACAGAGGCCTCCATGCCCATCATGATCCGAGCCAACGGACAATACGCCTTCATCATGCTCTACAACATTGTCTATGGCTTTACGTGGGGCCCAATGCCTTGGCTACTCCCAGCTGAAATCTTCCCCCTTCGAGGACGCAGCAAGGGAATGGCCCTCGCGACTACTTCCAACTGGGTCTTCAATTTCATCATTGGTATGGTCTCCCCTGACGCATTTGCTGGAATCGGCGGCTATTTTTACCTGGTCATCGCCGGCTTCTGTCTCTTCTCTGCCGGCTTGACGCACTTCTACTACATCGAAACTGCAAATCATTCACTCGAAGAGATTGCCATTGCATTTGGAGACAAGGCTTTTGCCGATGGGAATGAAGAGGTTATGGATACTGTCACGGCTGGTGACGAGAAGACGCACAACAACAAAGTGTAAATGTAGTTGCGTACATGTAGCGAACAGTCTCTAAGCTACGTAAATATTCTTAGAGATTTATATATAATACTTTAAGTAGATAGTAAGAATCTATTATTCTTTAAAACATACATGGCAAGCGAGCGGCGTACCCCACCATGTTTGCGCTCCTCTCCCATCATAACGTACAATAGCTCAACGCAGCGCTACTAAATTAGTATTAAGTAAAGTAGACGTTTCGCTTACTCTCTCTTCTATTAATACTAGACAAATTTAAGGCAGTCGTGCTGCTGCTGCAATCTATAGTGTAGCCGAAAAAACGCTCCGCTGTTACAGACAACAGCAGGTCGAATCCTTCGGTCAGGGAAAGCGAAGCTAGAGGCCAGTTGTCGCACGAGACGAAGGATAATAATCAGCGAGGGGCACGCAGATCACGTAATATGCTATCCCGCTAAGACCTACTATCTTAGATAGTAAAGAACCTTAAGATAGTAGGATATCCTAACTATTTCTAAAGAATAGAATAGAGAGGATAGTAATAGATAGAGTAATAAGGATATAAGGATAGAAAGGTTTTGTAATTTCTCTTATTATAGTTTATTCTCTTTATATAGTTATATCTCTTATCTAGATTACTAACTAGTTATTCTATTATTTATAGAATTAAATTGTTATTACCTAAATACCTACTATCCTACTTAGTCGCTAGATAAATCTACGGCCTACCGCATACCGCTATACCTTACCTACTCTAATATAGACTAGAATAAGAGAAGTATTACTAAACTCTATATAATACTTTAACTACTTATAGACTTTATAGAAGATATTTACTAATAAGATACTAAATCAAGATTTTAGTATATCTAGGAACTTAAATAAGTATAATAATATTAAAATCGTAGAACTAATAGCCCCTCTTTAAAATAAAGATATAGCTAGTTCTTAATAAAAGAATAATAAGCTAGTAGTAGAAAGCTTTCTATATAAACTTATTAATCTTAAGTATTAAACTTATATCTAGGCGTAGTAGATAGTAACTATATAGAATACAATAAATTAGTTAATAAATTAGCTAATAGCTACCCTAAGTAAAAAATAGATTTTTAAGAAATTTGAGAAAGTACTATTAAAAAAATATAATAGTAATAATAGTAAGTAAGAAACATTTTGTACTAATATCGACCTATACCATAAATTTAATAAAGTACTAATTAATTAAGATTCGACTGTTATAGCTAGTATATATAGAGAGAGCTAAGTAGTTGAACAAATGTAGTAATCTATTATAGACTATCTTAAAGATTAGATTAATAATAAAACTAGAAATAGAATGAAATAATTTTAAGAAGGAAATTATCAGGAAGATAAGTAAATAGATACTAGATACACCTAATATTATATAGTATAGCTTATAATAGTCTATATTAACTAGAGAAAACTCGCTATTAAGCTATAATAGTGAGAAGTAAGCTAATATAGCCTATTATAACTTAGTAGGAATAGTTAAAGCCTATTAGCCTAATAATATCTCTCTTCTTAGAGAGTATTATCCTAATACGCCTATATAAGAGAGTAAGAGGCTATTCTACGCTATAATAGGGTAGAAGGGTCTAATTTAGGGTAGAGTAAGGCGTTAAGGGTAAGAATAGCGTATATAGGAGGGCGTCTCTTATCTATTTTTATCTATTACTTTTACCTTAAAAATTCTATTTTAAAAAATTTAGGATCTACCTACCTAAACTAGCGTAGTAGCCTATATTTTAGATTATTATTAGCTATTCTAATCTATATTCTTAATCCTCTATCTTCTCTACGCTTTTTATTATAAGTATTTCTACTTTTCTAAAGTTAACTTTAATAGCTAAAGTATAAGCTAAAATACCTTATTTTAGCCTAGATATAGATATTAGGGGAGACTTAGGACTATCTAAACTTAAAATAAAGTTAATAGGTCTAAATCTACCTATTAATACATATTACTACCTAGACTAGCAAATAGGTTAGAGTTAGGCTAGAGTTAGGTCGCCTAGATTAGAAAGTACTAGGCTAATATAATTATAGTCTGAACTAATTTAGCTTAGTACTTTCCGATCTAGGCGACCCAACCCTGGCCCAACCCCGACCCATTTGCCAGTCTACATTACCCCGAATACCTACTATCTGTTACACGGGGGGGGTATGCTATACTTCTCTGGACCTGATCCGGGTTAGGGCAGGCGAGCTATGCGTATAGCTACGTGCGGTTTGTCTGGCGACTAAGTGGGATAGTAGGTATTTAGGGTAATAACAATCTAATTCTATAAATAATAAAATAACTAGCTTATAATCTAGATAAGAGATAAAACTATAAGAGTTAACTATAATAAAAGAAGTTATATTTCTATAAAGGCGGAATATAGTCTCTTTATTTCTAAGGAAGAGTAGGAGAAAGTTTAGTAGAATAAGCGTAAGAAGAAGCTAGAGCTTACTTATGCTAAGGAAGCTATAGCTTATCTTTATTAGAAGCTCTTAGAGGTAGAGGTATAAAAGTATTCTTATACTAATTATAATCTCGCGATCCTAAATCTCTAAGAACACGCTAAAAAGAAGACTAATAAGAGTTCTACTCTAAGTATAGGCTTTCTTAATAAATTAACGCTATTTAAACTACTAACTAATCTAGACTAGTTATAGGCTAACGTCTTTAATCTTTCTTTTAATTACTCTTTCTTTTTTATAGAAATAGTCCTAGTTCCTTTAGAAACTTCTAGTAGTACTTCTATACTAGTAATTTATAGTTTATTAGATTTCTTTTAAATTCCTAAGTATTATAGCTTTTAGACTATCTCTTCTATTTAACTAAGTACTTCTACTAACCTCTAAACTTTTATAGATCTTTAACTTCTTTAACTTTATATTTATTATCTTTAAGCTCTATATCTATTACTAGCTTAGCGTTTAGAGGTGCTAGTTCTAGTAGTTTCTTATAGAAGATAGGGTATATACGTATACCTAGTAGTAACTAGAGTCTATAGTTTACTAGGCCTATCGCCTCTAGAACTTTAAATAGTCCTATTTAGAGATTATCTAATTTTCTATATAGTCTCTTAACTTTTAAATTCTATCTTAATAAGAGAACTTTGTCCCCCTTCTTAAAGATTAGTCCTTTAATCTTTTACTTATTCGCGCTCTAGGATATTATAAGGTTCCTCTAAGCTATATTCTTACTTAGTTCTTTATAGAGTTCTCGCATAAAGTAGGCTTTATTATCTACGCTTACTATAATACTTTCTATATCTTTTAGATTTTAATAAGCAACTAGCTTATATCTATAATTAGTATAGTGCGGTAAGTGCTTTATAGTTACTAATCTTATACTATTATAGGCTAATTATGCTATTAGTAAGAGTTTAACTTAGTTATCTTATAGCTTATTAGTATATATTCTTAGATACTATTCTAGTGTCTAGTTTATTTATTCTATTTAGCTATCTATTTTAGGGTAAAAGCTAGTTAATAGCTTCTTTTTTACACCTAATTTTACTAGGAATGTGTCCTAATACTTAGACGTAAATAGTTTATTATAATTAATAATAAACTCTTTAAGTATCTTATACTCTAACACTAGTGCTTTAGAGACTTTATACGCGTATTTATCTACTATAATAGTTTTTTCTATAGGTACTAACTTTACTCTCTTAGTTAATTAATATACGATTACTAGAATTGTGTTGTAGAGTCTTTCTAATTCTAGTTCTAACAATTTTGGGAGCTTTACAATAAAGTCTATCGTTATACTAGTCTATAGTTATTCTAGGGGCTGTAAGAGTTGCAGCAGGCTATAGGGCTTATATCTCTTAGGCTTATTCTAATAACATACTAAATAGTTGCCTAGGATATTCTGCACCTGCGCTTACAAGCGTGGTATAGCGAATACTTTTATTAGTCTCCTAACTATTTCTTCTACACCTGTATGTCTATATTCTAGGGACTTATGTAATTCCTTAATAAGATCGTTTCTTATGTGTGGCGGTACGTATATCCGTTCCTTGTCGGTTATACTTCGGTACTCTTTTATGTCGTTGTACAGGTCGTCGTGATCTGTATCGTCGTGATTTACTTCCTAGCTGGCTGCCTTCTGCTGCCACTGTTTTTGTAGCGTTTCTACCTGCTCGGCCACCTTGGCTACTCTAGCCAGTTCCGGCTGGTTGTACTTGAGACTGCTATCAGGCATCTCCTTAAGTACTGCGTTATGTGGTTCTTTATAACCTTCCTCTCGTAGATTAGATCTTTGGCTTAAGGCGTCTACTACTCTATTAAGTAATCTAGCTTAGTAAGTAATCTTAAAGTCGAACTAAGAGAGTATCTTAGCCTATTAGACTTATTTTCTATTAAGCTTCTTAGTTATTATAAAGCTTATTAGATTCTAGTAATTAGAAAATACTTTAATCTAGTCTAAGAGTCTTAATAGGTATATTTTCTATTATTTAAAGGTATTAACTACTCTAAGTAGTTCTTTATTATAAATATTATAGTTAAGTTCTACTCTAGAGAACTTTCTAGAATAGTAGAACACTAGTCTCTATTTTCTATCGTCGCACAGCTGTGACAATACAGCGCCGAGTGCATAGTCTGACGCATCGGTCTCGACTCGCGTCTTTTGTCTAGGGTCGTACATTTCGAGTATAGGGGCCTCAAGAAATACCTGCTTAATCTAATTAAAAGTATCTTAGTATTCCTTTCCTTATTTAAACCCTATTTCTTTCTTTATAATCTCTATAATTAGTATTATAATCTAGAAATAATTTCTAATAAATTTTCTATAAAAGTATATAAATCTTAGAAAGAATTATATATTTTTAACTATTTTAAAAGTTAGCTACTCTTATATAGTCTAGATCTTCTTTAGATTTATTTTTATACTTTCTATTAAAATAATAAACTCTAGGAATTCTATTTCCTATATATAGAATTTATACTTCTCTAGTTATAGGTATAGCTTATAGTCTTTAAGCTTCTATAGTACCTTTTTTATATATTCTATATATTCTTTAAGCGATCTCTTAGAATACACCAGTATATTGTCTAAGTACGCTGTCGCGAAGATGCCTAGATACTCGTGGAGGGCCTTGTTGATGACTGCCTGAAAGGTTGCTGGCGCGTTCGTCAACCCGAACGGCATAACCGTATACTCGTACAGTCTATATTTTGTCTTAAAAGCGGTCTTCTACTCGTGTCCTTTAGCAATTTAAATATAGTAAAATCTTTCCTAAATATTAAATTTTATAAACTACTTAGCTCCTTAGAGTTAATCTATAAGCTCTATTATTAGTAGTAGGAGGTAGTAATTCTTTATTATAACGCTATTCACCCCTCGGTAATCTGCGCAGAGCCGCCACTTTCTATTAGCCTTCTTCACGAACAATATCGGAGAAGCCATAGAGCTGCTACTCTCGCGGATAAATTTCTTCTTTAGGTTCTTCCTGAGATACTCGCGCAACTCTAGCTCGTGCTTAGGCGCGATTAGGTACAGTAGTCCTAGGACAAGCTTAGCTCCTTCTTAGATATAGATTTTGTAATTCTACTTTTAGTAATCTACTAATTTAGTTACTTCTATTTCCTTAAATAGTTCTTAAAACTTATTCGTGTTATACTCCTTTAGTATTTATAGTAGTACTAGTCCTTCCTTCGCGGTCGCGACCTGCCATACCCACATGACTCCTACTTTCTAAGGGTCCTTCTCGTAGATTTTGTCTATCTCACGAGGCGAGATCTTGCTAATCCTCCCTTTCCGGGTGAGCTCTGGACTGTCGGGCGTATCTCTTTTACGTACTCTAGCAACCCTACGCGCAGGTTCTCAGCTAAGTATCGTCTTCTATAGCCAATTAATAGCTAGGTTGTGCTTAATTAACTAATTATAGCTAATTAATATGTCTTCTTCTCCGAGATCTATAATATTAATAGTTATCTAGTCCCTAATCCCTGCCATGTCTAGTGATACTAGTTAGGTCTCTAGTCTTATAATGCCGCCCCCATATTCTATAGGGCTATCGTCGGCCAATACCACTCGCACCGGCTGTTTCTTAGCCTGGTAGGGTATATTACATCTTTCCACTACTCGTGACGAGATGATTGTCCATACAGCTCCGCTATCGACGAACGCTGTGAGTTTGTGTCCGTGTACCGAAACTTCCGTTCTCAGCTTAAGATTATGCGGACTCGTGTTTCGTACATTGTAAAGGGTCGTTTTAGGACTACCTACACCAGCGTGACCCTGTCCCTAGTGGCATCCTAGTTTTTTAACTGCTTACCTTTCCTCTTCTTAGGAAAGTAGCCTGCGCCGTACTTGGCGTCATAATGGATGGTGCATCTATCATCGTGGCAGAAGCTCTAGTGAATGTTCTGGTGAGGAATCGATTCTGGTCTCTAGATTCGTGGCTTCGGCGCCTACTTCCTTGCTTTGTGAATTGGGCATTCTGCTGCCTTATAAATCTTTAATAATAGGGTACTGTAATAAGGGTCGTCTACCCTATAAGCATCCTCTATTTATTGTCGATAGAAGAGGCATCTGTGTCGGCAGTGCTTCTATAGAAGCTTCTAATAGGCCTCTTCCCTTCCTAACTCGTGGATATAGCATCTATTCCTTTAGCAGAATAATGCATATAAGCGTGAGTAAGGTATGTCCTCCGCGTACTACTCGTCTTCCTTAGACTAGTTTCTATCCTTACTTACATCTTCCTAGGCTTAGTTCTTTCCTTTAGCCTCTTAGGGTTTCTTAGATTTATAGAGATAATAATTATCTACTAGGCACTTATCTACCTTTAGCTGCAGGTAGTAGTACTAGTCTTAATCTATCCTACTATTCTCTCTATCTTTCTTATAGAATTCGCATTCTAGTTTATAGTTATACTAGTATAAGTCTTTATATTTCTTAGTATCTTCTACTTTACTAGCTTCTTAGTCTTTAACCTTAGCTATTAGTTCTTTAAAATAGGGTTATTTATTAAAAGCTTACTATATTACTTTCTTAGCTCCTAGGCTAGTAATAGCGATTTATCCTTTATAGCTACATTTGTTAGCTAGGTGCGTGTCCTATCCGCACACCTAGTAATACTAGTCCTATAGTCGCTGTTATGCGATAGTTATAGGTACTTTTAAATTAGTTAGTTAAACTTTATTCTATATTATTATTTCTCGTGCCTTAACCGCTCGGGGGAGGAGCTTATAGTTAGTATTATCTAATAGCTAGGCCTCCTTATAAAGCTCTATATCGCTAATGTCGCTATTAGTAGACTATTCCCTAGAGTAGGGCGTGCCTTGTCTAATTATCCCGATCTTGACAGCTCCCTACTTTCCCTTTTGGTCGTTCTGCGGGCAGTCTCTGCGGAAGTGTCCTTCCTTTCCGCACCGGAGACATGCTTTATTGTCGTAGCGCCTCTGGCGCTCTTCCTTGGAAAGTCCGTCGTCGAATTTTCTTCGGGGTTTTCCGTCTTTGGTCTTGTCTTGCACCTTGCTGGTCATAATGGCGTCTCTATTGTTATTATATCTGCCACAATGTCTTTTCGTGTTAGCCACGTTAGGTTAGAAATATTTCTTCTAGTTATTCTATTCCTAAAGTCTATTATTAATACGCGTAGCTAGCTCTATTAGAGCGTACAGTATCTCTAGCTTTTTATAGTATATAAGACTATCTTTAATATTTTCTTTTAGGCCTACTTTAAAAACTATTTAAAGTACTATATTATTCTAGTTAATCTATACTTATAGTTACTTAAACTCTACTATATATACTAATACTAATAAGACTTACTTTAGGCGAGTAATTCTCTTTTTAGTTTAGTTTTTAGTATCTACCTCTCTAAAGATATATCTTATTTCTTATTTAAATTCTATCTAACTTATAAATAAAGCTTTAGTCTCTGCCTTTATTCCTTTATAGATTATATTAAGTAAATAGTTATCTATATAAGGTTAAATCTAGTTAGAAGCTTTATCTTTTAGGTAAGTGCTTACTATAAGAATCTTTTTCTAGTTATTAAGTATTTTATTATACTTATAGTATAGGTTAGTATAGGTAAGAAATATTTATAGTTTCTCCCTATCTCTGCTATATTTCTTAGATAGCGCTATCTTAGGTTTTCTTATAGTAATAGGTTATTTATTAGAGATAGCTATTAACTAGCTTAAAAGCTAATTAATTATATCTATTATTAAGGCTATTTATTGTGCCTAGATATAGGCCTATTACCTAAGGTTCCTA